>CAIGQV010000641.1:5100942-5174641 GCA_903798115.1 Danio jaintianensis | reverse complement strand
TCATAAATCCACAACTCCAATTCATAAATTCACAACACAATTCATAAATTCACAACTCCAATTCATAAATCCACAACACAATTCATAAATTCAAAACACAATTCATAAATCCACAACTCCAATTCATAAATTCAAAACACAATTCATAAATCCACAACACAATTCATAAATCCACAACTCCAATTCATAAATTCACAACACAATTCATAAATTCAATTCAATTCATCTTTATTTCTATAGCGCTTTTACAATGTAGATTGTGTCAAAGCAGCTTAACATAGAAGATTATAGTAAATTGAAACAGTGTCAGTCCAGTTTTCAGAGTTTAAGTTCAATTTAGTGTGGTTTAATTTTCACTGCTGAGAGTCCAAACACTGAAAAATAAATCCACAACTCCAATTCATAAATTCACAACACAATTCATAAATTCACAACACAATTCATAAATCCACAACACAATTCATAAATTCACAACACAATTCATAAATTCACAACACAATTCATAAATCCACAACTCCAATTCATAAATTCACAACACAATTCATAAATCCACAACACAATTCATAAATCCACAACTCCAATTCATAAATTCACAACACAATTCATAAATTCACAACTCCAATTCATAAATTCACAACACAATTCATAAATTCACAACTCCAATTCATAAATTCACAACACAATTCATAAATTCACAACACAATTCATAAATTCACAACACAATTCATAAATCCACAACACAATTCATAAATCCACAACTCCAATTCATAAATTCACAACACAATTCATAAATCCACAACTCCAATTCATAAATCCACAACACAATTCATAAATTCAAAAGTAAAAATCTAAAATATTTCCCAAATGCGCACACATCTTACAAAAATACATTTAAAATGTTTACACAATTATGTATATATGAAGTTCTTGGATGACTTTCCTCATGCATTTATGAATTATGTAAGATGTATTTATGAACCACTGAATGTGCATTTGAAAATGCTCACACGAGCATGGATTCCTTTGAATTTGTGTGCGGTATTTTAGAGACCTTCCTGGCAGGACAAGATTCATACACATCTTTTTTTGGAGGATATTCTGTTTAGCCAATCGAAACACTCCTTACTGCATAAGTGGTAAAGTAACTGCATCTAAAAGTGAATTAGATAATAAATGCATTTACATAATTAAAGCGGCAAAATTTCATGGGATTTAATTCAAACCTGATTCAAACATAACATTCACAGAGGAGATCAGCAAAATGATATTCTGAAAAAAGATCTTCGTACTCAATATTACTGATATATAACGTTACTCAGCTCATTTAATTTTTGACAAATGTCTAATAATACTGCTAAAACTACTCATTTTATTTTCATTCATTCATTCATTTTCTTTTCGGCTTAGTCCCTTTATTAATCCGGGGTCGCCACAGCGGAATGAACCGCCAACTTATCCAGCATATGTTTTACGCAGCGGATGCCCTTCCAGCTGCAACCCATCACTGGGAAACACCCATACACACTCATTCACACACATACACTATGGACAATTTAGCTTACCCAATTCACCTATACCACATGTTTTTGGACTTGTGGGGGAAACCGGAGCACCCGGAGGAAACCCACGCAAACACGGGGAGAACATGCAAACTCCACACAGAAACGCCAACTGACCCAGCCGAGGCTCGAACCAGCAACCTTCTTGCTGTGAGGCGAACGTGCTACCCACTGCGCCACCGTGACGCCTCATTTTATTTTATCTAAATAATAATAATTAAATGGTGGCGCTTCTTGAGTTTGTTCAGTAAGGAGTGTTTTGATTGGTGGATTAAAAATAGAAAAAGAAAAGAATAAAAAAAAAAGAATATCCTCCAAAAAAAGATGTGTATGAATCTTGTCCTCCCAGGAAGGTCTCAAAAATACCGCACACAAATTCAAGGGACTCCATGCTTGTGTGAGCATTTTCAAATGCACATTCAGTGGTTCATAAATACATCTTACATAATTCATAAATGCATGAGGAAACTCATCCAAGAACTTCATATATACATAATTGTATAAACATTTTAAATGTATTTTTGTAAGATGTGTGCGCATTTGGGAAATATTTTTGATTTTTACTTTTGAATTTATGAATTGTGTTGTGAATTTATGAATTGTGTTGTGGATTTATGAATTGTGTTGTGGATTTATGAATTGGAGTTGTGGATTTATGAATTGTGTTGTGAATTTATGAATTGGAGTTGTGAATTTATGAATTGTGTTTTGAATTTACGAATTGTGTTGTGCATTTATGAATTTCATACATTCATTCATTTATTTTCAACCGATTTTCCGGGGCCGGGTCGCGGGGGCAGCAGTCTTAGGAGAGAACCCCAGACTTCCCTCTCCCCAGACACTTCCTCCAGCTCCTCCGGGGGGATCCCGAGGCGTTCCCAGGCCAGCCAAGAGACATAGTCCCTCCAGCGTGTCCTGGGTCTTCCCCGAGGCCTCCTCCCGGTGGGACATGCCTGGAACACCTCCCTAGGTAGACGTCCAGGAGGCATCCGAAACAGATGCCCGAGCCACCTCAGCTGACTTCTCTCAATGTGGAGGAGCAGCGGCTCTACTCCGAGCTCCTCCCGGGTGACAGAGCTCCTCACCCTATCTATAAGGGTGCGCCCTGCCACCCTTCGAAGGAAACTCATTTCAGCCGCTTGTATCCGAGATCTTGTCCTTTCGGTCATGACCCAAAGCTCATGACCATAGGTGAGAGTAGGAACGTAGATTGACCGGTAAATCGAGAGCTTTGCCTTTCGGCTCAGCTCTTTCTTTACCACAACAGACCGGTACATCGACCGCATTACTGCGGCCGCTGTACCAATCCGCCTGTCAATCTCACGTTCCATCCTTCCCTCACTCGTGAACAAAACCCCAAGATACTTGAACTCCTCCACCTGGGGTAAGGACTTTCCTCCAACCTGGAGATGGCAAACCACCTTTTTCCGGTGGAGCACCATGGCTTCGGACTTGGAGGTGCTGATTCTCATCCCAGCCGTGCCACACTCGGCAGCAAACCGCTCCAGTGCATGCTGAAGGTCCATGTTCGATGCAGCCAACAGAACAACATCGTCTGCGAATAACAGAGATGAAATCCTGTGGCCCCCGAACCGGACCCCCTCCAGCCCAAGGCTGCGCCTTGAAATTCTGTCCATATAAATTATGAACAGAATTGGTGACAAAGGGCAGCCCTGCCGGAGTCCAACATGCACTGGAAACAAGTCTGACTTATTGCCGGATGAATTTATGAATTATTTATTTATGAATTTTATGAATGCAAATGTATTATTATTGAGACTGATCTGGCTCCATATCTTTGGACTGTGGGGGAAACCGGAGCACCCAGAGGAAACCCACGCCAACACGGGGAGAACATGCAAACTCCACACAGGAATGCCAACTGACCCAGCCGAGGCTCGAACCAGTGACCTTCTTGCTGTGAGGCGATCGTGCTACCCACTGTGCCACTGTGACGCCAGATTTCTTGTTGTTTACACCAAATTTTGAAAATACACTCTTAGAAATAAAGGTACAAAAGCGGTACATTTTGGATCTAAAAGGTCCATACTGGTACATTAAAGGTGCATAACAGTGGCTGTACATATTAATACCTAAAAAATTAAGTTTACCTTTTGAAAAGGCATTGCCCCAGTGACAGCTTTTGTACCTTTTGTAGTTACTTCTAATATCTCTAATTACAGTAAAGCAGGAAATCAGACTCATTGAACCAGGCAACCTTTTTCCGAGTCTTCTATCACTTTCCAGAACCTTTTCGTTTACTGTTCCTCACTGGTACAAAAATATGCCCAATCCCATACAGACTGCAGAATCCCTGGCAAAGTTCAAAAGGCACCTAAAAACACATTGAGTGTGAGTAAATGGTGAGTACAAGAAAGTCTAGTACATGATATATAGTAAATAATACTGCTTCTGCTCATCCGCTTCAAGGATTAACATGTTGTGCATTCAGATATGGTCTTCTGCAAACTTCAATTGTCTTTAGTTATTCAGGTTTCTAATTCCTTTCTATCAGCTTGAACCAGTCCATTATTCTATAGCCTTTGGTATACACAAGACATTTCTCATTGGATGTTTTGACTTTTTCTGCCCATTCTAAGTAAACTCTAGAGATGATTGTGTGTGAAAATCCCCATAGATCAGTTGATTCTGACATACTCAGACCAGCCTGACAGGCACTAACAACCATGCCATTTTTCGGAGTCACATAAATCACTTCTGCCCCATTTTTGTTGCTCAGTTTCAGCTTCATCCACTAACTACATCCACATCTCCATGCCTAAATGCTTCCATGTGACTGGCTTATGTCCTTGTTAACAACCAGTTGAAAGGGTCTACCTATTGCATCCACATCTACAGTATATAAAACAAGTTGTGTTTTATACATTTAGGTCAAAACTTTCAAATGAAATCCTACAAAAATGGTGGATTTGTGTGCAGAACATAATGATCACTGAATGGCTTCAAAGTAGAAACGCTGCTATTTCTGGCAGGTAAAACTGTGACCAGTTTCGACCCTCTGTGTCTGAGGAATCAGTGAGATATGTCTAATTGGCTAGAATCGCTTCTGTTTTCCCAGAACTGTCGGTTTAAAAAAATAAAAACTGACATCTTTAAGTGGTCACCAATAAAGTGAGCATAAAACTTCAAAGGCTGCCATTACATTTTATGGATGAATTACTGAAATGAAAGGAGACAAAAGCGTAAATGAGGCATTTTATGCTGTGACCTCATAAATTTCCTTCATTGAACTGCTTCCCATTCAGAAGCAGAATAAATTCTGCTCTCACATTCACAATGACTGACAGGTTATCAGCTTAACAAAGACGATTCACTTTACTTGTTAAAACCGCTCTTTTCCCCGTTTCACTTTATATTCATAACCACTGCATTTTCATCAAGTATAACTTTTTAATTTGGCTTGCGACCATTTCTTTAATAGCAAACAACACATGGCTGACAGTAATTGCCATACATGGAGCAAAAACTCTTCTTGAATGCATCAATACAAAAAAACAAACAAATGAGACTCCAAAACTCTAAAAAGTTGCAATTCTAATTAAAGTTTTGTTACGAGAGACTAATAGCAAAAACTACAACTCAAGAATAATTCTGGCAAGCTCATGCTTAGAAGGCATAAGAGAATATTTTGGAGTGATTAAATTGGCTTTTCAAATGACTGATTTTAGTTTATGAAACTCAAACATTAAGCTTTCTGCATTCTGCTTTTGAATTGGTGGTAGTATTTGACACGTTTAAAGGCTATTACTGAGTTTCATCAGGTGCACTGACACATAACGGTTTTTAGCATGAACTCCTCTATTATAACTTTAACAGCCTTCTAACCAAACCATACTGAATCTCTGTATTAAAAATGAATCTTTAGAATGATTCGGTCAAACTGGTTTGCCAACATGCTTTAAAATCACTTTGTTTGTGTGTTTGTGATGTGAGTGACAATTAATCAATTAACAATCTTAACAACAAAGTCTGATTTTAAAATTGTATTATTTACTGTACTGTTGGGAATCAATTTTCAAGTGGAGTATATAAGCAACGTGGTTTGGTTTGTGTGCCTCTCCTCTTTTCCTACAGACTCTGGGAACCTGGTTTCCAAAGGAAATGCAAAATTGACTTTCATCAGAGAACATAACTTTGAAGCACTCAGAAGCAGTCCAGTCTTTATCCCAGGCGAGACGCTTCTAACTCTGTCTGTTGTTCAAGAGTGGCTTGACACAGGGAATGCGACAGCTGAAACCCATGTTTTGCATTCGTCTGTGCGTAGTGGTTCTTGAAGCACTGACTCCAGCTGCAGTCCACTCTTTGTGAATCTCCCCCACATTTTTGAATGGGTTTTGTTTCACAATTCTCTCCAGGGTGCGTTTATCACTATTGCTTGTACACTTTTTTTCAACCACATCTTTTCCTATTAATGTGTTTGGTCACAGAGCTCTGTGAACAGCCAGCCTCTTTTGCAATGATCTTTTGTGTCTTGCCCTCCTTGTGCAAGGTGTCAGTGGTCATCTTTTGGACAACTGTCAAATCAGCCGTCTTCCCCATGATTGTGTAACCTACAGAACTAGACTGAGAGACCATTTAAAGGCCTTAGTAGATGTTTTGAGTTGATTAGAGTGTGGCACCAGTTGTCTTCAATACTGAACCGTTTCACAATATTCTAATTTTCTGAGATACTGAATTTGGGGTTTTCATTAGTTGTCATCAAAATCATCAAAATGAAAAGAAATAAACACTTGAAATATATCAGTCTGTGTGGAATGGTGGAATGAATGTATACATAATACAAGTTTCACTTTTTGAATGGAATTAGTGATATAAATTAACTTTTTTAAGATATTCTAATTATATGACCAGCACCTGTATCAATATATATAAATATATATATCTGTAAATATATCTCAACTGGAAACAAACTGTTATGAATATACTACAAAAAGATATTTCTACATTTTTCTAAAGATTGAAGTACATACTGGAGTATGTTTTGGAAAAAAACAAGCTAATAATATTGAAATATGAACAACAAATAAAAACTTGTTGCCAATAATATATCTGGCATTTTAGATGAACTTGATGTTTTAAAATATCTAAAATTGAAATAAATTAATACAAATTTATAAAATCTGTAGACTTAAAAACAAAAGAAAATGCTAAAACTTGAATAAAGATGAAAATTTAAAATAAAAACTAATTCAAACTATTAATAAGAATACAATAGTCTCTCGAGACTAAAATAACCCTGCAAACAATAAAAAAAAAAAAAAATACTTATACTATTTCAGGTTGTTAAAATGTCATGTTTAATCTAATGTTTCTACATCAATTGTATCCACTGTAGCTAGTTTTGTGTGTTCATTTTTTAACAAAAAAAAAGCGGTGTTAAAAAGCAGCACAAGGACTTCTTGGAAACCTTTTGAACAACGACTCAAACGAATCAGCTGTTTGCTAATCAAAAACTCACATCCCAGAATCCCAGCGTTACATCTCCACATCAATCATGGCACCAGGACTGATACACCAGCTTGTGTGGGACTTCCTTTACTTGTCTTTAAATCAAACTACAAGCAAAAGTTTCCTCCAAGAACAAGGGGGAAAAAAATGATCTATCATGTCCTAATAAATGTGAAGAAGCGCCACCGTCTGATTTTCCCAGCTCAGAACAAACAGTACCCTTCTTTAAAATAATATAAAACAGAGGTGTTGAATGATAACAGAGATTGTGCCGATAGCGTCTGGCTTATGGGGCGTGCAATTTCGGGCTCACGCTCTGATTTTCTCAAGCATCCGCTCATTCTTGCAGGAGATGCTTTTAAAAAATCACTATGACAGGAAGCCTCCTGACTACTAATTGAAACATGATGAATTCAGTCAGCCGGGCACTGATATTTGCTCAGTGCCTGTGACTGAGCGACTGGATGAAGAATCCCAACAGTTACAACTCACGAGTCCATGTTTTTGTCCTCTTAAATGAATAATTCCAAGTCCACTTCAACATCGAAACATCCAGTGATGCACGGATACAGCAAGGCCAGAACAGAGAAGAACCAATCGTCAGTGCAAAATGTTTTTCTCTGTAATCTTTCAGGAGAATTTAAAGAAATAGTTCAACTAAAAATGAAACCCAGTCATCATTTACTCACCCACAAGTAGTTCCAATCTTTTAGGCTTCTGACAGTATCAGATTTTGTTGTTGTGATTATTTCACGGTATATGGTATTATCAAGATGTTTACTGAAAAATAAGTTTACTTTAACAAAGTGTTTCCTCTTTGTTTACACCTTCTTGGAAGGTTTGGGGAGGTTCTTGGTATCTAAAATGACAGATTTTATAGCATCTTTTCTTCAGAATTTGCAGAAATATTTGCGATATATTTCTAAAGATAGATTTTGGGAAAATTTAGAGCAATACATTATATTTATATGCATTCTAGTCTGTGCTACTTGTATACACTATTATGGAAGTATAATTCCTTTGCATTTGTTCACCAACTTTCTATATAAGTGAAACCGAATTGATTTTTGTTCTGTATTCTCACTTTAAATCAGAAGTGCCATTAAAAGTCAGATGCACCAAGTAGCCTAAAATAAATAAATAAATAGATGGACGGACGAACGAACAGACGGACAGATAGACGGAAATCAGAAGGGCCATTAGGGCGAACGAACAAATAAATAAAATAAAAAATTTCAGTCATGTTTAGGCAAAATTAAAATGAAACAAATGTTTGAAAATATTTACTAAGTCATGATGTGCGGCAATAATTTGCCTCTTTTCCCATGTTAACATTTGAATGTAATTTACTAATAAGAATACTTTATTCCACGTTTGGTGTGAACCCAGCATAAAAGCAGGATTTATTTTCTTTCGCCTGGCTCAGCAGATTTTTTTCTGATTTCCATCTGGTTGACGCTACATATTTTCAGATGTGAACTTCACAGCCTGATCTCACGAGGAAACGTAACTATTTTTCTGTTTTGTCAGTTTAGTGGCTAATTCGTACAAATTCCTATGAGTTCAGTCGTACGAAAATGTACGATTTCAAAAAGGAGGCGTGGCACCCAAGCCCGCCCCTAAGCCCAACCGTCATTGGGGGATGAGCAAATCGTACTAAATTGTACGAATGAGATCATACAAATTCATACGAATTAGTCACTAAATCAAAAAGTTACAAATTGCAGTGAGATTGTGTTGGAATTTCACTGCCTATGATATACAGAGAGCAGTGTTACATGTCCATGTATGTATTTATTTATTTATTTATTTTTGTCGCCCTCTAGAGTTTTGTTGCTGTTTTTATTTGATTTGAGTAGATTCCTTCGCACCTGCAGATCATTGACCACCGGCGTTAAAAGAGCTCATGCTGCAGTGCTTCAGGGCGGGGACTTGAGTGGCCGTCCAGACGTGGAGTTGTGCTCCTTTTGTGTTCAGCCTTTTAGTTGTGTTTCCTCCCCATACTTTGATTATTTTTGTTTGTTATCTTAATAAAACCCCTAGACCGATCCATTTGTGTTCTCCCTCATTTGTGTTATGGCTGTGGCTGTAACAGCAGACAGAAATCACTTGTCATCATGTAAATAAGATAAATAACATTCGGCTATTGTTTAATAAAAAAACAAAGTAAATACCTCTTCTGTAAAAAGGAACCATCTGGCAATATATAAAGAAAATATAATTAAATAACTTTCAAGGGTAGGGCCCCCTAATATAATGGTAGGGTGAAAACTTTAACAGGTATAACAAAAAATTGAAACTGTCCCCTTGTATAATGAAAAAATGAATCTTGTCCAGTATGCTTGGAAATTTCAGAGCACCAGTGAATCAACTTGCCACTTGTTGAATAAATACTGCTTACAATGTGAAAAAAAAATAATAGTCAAGAAAGCTATTATGCACTGTAAATTCTCAAAAGGCTGAAGCAGCGTTATATAAGTATTAACACGTGTTTTATGAGTCTGGTCCACTGTGATATAAAAGTCTAAAAGATTTCCCCCTGCAGAAATGTCTGTGTGGCGTCCATGCCGAGATCAAGATCTTTCATGAAACATTTAAAAATAACACCCAAAACTCCCTTCCTGCCCGAGAAATGGGATTTCACACTTTAAATAGGATTTGACACTTTCGGATACAAATGTTACTCGAGTCACTTTCTAGTCTCGTACCTGAGAAACACTACAGGGCATCGGCCAGTAAATTCAGACATGAATCAAATACTTTTTTTTTTATTCTTTTTTTTTATGTCCTTTCATCATCCTGCTTCATTTAATGTGGATGTCAAACTCTGAGCTGCAGCACAGCGCCTGTGTTTGCTGGAGAAAATGACAAAATGCAAGGTAAAAAACACCTTTCAGACTTAAAATAAATCAAAACTAGACCTGTAAAATTAACTATTCTATAAATAATGAGGTGAAAAAATACTGCTTTCAAAATGTGAAGCCATTTCAAATAAATAATATGAAATACACTCCAAAAACTCAGACACTACAAAAAATGATTTTCTTGCTTAGATATTTGGACTACAAACAAGACAAAAAATCTAAACAATTCTTAAATCAAGAAGAATTTTCTAGACAAGCAAAACATGTTGTCTTGTTTTAAGAAATAATATGCCAAAATTAAGAGAGTTTTTTCCTTTAAACAAGCAAAATAATCCTATCAATGCGGTAAGCAAAATAATCTTATGTCAAAAGGAAAAACAAGATTATTTTGCTTACCCCATTGGCAGATTATTTTGCTTGTTTTAAGGAAAAACTCACTTAATTTTGGCATATTATTTCTTAAAACAAGACATTATGTTTCGCTTACCTAGAAAAAGATATTTGGATATTTGGATACAATTAGATATTTGGACTAGAAACAAGACAAAAAAATCTAAGAAAAGCATTTTTTGCAGTGGAAGTCTTCACAAAACAAATAAAAGTTTGATAAAATAAATAAATAAATACATACATACATACATACATAAAGTATTTACCATTAAACAAATTGCAGGAAAAAAATATAATGAAAAGAAATACAGAAAATAAAGGTTAAATAAATAAAGGTTAAATAAATAAACAAATAAATAAAATATTTACCATTAAACAAATTGCAAGAAAAACATATTGAAAAAAATCCAGAAAATAAAGGTTTAATAAATAAATAAATAAATAAATAAATAAATACCATTAAACAAATTGCAAGAAAAAAAATATTGAGAAAAAAAAACACAAAATAAATGTTAAATAAATAAATACATAGGGGCGGCGCGGTGGCGCAGTGGATAGCGCTGTCGCCTCACAGCAAGAAGGCTGCTGGGTCAGTTGGCATTTCTGTGTGGAGTTTGCATGTTCTCCCCGTGTTGGCGTGGGTTTCCTCCGGGTGCTCCGGTTTCCCCCACAAGTCCAAAGACATGCGCTATAGGTGAATTGAATGAGCTAAATTGTCCGTAGTGTATGTCTTTGGACTTGTGGGGGAAACCGGAGCACCCGGAGAAAATATTATAATCATATTATAATCGTTTCTAAAAGACCATGTGACACTGAAGACTGGAGTAAAATTGCACAAAAATACAGTTTTTTTCCCATCAAATAAATGCAGCCTTGGACGGCAAGGTTAATAAAGGTTAATAAATATACCAATAAAAGTCAACATTGAAAGCTGTAGCAGGGCTCAAAGTTTGATAATAAAAGTGTAAATAAATAGAAAATCAGGTGCTTCCCACAACTACTAATTGACTTTTTCTACAGTGTATTTTTCATTGGTGAAAAAAATATTGTCTAAAATGAAACTTGCTTGGTGTTCGCTGGGGAAATGAGGACATGCGCAGTAGGTTTGCTCCACGTCAGTAAGGCTAATAAACAGTGAAAAACACCCAGCGGTACTGCGAGTTAATTAATAACGTGGTCTGTCTGTTCTGGTTTGAAATGAACTGTGTTGCCTCACAGGCCTGGGATTAGCTGTTGATAACATTTCTTTTGATCAGGTTCTTCTGTGTTTAATAATGCATGTCTTAGCCTTATGCCCTAACCGCTGCATTAGACGCTGACGCTCAAGGTAAGATCACCCTCATCTGAAACTCTTCCCAGCCTCACGCTCTTCGCAAGATCAGAAGTTTGACTTTTTCATGTTTTGGTGGATCTGGAATTTTAAATCGAGCAGGGTTGATCTGCTCTGCTGAGATTCATCAATGAATTCTCTTTAAACGCATGACCAAAACATTTTAAAATTGCAAAAATGCAGCTCAATGAATTATTCAAATTCTTGAGATCATTCTTTTGGTTAGGAATTATTCTTTTTACTCTAAAAAATTGATTAAAAGCAACAGCAAACAGTAAATACATTTAATTTATTTCCAACCCAGGCTCATTCTGAAAACGTACCGCTATATACATTTCTGGAGAGCGCCAAATACGTCCCAGGAGTTAAGTATTTTTGCAATTTTTGTTTTCGCAAATACATCAGAGGCCGCTGTGTATGCTTTTCAGATCTTAAATTTCTCTCGCGAGTGCCATTCATGCCTGCTGTTCTCACGTAAATCCACCAGAGGCCGCTGTCAACTGATTGACCAACTGACTCACTGAATGACCAATCGACTGACCCACTCTCCTCCTTCCCTAAACCCAACCGACAATGTTTTCAAAAGCACTGATTGACCAGCGCACCCCCACTTCCCTAAACCCAACCGACAGTTTTCCAAAGCAATTCAGAAAAAGGAAAGCCCTCGCCTGATTTTTACCACGTTTTCAGATTTTACCACATTATCACGCTGTTATGGGCTGCACGGTGGCACAGTGGGTAGCACGATCGACTCACAGCAAGAAGGTCGCTGGTTCGAGCCTCGGCTGGGTCAGTTGGCATTTCTGTGTGAAGTTTGCATGTTCTCCACGTGTTCGCGTGGGTTTCCTCCGGGTGCTCCGGTTTCCCCCACAAGTCCAAAGACATGCGCTATAGGTGAATTGGGTAGGCTAAAATTGTCCGTAGTGTATGTGTGTGAATGAGTGTGTATGGATGTTTCCCAGTGATGGGTTGCAGCTGGAAGGGCATCCGCTGCGTAAAACATATGCTGGATAAGTTGGCGGTTCATTCTGCTGTGGCGACCCCGGATTAATGGAGGGACTAAGCCGAAAAGAAAATGAATGAATCACGCTGTTATTTACTTGTTTATTTTATTTTTTTGCCTTCTGTTTTTGTCTTATCTGCTTTCTGGAACTGTTCTTCGCCGGGCTCGAACCCCATCGTCATGGTCAACTTCTCTCTGCATTTCAAGTCAACCCACGTACATGGCGAGCTAACAGGACAAACAGGTAACAGCGGGAAAGCCGTCCACACTGAGGTAAGCGGTCAGCTGTTAAGCGAGAAAAGGAACGGCGTCATACCGCCCATAGCGTTCATTTTAAAGACTAAATGCAGCCATACGTACTTCTGGCTACATAATTCGCGATCTCCAGAAATGTATATAGGGCTATGTTTTTAGAATGAGCCTATGTTGTTTTCAACCTGTATAATAATAATAAATGTTAAAGAGCCCCTATTTTGCATTATAGATGGTCATATTTTGGTTTTGGGGGTCTCCAACAACAGGCTGATATGCATGCAAGGTCAATAAACACTTTAATTGTCTTATAATATACATTTCAAGAGTTCCCACTTAGATATGCTTTAGCGTTAATAGCAGGTTTGACATGCTGTCCCGGGAGAGAACCCTGAGCTCGAAGATAATTGAGCTCAAGGCTCCCGCCCAGTCAAATAAGCATATAAAGGGGTTCGAGATTAGGTAGGTCTCGAGAGCTCCCCTTAGAAAAGGGAGGAAAAGGAGGAGATGGGGTGGAAGGGGGGATTCTTCCGAAATGAAGATAGATCGGTAGAGGAAATCGGTTCATTTATTGTAAGCTTGAATCAATCTGATTGGATTAATACTGATTACGGATGAGTAGCCAGTCGTGCTCAATCATATCACGTGCTCCTCTCGAAATTAGTTTGTGAAACTTTACTTATTTTTACCTAATTATCCCAACGACTCCCATATGATTTGTTCAGCGATTCATTTGTTACCAAACCCCTCCTTAGCGCAAAGCTAATCTACGCTGATTGGGCCGATGGCCCAGTCTGTTGTGATTGGTCGACTGGGTTTAGCAGGAGAGAGTATGTGAGAGCCCAATGCAGGAATGTAATAAAGCAATGCAGATAAACACCAGCATATTACTCTACTCTTAACCCTAACCCCAAGTAATAACAACGACACACATTCAGTATTAATCCACACAGTGGCAAAAGTTGAACTATTTTGAAAACTGACCGCGCTGCACGTGTAAGGAACAGCTGATGGTGGCCATAGCAACAAACAGCAGAGGATCAGGCAAGTACAGATTAGGAGCACAAAACGCATTTAAATCGGTAAAGGAAGAAGCACGCGGCGCGTTTTCAACGTGGTTTTGGACACAATATGTGAATAGCTTTAACTTATAGTGAATAGATTTAACCTGAGAGATACAGTACAAGCACTGATCTATAATAGATAAGTGATTACTAGCCGCGCGGGGCAATTACAACTTCTAAAACACAATTAAACACACATTTTGCAAACTACACAAAACGAGGCAACAATTTTAATCACACTTAGATCCAGAGGAAGAAGAAACTGGTCCATATGAACTGCAACAGTTACTGAAAAAGTCCCTGTCAAAGCCTGACAAAGTCCCATACATATTAGTTTCTGCTGCTCCTTCCTTTAATAGCAAATGGCCGACAAATCCCACGCTGCAGCGTAGGTTATTGTATCAAAAATCTGAAATATGACAGGAAAAAACACAGCACAAAATTGTCTATACTGAACTTTGGCTATACTGAACTTTAACCCTTTATTCTCCGCAGCCGAATCTCCATCAGTCAGTGATCGTCATCTTCGCGTCATGATCAGTCCCGTGATCCTCAGTGCTCTGCTAGTGTCTGAAGTCAAATGCGCGTTCACATTTTACCAGATATGGAAATACATATTTGGTGATGTACCGTATCGACGTAGACGCGTTCAAACAAAAGATCCGAACCCAACTCGATTCATTAATTCGACTCTGAGTCGACTAGTTCGTTAAAGAATCAATAGTTTTAAACACTGTGCACTTTCAGATTTAAACCTCAGCTGGATGTTTTCATTCACTTAGAGCTGTGCTACACACTACATGGAAGCTCATTTTCAAAAACCCATAATAGGGGCTCTTTAATACTATTTTATGAAGAGTCACATGACACTGAAAGTACACAGGAGTAATTTCACAATGATGCAGCTTTTTGATCAAATAAATGCAGCCTTTGTGGCCAAGGCTAATAAAAAAGTCAAACTTTGGTAAACTATAGTTGAATTTTCAGAATCAAAAGTTGTAGGAGCAGAGATCAAGGTCTAATAATCAAATCTGAACGCATAAGAGTAAAAGGAAAACAGCTGAAAATCATGTGTTGTTAATTAATTATTTATCATTAATTATCATTGGCACAAAAATACGGTCTAAAATGTAACTTGCATTTTCTGTGTGGAGTTTGCATGTTCTTCTCCCCATGTTGGTGTGGGTTTCCACCGGTTTCCCTCACAGTCCAAACACATACGCTATAGGTGAACTGAATAAACTAAATTGGCCGTAGTGTATGTGTGTGAATGTGAGAGTGTATGGATGTTTCCCAGTACTGAGTTGCGGCCGGAAGGGCATCCGCTGAGTAAAACATATTCCGGAATAGTTGGTGGATCATTCCGCTGTGGCCACCCCTGATAAATAAGGCACGAAGCAAAGTGAATGAATGAATAAACTACTTTGCCTGATGCACATTTCCTTGCAAGTTCCAGATGACAAATCCACTAGAGGGCGCAGTCTACATTTTTGCTAATCAAATCATAGACCTCATTAAGTTGTTTTGTGGTATTTATTTGGTGTTGTGCAAAGAAATAAAAAAATAATAATCCTCTATTTATCCATAAATATCATTAGTGTAAAAAGGAACAAAAGTTGTTGCCGTTACTGCCCCCATAACATTAACTTTACCTAGAAACCGCAGTCAAACGTATGTTAAAGTATATTTTTTGTTTCGCAAAAACGTAAGCTGAAGCACATATTTCCAATGTTTCCAATGAGTTGTAGCAACATTATTTTTAATGCACATTGGAGCAAAGTGAAATTCGCCTATTGTATGAAATCTCAATGGCCTGAAAATCCCATTGCACACAGCCATACATTAAACATCAAAACCCACTCTTATTGGCAGCGCTGGTGTCTCACCACGCAACAGTTCTCCGTCAAATAAGGACACAGAAATTACTTTAATCTTATGGCATCACGTCTGGTCAGGACATAAAGTGTAGCGTTAACCGAAAACACAAGCGCCAAGTCTATCCATAGGGGGATTCCAAGCAATTCGTGTATTGCAAATTGCTTTGGATAAAAAGCGTCCACTAAATGACAAACGCTGAATTGGCCTGTATTGTCGAGGACACTTGTATCTGTCGGCACTGCTGTGATTATAGGTGTTATATTGCAGGCCAGACACTATTATCCTCAAGTGTACTGTGAACATAAACAATCCATATTCAACACCATATCCAACACAAAGCCATCAAAAGGCCTCGGCCTGACTGAAGGCAGCGAGTGCTGAACGAGAAAATCCACACAGGACAAGAGAATCAATGATCCATAGGTCTGAAAAGAGTCCTGCATTTCAAGAGGAATGGAGATATACTAATATGATCATAATGTTAATGTGGGGTCTGCTGGTGAAACCCGATTAACCAGCTATACTGAGAAATCTCAATAGTAAGATGTTATTTAAGTATATGGGTCAGATGTCCCAATTACTGTAAATTTACAGTAATTTAATATAAATATTTTGAATGCAGTAAAAGAGTCTACTTTTTTTCTTAAATAAGATTCTAAATGCATGTGAAGTCAATTGTATTGTTGTATTATATTGTTGTATTGTTATTCAACTTCGGATCAAGTGGATGGATGGATGGATGGATGGATGGATGGAGTAATGATGAATGAATAAACGAAAGGATGAATGAATGAATGAATGAATGAATGAATGAATGAATTACTGCAAATTTACAGTGATTTAATACACATATTTTAAATGCAGTAAAAGAGTCTACTTAAGCATTTTTCATAAATTAAATTCTAAATGTATGTGAAGTCAATTGTATTGTTGTATTGCATTGTATTGTTATTCAACTTTGGATCCAATGAATAGATGAATGAATGGATGAATTAATGAATGAAAAGATGAATGTATTAATGATGAATGAATAGATTAATGAATGGATTAATTATGAATGAATGAATGAATGGATTAATGATGAATGAATAAATGAATGAATGAGTGGATGAATGAAAAAATGAATGGATTAATGAATGAATGCATTAATGAATGAATGCATTCATAAATGATTGAAATAATTGAATGAATAAATAAATGTATTAATGATGAATGAATAAATGAATGGATGGATGAATGAATGAATAGGTGAGTGAATGGATGGATGGATGAATAAATGGATGAATGAATGAATGAATGGACGGATGAATGAATGAATGGATTAATGATGAATGAATGGATGAATGAAAAGATGAATGGATTAATGAATGAATGCATTAATAAACGATTGAATGAAAGAATGAATAAATAAATGTATTAATGATGAATAAATAAATGAATGGATGAATGAATGGATGGATGAATGAATGAATGAATACATGAATGAATGGATGGATGGATGGATGAATGAATAGGTGAGTGAATGGATGGATGGATGAATAAATGGATGAATGAATGAATGAATGAATGAATGAATGAATGAATGGATGGATGGACGGATGAATGAATGAATGGATTAATGATGAATGAATAAATTAATGAATGAAAAGATGAATGGATTAATGAATGAATGCATTAATAAACGATTGAATGAAAGAATGAATAAATAAATGTATTAATGATGAATAAATAAATGAATGGATGAATGAATGAATGAATGAATGAATGAGTGAATGAATGGATGGATGGATGAATGAATGAAGTTATTTGCAATCAAATGAGGATGTTTTGGTGAATAAACTATGACATTTTATTCTGTAAATATATAGTAAACAATAGTACAGTATTATTATTATTATTTGTTCAGAGAGAATTACCATATGGAGATTATCAACAATCATTACCTAGAGACTTATGATTTAGAAAATGAAGACAGAACTGTAAATAAATAAAAAGTAGTGCTGTGAACTTAATCAGGCGTTTAATATTAAAGTACAAAAACCTATTAATAAATACATTTTATACAGATCTATTATTTATAAATTAAACAAAACAAAATAAATAGTTAAAGTTTCATGAAGGTAGTTGATAAAAACATTTAATGTATTCATCAATTAAACAGATTCCAAATTAAAATGGTAAAATAAATAGCATCTATGAATAAAACAAGTGTGTTTTTAAATATAAAATTGGGGGGAATGGTACAGATTTCATAGGCCCCTAACTACCACCACCAAAATCAGTCCACTTTACATTTTTGGCAAAAACATAAGACATAAACTCCAGTAGCAGTGCTCTTTTAGGAAATCCTAAAGACACACTAAACTTGTCAAATCAGAAGTCTTGCTGACTTACTGGCACTCCTCAGCCCATCTCAGTTTCAGCAGGAGGTGGCTTTTAATGAGCTGCCATAGTGCCAACCCATGAGTTGTCAATTTGTCAGTTAAGCTTTGCTCTGCAACTGTTATTTTAGGGTTACTGCACTTTTACCGTCCCCCAGAGTCATCAGACTCATTCTGCAGCATCAACCGTCTGACCTTACTGTAGATACTTCAATAATTAACAATTAGCTGGATTAATACTGACTTTGAATGAACCAGAATAAAAAACAAACAACTTAGGAACTGGATTAGTTTAAAGAATATTAAATAATTAACATAAAGGTGCTTATTTAATGTAAGGAAATATTACATACCTGTCAACCCTCCCATTTTTGCCTGGATTCTCCAGTATTTTACCATTCCCGCTATAATCCCGTTTAAGTATTTTCCGTATTTCTCCCGTATTTTTAATAGTGAAAGTAGCATCGAGCCGATCTCAAATGTGATATAATTGCAAGAGCTGTTCAAGAGAATTATGCTTTCGCTTCATATTGGCTTGAAAGCACGTTGAAATTAATAAAAGCTATGCATCGACCGTCGCCCTTCCTATGCAATCTCTGAATCAGTCAATTCATGTAACGGTGCTGAATGACGTTCCCAGATCAGCTTCTGTACACGCGATTTGAAGAGGAGCGAAAGTGGACACTTTTGGATTTGGGTGTGTTTTTAAACAGACAAATACTCTTAACAATATGTAAACATGTCCGTCCTGGCGTGTTTTATTTTAAACACAAATTATTTTGTCTTAAATGAGCACACACAGTTACGAAAGTAATCAAATGCTTTCATTACCGATCTGTGGATTCTTAAAGGGACACCTCTGTTATCAAAATGAGAGATTCGCTGCTCTTCACTAAATAACTATAGTAACTTTAATCAATAATTAAATACAGTGATTAAAAAGTGAATGAGATTTTATGACTTGACTACTGCAGGCAGGGCGTATCCCGTATTTTTACATCCCAATGTTGATAGGTATGATATATTATATACACCTATAACCTGGAAACAGTGTCTTTTTTGCTCATACTATTATTCAGGAAAGAAATATTAAGACTTTTTAACTTTTTCAAAGAGGCGATACGTTGGCTAAGGGGATAGCACTATCGCCTCACAGCAAGAAGGTCACTGGTTCGAGTCCCGGCTGGGTCAGTTGGCATTTCTGTGTGGAGTTTGCATGTTCTCCCCGTGTTCACGTGGGTTTACTACGGGTGCTCCGGTTTCCCCCACAGTCCAAAGACATGCGCTACAGGTGAATTGAATAAACTAAATTGGCCGTAGTGTATGAGTGTGTGTGGATGTTTCCCAGTACTGGGTTGCAGCTGGAGCCGGTGAGTGTATTCCATAATACATAAAAATCCAATATTTTCAGAACCCATTTTAAAACAGTATTATGAAAATAGATATTGACAAGCCAAATATTCAATTATGTAATATGTGATACTGTAAAATCTTAAAAATAAAGCTTTATTCATAACATAGATGTATCCCAAAGAAATATTAAATGTGTCTGGATGTCTGAGAATTGCCTGAAGTCTTTAAGTAGACAGTCTTATTCCTATTTGCTTTGCTTCATGGCCTTTAGGACTTTTACAAAAACTTTTGTTTAAAACCCCTATAGGAAAAATGAATGGGAAAACACTTTCGGAGCACTTCTGAAAAAGTGGGTGGACACTAATGCACTCTATTATGAATAATGCACAACCCCGGTGTACAGTACATCAGTGTTTTTTTTTATGCCCAATGTACTTAATGCACAACATTCTCCCTTGTCTATCAAAGACAATCTAATCACAGCTTGTGTAACTTTATTACAACAGAACACCTCTAAGAGTATCCGAGCGCAATTACTGACCCTCGCTATTATTCCACAATCAAATGCGAGCGAAAAAATCTAATAAGCCAAACCAGCAGGGAAGCAAAAGCCAGAGTACTTCAATGAAGACGGAGCTAAACACAGCTTTGGGCTTGGGTTTACCTGAATAGGTTTTCTAACTGTAGATTACATCTTTTTGAAGTTTATTTTAAGGTTTTTCCACCCCGCTGTTCCACTTTTTTTTTTTCTGTACAGAACTGGCAAGCTAATGGCCGAGAGACATCATTTTCAGAGAGATATGACTGAAGCTGTGGAAGAGTGGTGTTTTTTCCCCTGCAGGACGAGGTTTAAATAATCGCATTGGTGTAATGGGTTGTGTGGTGTTGATTAATGGTCTTTCTCTGCGTGTCAGGGTTTGTACCTCTGTCTGTGCCCTTTTGAGTGCATTTGTCTCGAGCTACTGTTTACAGTTTCATGGCTCGACTCACAGCCGCGGAAGCGGTGTCCTGGTTGGCTCTTAACGTCCTCTAAATAAAGAATTTATAATGGGAGGCACTTTCACTAATCGAATACACCTCTGCACGGGACGTGAGGGAATCAAAGTCAGTGAGAATATAAAGCATATACATGTTTCACTAACCAAGGGTGCTTTAACTACACTACAACTGCATGATTAATCATTAAAATAAAAAAGTATATCATATACTCAAACTCCCACATGATCCTCCAAAATGACAATGATTTGGCAATGTCTGACAAGTATAAACGCATTTAGATCTGCATTTGTTCTGTCGCTTACAGGGTGCGTATTTGAAACAGCAACTATCCTAGAGTTTAACAGTTGTGTTTTACCATTTTTGAATCCTGCCAGAAGCACTTTTAGCTTAGCTTAGCATAGATCATTAAATTGGATTAGACCATTAGCATAAGTTTAAAAATTAGTTTCGATAAATTTCCTATAAAGCTTGACTCTTCTGTTGTTACATTGTAAGACTGGTGGAAATGAATATTGCTATATTATATTATTATTATTATTATTATTATAAATTGTCGCACATAGTTGCCATGGTATGGCAACAAATTCCTTGATCATTATGCCGGAATGAGAGTATAGTTTGAATGTTGTATGTTGAATTAGGCCTATAGACCATTTTGAGGGATGTAAACAATAACAATGGTCCTAATGTATTTCCTGTATTATATTTTCAATGTCCATAGTTTCCAAGACTCCAAAAAGGTCCATATATTGATAAATAATGTCCTGGCAGCTGCTTTAACATTAAGATATGATTAAATTACCTTTTGTTACTGTTATTAAATAGTTTGGTAGCAAGCAGGAAATGTTCATGGGCCAGTGACACCGCCACATTGAAATGGTCTATATTAATCAGAACTCAAACAGAACGATTTTGAGCAGATTTCTAATTGACTTCTTACTTTTAAAGGACAATAAATGATATGTTATTTCATTTGTTTTATCTCAAGATTGACATCAGCAGAGATCAGCTAGTGTTAAATGTTGTATTATGCTGAACTTTAAAATGTTTTCTAGTATAGATTTTTTGGGTGGGCTGAAGAGCAGAGCCTGTGGTTATGCTGGCAATTGAACAAGCACTAATAAAACTAGTGTTGCTTTATTTACTCATAGTTACTATGTGTATATAGATCTCCTTAAGTCTACATCATAATAAAAAAACTATGATAACTATGCTTACAACCACAGGTCAAGATATTTAGTTCAAAATCACACAACCTTTCTGTAGCACCCACCAATGTTTGCTGGTGGTTTCAGAAAGACAGAATCACTGAACTACGTTGGAAATGACAGAACTTGCAACAATAGTTTGCTAATGATGCTTCTGGGAAACACACCCTGGCTTTGTACTCTAGTCTGCGTTGTTCTTTTGAGCCAAACAGATTTAGGAAACCAAGTGATAAAAACAAATGGTTTAATACTCCAATACGGATCAAAAACAAAGTGATTAAAATGAAAAAATGCTTTTTTTTTCTACAAACTCCAATACAATATTAGACAAATCTATCGACATTTGTTTTAATCTACTGTCACAGTTTGAATGGTAAACTGCATGCAGAAGAACACGCGTCTACATTTCAAACCATCAATCTCCCCGGTGTCAGATCAGCATGAGATATTGAAAACATTCTTTGAATTGTGAGCTACTCGCTAATGCGTCAGGCGTACGACATTCATAAACCCGCTGCTGTCTACATTCTTAAAATCAACTGTCTCCAGCTGGCTTTTTTTCATCTGTCTATTTTTGTCATTTCTCCAATCTTGAGATGGAATGGAAAAGTAGTCAGTTTCTTTCGTGGCATTCATGGTGGTCTTTAGACGTCAAGACAGTCAGGAGATTTTATTATTATTTTTTCCAATCATAATCATGGCAAAAACACTTCACTTCTGTCTTTTAGAGCCACACACACATCAGATTTTTTTCCCTGCCTCCTTTTGATGCCTGGACAAGCTCGGGCTGATCAAAGGCACAATCTATCCTAAGAAGTTACCAACAAATTCATCTACGCAGCACACACACAGGCACATTTTAATCTGAATGTGGATCAAAGCATCTACAGATGTTTTAGAAAAGGAAAAAGAATCATCCTTGCAAAGCTTTGAAACTTAAATTTAATATCATGCTAACCATTTCGGAGCAAAACGAGAACATTTGATTATTTAAAAATACAAATGTCTACCTGATCTTCTTTCACCCATTCTAGTTATTAAATGAAAATTAGAAATAGATTGCTTTAGAAATGCACTTGTTATCAGAAATCGAATTGTTATCAAATGTTTTCTTTATAATGGTGCTATTTTGTAATTTGGATTCATAATTATGATACATTTAATGTTATTTCCCTCTAATATCTACTCATCACTTTTGTTATAAGGATGTTGTTTGGATGTGTCCGGTAGATGAATTAAAGGCCACATGGAAGTTATTATTCATTCAAGAGCATGAAGACCTTTATGACCAAAAAAAAAAAAAATCATCCTTGCAACCTTTAAAACTTAAATTTAATATGATGTTAACTATTTCTGAGCAAAATAAGAACATTTGATTATTTAAAAATGCACTACCTGACGAAAGTCTTGTCGCCTGTACAAGTTTCAGGAATAACAAATAATAAATTGACTTCTAGTTGATCATACTTATATGAAAGGCAAAGGCTTCTAGATTACACTTATTTCACCCAAATAAAATATGATCATGCCTTGATTTTTAATTATTTAATTAGGACAGTAAGGTCTGACTTTGCTTAGACAAAAGTCTTGTCACTTAACAGAAATAATGTACAGTATAGAATATAAAGTCATGGTGCAGTGGAAAAAGAATTAATATTGTGTATGACTCCCATGAGCTTTGAGGACTGCATCCATACATCTCTGCAATGACTCAAATCACTTATTAATAAAGTCATCTGGAATGGCAAAGAAAGCGTTCTTGCAGGACTCCCAGAGTTCATCAAGATTCTTTCAATTTCATTCAGTTCATTCAAGATCCTCCTTCTTACCACAGACATGCTCAATAATGTTCATGTCTGGTGACTGGGCTGGCCAATCCTGAAGCACCTTGACCTTCTTTGCTTTCAGGAACATTGATGTGGAGGCTGAAGTATAAGAAGGAGCACTATCCTGCTGAAGAATCTGCCTTCTCCTGTGGTTTGTAATGTAATGGGCAGCACAAATGTCTTGATAGTCTGATAGTGTGTCTCTCGCACACCCCCATACTGAATGTAAACCCAAATCATGTTTTTTCCTTCACCAAACTTGACTGATTTCTGTGAGAATCTTGGGTCCATGTGGGTAGGTCCATGTGGGTTCCAGTAGGTCATCTGCAGTATTTGAGATGATTGGGATGCAGTTCAACAGATGATTCATCGGAAAAATCTACCTTCTGCCACTTTTCCAAATGATCAGCTAGAAGTCAAGTTATTATTTGTTGCTCTTACAACTGGGATTGACAACAAGACTTTTGTCAGGTAGTGTACAAAAGACCACCTGATCTACTTTCCCCACCATTCTAGTTATTGAATGAAAATTGGAAATAGATTTAAAAAAAGGTCTGAAAAACAAGCCTTTTTTAGGTTTAGAAATGTACTTGTTATCAGAAATGGAATTATCATCAAATGCTTCCTTGGTGCTATTTTGTAATTTAGATCCATAATTATGATGCATTTAATATGTTATGTAATTTCCCTTTAATGTCTACTCTTCACTTCTGTTATAAGGATGTTGTTTGGATGAATTAAAGACCCCATGGAAGTTATGTAACATATTATTCATTCAAGAGCATGAAAGCCTTCATGACAAAATACATCCATGAAACTGCACAATACAGCATCCTTGAAAATCTCAAAAGTTGGGCTCAGAACTTTATTTATGCACAGATCTGAGTCAGACAGACAGACCGGCAATATGGAACATCAAAGAATGTACGAATGTGTAATGCACTATCATCAACCTGTGTGAGCACGGATTTATATCCTGTGATGACACACATCTCAAAAATATGCTACCCTAGAGTGAATCACAGCCTTCAACAATGACACATGTATTGAACTGAGCTGAATCATCCTTGAGCTAACTAGAACAAAACCAGTCTTCTGCTGAAGTAAATGTGCTTGATGTATTGGATCACAATGATACAAATCTATGCTCAATTTAATGACTGCATGTTCATCCCTGTAAAGATGCTTTGACATAACCTGCATTGTATAAAGTGCTATATGAATACTTTTGGAGCATATTGTTCGAAAAAAACATGTAGGGTGCTTATAATCAACAAGGTCAAACCAAATCAGATTTAAGAAAGTCTGTATGGTGGCTTTACACTTTCTAAAAATAAAGACCTTGATAAAAATGTATATTTTTCATATTGCACTACACTCAAAAAAGTACATATTTTGCTGCTTGTTCAAACTACCTGTTTAAAATGAGCTGAAACAACACAATTCTGGAGATTTTGAGGGGGGAACCTAATTGTTTTATGTTCAATCTACTTAAATTAGTTATGTTAACTTAATGGATTTGTGTTGGGACAACATGTTTGTGATTTTCTGAAAGAAATGTTTACTATCATAACCTGTTTGGGGCGACGCGGTGGCGCAGTGGGTAGCGCTGTCGCCTCACAGCAAGAAGGTCGCTGGTTCGAGCCTCGGCTGGGTCAGTTGGCATTTCTGTGTGGAGTTTGCATGTTCTCCCCGTGTTGGCGTGGGTTTCCTCCGGGTGCTCCGGTTTCCCCCACAAGTCCAAAGACATGCGCTATAGGTGAATTGGGTAAGCTAAAATTGTCCGTAGTGTTTGTGTGTGAATGAGTGTGTATGAATGTTTCCCAGTGATGGGTTGCAGCTGGAAGGGCATCCGCTGTGTAAAACATATGCTGGATAAGTTGGCGGTTCATCCCGCTGTGGCGACCCCAGATTAATAAAGGGACTAAGCCGAAAAGAAAATGAATGAATGAATGAATAACCTGTTTATTATAACAGAATGAAAAATGAGAGTACAAATATTTATAGTATAGACGCGAGTCGCTTTTTGTATGTCCAAAACCAAAAGATTCAGTAAAAGCAGAACAAGCGCGATGTCCGTCACCTAGCAACAGCCATACACGCAACAGCAGCTTGATGACGCAAGCGTACCGGGGTTCAGAATGAAAAAAGACAGTGTGAACACAAACCAACCGAGAAGGTGACAAGGGGGGACAATCGAACTTGGCAATTGAACCAAGTGTGAAAGCACCCTTAGTGTAAAATTTTTCAAATGACAAACAATGCAGTGCATATTACAGTAGTGAACTGTAAAGAATGCATGTGGTATTTTACTGGGCTTTTTTACAGTAAATAACTGTAAAATTGCGGCAAAGTCTAAAAGTGTGACTGCTTCTCATTTGCAGGTCGCTTTGGATAAAAGTATCAGCATGTAGAATAAGCTTCAATGTTGTCTTCATGACTAAAAGTCTGGTTAGGCATGACTTATTTCTAAATGTAAAAGAATTAAGCCATCAGAGGGACCAATTAAGACGTTTGATACAATGACATGTTTGATATATCGAATTAGAACCAATTAAGATGAGCTTTAATAGGTTTGTTAGACTCTCGCGCGCGGTAACAAGGTTATATGGAGTCACAGTATACGCACCGGTTAAGTGTTTTGGAAGAGATGCTGGAGATGAAAGCTGAAGTGTCAGATTCCCATGGGAAGAAGCCTGTGGATCCACCGGCGAAGGTTTTTCCCCAGATCTGCGTGTCTTCAAAGGTCACTCACTGCATGGCTCTATACTCATAAAAGAGACAAGACACAGATAAAAGAGCAACTGATTAAATTAGAAGCAGGGGAAGACAGAACCAGCTGTGATGATAAATGAACTTTCATTAGTCTACTTTTTACATTAACTGGGAAGCGGGTGAGATGTGCCTGGCTGTAGGGGCGTCTTTGTCCTTGTCTTATTATGTTTTCTTTCGCCGATGTGGTTCAGAGAGAAAAGACGAAGATGAGAGGAAGAAGAAAAGACTGAATTTCAAATGTGAGCCTACAGAGGAGTAGGAGTCGTCCCAATCCGTCTGCTATAAGCCCAGAGTGAATTTTTGATCATGGATGATCGGTTAATCAGGATGGGCTCAGAGAGATGAAGCCTTCTGAGACTGAAACGCATTCCAAGACAGAGGAAAGATTTAGTTCGTCACAAAAAAAAAAAGCTTTCCATGAGAGACGTTCCAATAAAACTAGCAGCATCTCTGGAAATCTGATGAAAAATCTGATATTGTGCTAATTTATTTCAAGTTTTTTTTTTTATTACATTGAATTTTAATTTATTTTTATTTTTAATTAAACATGCAATATGAACAGATAAAAAAATGGAAAACTATTATCATTATTAAAAAGTTTTAACTAGTTTATCACCAAAAATACAAAAATCCATTTTATGAACTAGGTGCAGCATGGTAAAAAATGTGCTCATATATTTTTAAATATATTTTTTACATTTAAAATTGTAAACTTTATACACATTATAAATGTTATACATTTATTTATTCCTTCTGCTTAGTCTCTTTATTTATCAGGGGTCACCACAGCGGAATGAACCGCCAACTTATCCAGCATATGTTTTACACAGCGGATGCCCTTCCAGCTGCAACCCAGTACTGGGAAACATCCATACACACTCATTCACACACACTCATACACTATGGCCAATTTAGTTTATTCAATTCACCTGCAGCGCATGTCTTTGGACTGTGGGAGAAACCGGAGCACCCGAAGGAAACCCACGCCAACACGGGGAGAACATGCAAACTCCACATAGAAATGGCAACTGACCCAGCTGGGACTCAAACCTGTGACCTTCTTGCTGTGAGGCGACAGAGCTAACCACTGGGCCAACGTTATACACCAAATGTTATACACATTATAAATATTTAAACACATTATAAATGTAATGAAAAATATAATTTTATGTCTTTACAAATTTTGCATGTCTGTAAAAAATGTTTTTTAACGAATTTAGTAACTTAATCAAGGACATTACTATATCAATTTGAAAATATCATTAATTAACAGTTAATAATATACAAAACCATATATCTAAATAATAAATATAAATAATATGTAATAATTAAAATAATTATTAATTAATTATAATACAATATAAATAATATAAGATGTATACATTTCACATCACATTTTATTATGAATGCTTTTTCACACTTTAAATATCAATGTTTTTACATATTCAATTAAATATTAATAATAACAAGCTTAATTATACATGCATACTGACTATTATAATAATAATAATAATATGTCACGGTTACAGGTGCATGCGCCCTGTCTGTTGTCTGTTATTGTCACGTGGGATTGTTTTGCATTCCCACGCGTTCTGTTACGTGTGTGTGGATCACGTGTGATTACATCAGCTGTGCTAATTTGCTGCCACAGCTGTACATACTCAGCGTGGTCCTATTTAAAGAGCTGGATCCAGCTCTTCAGTGTCAGTTCGTTTTTGCGTGTTATGTGTCTCTGTGTCTCGCCAGGAACTTTGTCAGTTTCGTGTGGACTCCTTGTGCTGTACCTTCGACATACCTGTGTCCGGTGTTGGTCTGCACCCTGACCTGCACGCTAATTACTATTGTTGTAATAAATTTACTTGCAATTGGATCCATCAGACTTTGTCTGTTTATGGCACGTGACATAATAATAATAATAATAATAATTATTATTATTATTATTATTATAACTATTATTATTATTATTATTATTGTTGTTAATAATAATAATAATAATAATAATAATAATAATAATAGCAGCATGGTGGCGCAGTGGGTAGCACGATCGGCTCACAGCAAGAAGGTCGCTGGTTCGAGCCTCGGCTGGGTCAGATGGCGTTTTTGTGTGGAGTTTGCATGTTCTCCCTGTGATCGCATGGGTTTCCTCTGGGTGCTCCGGTTTCCCCCACAGTCCAAAGACATGCGGTACAGGTGAATTGAATAAGCTAAATTGGCCGTAATGTATGTGTGTGAATGCAAGAGTGTGTGGGTGTTTCCCAGTGTTGGGTTGCGACTGGAAGGGCATCCGCTGTGTAAAACATATGCTGGATAAGTTGGTGGTTCATTCCGCTGTGGTGACCCCTGATTACAAAAGGGACTAAAGCCGAAAAGAAAATGAATGAACAATAATAATAATAATAATAATAGCAATAATAATATTATTATCAATGATAATAATAACAATTATTATTATTATTATTATTATCATCATCATCATCATCATCATCATCATCATGATTATTATTATTATTATTATTATTATTATTGTCATCATCATCATCATCATTATTATTATTATTATTATTATTGGGCGACGCGGTGGCGCAGTGGGTAGCACGTTCGCCTCACAGCAAGAAGGTCGCTGGTTCGAGCCTCGGCTGGGTCAGTTGGCATTTCTGTGTGGAGTTTGCATGTTCTCCCCGTGTTGGCGTGGGTTTCCTCCGGGTGCTCCGGTTTCCCCCACAAGTCCAAAGACATGCGGTATAGGTGAATTGGGTAAGCTAAAAAATTGTCCGTAGTGTATGTGTGTGAATGAGTGTGTGTGAATGTTTCCCAGTGATGGGTTGCAGCTGGAAGGGCATCCGCTGCGTAAAACATATGCTGGATAAGTTGGCGGTTCATCCCGCTGTGGCGACCCCAGATTAATAAAGGGACTAAGCCGAAAAGAAAATGAATGAATGAATTATTATTATTATTAATAATGTATCAGATTATTAAACAAATTATGTAATTTTAAACTTTGGCACAATTTTATTCTAAATAATACATACAGAACCGTAAGCAAATAGAATACTAGAAGGAAAAAGATTTCAAAACTCGAGCTTTGACCTTGACATTGACACATACAGAACATCTGATCTGGGATTACAGCAACGCTGTGGACAACTTAAAATGCCCAGGTGGACACTTGACCTTTTCACTGAAATCGCATAGTTAGCAGGTCACTTGTCTAAGGTCATGGAAGGAATACACATTTGCTCACGATCTCCCAACTGGCCTAAATGAACTTTTTAAGATGCTCCATGCAGTCGATGGCCTTCAAGCCGATGAGCCTTCACACCCTCACACAAACACAATACTTTGTCTATTCCATTAATGCCATTACATTTGTTCCGATAGCGTGTTTTTATTTTTCCGTGCACGCATTCATTGTGTTTCCTGAAGGAATCAATACAGCCGAATAATAGATCTTTCTTGCAAGCTGCTTTGGTAAGACAACATCCTCCAAGGAAGAAATTTACATTTTAATAATATGCACTGCTGGGTTTCAGAAAGAAGTTGTATTTGTGTGCTTGGGGTATGATTTTAAACGCTACTGTTTTTATGCAACGATACGCCGGCAACTGTAACCTAAAACTGTAAAGACTTGAAGCCACACTTGATTTGAGGAACTGTGAATAAGCTCACATGCTGCGCACATCCAGCAGGAATCTGTCAAGGATTCACGCTGAGCCTTCTGGGACCGGGACATGAAAAAAGTGCCCTGTTGTCTTATAAACTTGAACACTGAAGCGTCTTTGAACTAAAGGCTAAAAGATGAACTTTGCAGCCTCTACAGCGGCGCATTTACAGCAGCAGCAGAGAGAAAGATTCGCTGGCTCAAACTCAAGGCAGAAGATTCCTTAAAAGGGACTTTTCATTTTATCTACAAGTCCAAAAGGTCATTTTTTATTTTCCAACTTTCCAGTGCAGAAAAAAAAGCCAAGACAAAGACAAAGTGTTATGTAGTAGAATGTGGAAAAGAAGAAACTTAAACTTTTTCTCTGGTAAGCTAATCTGTGTGTTTTTAGCTGCACTTTCTTGAAAGGGAACCAACATTTAATGGCTCTGTAAAAATGCATAAAATAAGCACAAGTTCATTTCTTCTTTACTACGTTCATACATCTCTGAAAAAAAAAGATTAAGAATCCATTTTAAAGTTATATTATTTCTCTGTCTTTGAGTGAAATGTTCATTTGTGTGAAACTTTCCATGGGAATTAATGGGAATATTCATTCATTCATTCATTCATTTTCCTTCGGCTTAGTCCCTTTATTCATCAGGGGTCGCCACAGCAGAATGAAACGCCAACTTATCCAGCACATGTTTTACACAGCGGATGCCCTTTGAGCTGCAACCCAGCACTGGGAAACACCCATACACTCCTACATTCACACATACACTACGGCCAATTTAGTTCATTCAAATCACCTATACCACAATATATTGGAATTAATAGGAAAATAAAGGAATTAATGAGGAATAAACTGGGAACTTTAAAAAAAATGCAGATTAGCCTATAACTGCAAGCGTAGTTTAAAAAAAACATTGCAGAATAATCTGGGTTAAAACAACCACATTTAAGGCAATTCCAGTCAAATGTCAACAGTATGTTAGTAATGAACATAGGAGACTTCTTTCAAAAACATAAAAAAAATCTTAATGTGTCCAAACTTTTGACTCTTATTATACAGTATATACTAAGTTATAGTCAGCATCTGAAGTGGATTAAAATTTAATAAAAGTTGTCATAATCATATTGAACAACACCCAACGTATGGGTAAAACTCATTTGAACCATTTCAAATACTGTCTACTATAGTTTGTTTTAACAAGCATGCTGATAAATCCCAAATAAAGTTCAACTGGAAAGTTTCCAGAAATTTACAGGAAATTTTTCTCCCCTTCGCAACCCTATAAACTACTAACAATGTGTCTTCAAAATTTTAAAGAAGAATATTATTATTTAGAGCATTCGTTTGCAAAATAAAATGGCCATAGATAAAATATTTCAGACATTTAATAAAACAATATGCATATTTTTGGACCAGGATTTTCATTTTAGGGTGGCTCAGCTCCTTATGGGGTTAAAAAAAAAAGCTTAGTATTACATTTACAAGTAATAACTTAATAGTTCATTCATTCATTTTCTTTTCAGCTTAGTCCCTTTATTAATCTGGGGTCGCCACAATGAACCACCAACTTATCCAGCAAATGTTTTACGCAGCGGATGCCCTTCCAGCCACAACCCATCAATGGGAAACACCCATACAGACTCATTCACACACATACATACAATACGGACAATTTAGCTCACCCACTTCACCTATAGCGCATGTCTTTGGATTTGTGGGGGAAACCGGAGCACCCGGAGGAAACCCACGCCAACACGGGGAGAACATGCAAACTCCACACAGAAATGCCAACAGACCCAGCCGAGGCTCGAACCAGCGACCTTCTTGCTGTGAGGCGACAGCGCTGGAAGGGTATCCGCTGCGTAAAACATATGCTGGATAAGTTGGCGGTTCATTCCGCTGTGGTGACCCCAGATTAATAAAGGGACTAAGCTGAAAAGAAAATGAATGAATGAACCATTAAATTATTACTTATAAATGTTTTACCCATACTTTTCGGCTTAGTCTCTTTATTAGTCTGGGGTCGCCACAGCGGAATGAACCGCCAACTTATCCAGCATATGTTTTACGCAGCGGATGCCCTTCCAGCTACAACCCATCACTGGGAAACACCCATACACTCCCATTCACACATATACACTATAGACAATTTTAGCTTTAACCCACGCGAACACGGGGAGAACATGCAAACTCCACAACTGACCCTGCCGAGGCTCGAACCAGCGGCCTTCTTGCTGTGAGGCGACAGCGGAACCCACTGCGCCACCGCGCCGCCCTATGGCATAAATATAAATATATATTTTTTTAAACCTACAGGCTAATTCAAATATTTCACAATCTGAATCATAATAAGAAATAAGAAATATTTTTCAATACAAGACAACACATGATGTTTCCATCTCTGTCAGTGATTCTGACAGTTAAAATGAGTACATTCACTAAGTGGTTCTGTCACTGTGTTTAATCCTTACTGTGCAAGACTGTATGGAATAGGCTAGTTAATGCCACATGCACTGTAATGTGTTTTATATTGGTAGTTCACTTTGAAATAAAAATAGCTGAACGTTCGTTAAGAGTTACATTCTTTGCTGGAGGAAACAGCCGTGATTATGAGGTGAGCACAGAGGAAACAGTAGACGGGAAACCCGATTGCTCCTCCATGACATTGGGGTACAAGTGATACAAGTGTTTCTATAGCAAAGAACTGCAAATTAGCAGATATTATAACAATTTAGTGATAAACACACACCTTGTTCTCTCGCTCTACACAGCTGTGGTTTACTGATCAAATGAAAAACAAAAAATGGGGAGAAGCCGAATTCTGCCGCCATTTTCATATTAAATGTAATGGGGGCTGAGGCGATAATTTAGTCCCTGTTTACACTAATACGTTTTAGTTTTAAAAGTGTTTTGCCATGGTTACGCCTTCCGTCCACACTACCCCGGAGATTTTGAGCCCCGAAACGAAGCGTTTGAAAATGCGGGAGAGGCCATTTTCGTTTTAAACCGCTGCTGCTCAGTGTCAGTGTGGATGGGGGAAAACGGAGACATCTGAAAACGGAGGCGTGGCTGCAGACATTCACCTATCTGATTGGGTTTTTTTCCTCAATAATTAAGTGCACAAAGTTTAGTCCTGCATCCTTTCCTTGTAAGTTCAGACTTCGCAAGTTTGATATGGAAAACAAACTCCCATGGACACATCGGGTAAATCTTCAAAGGGAACAGTGTAATAACCTCATTTTATCAACTTTATAACCTCATTCACATCACCCTGGCTACGTTGTTTCACTATCTTTACAATAAAATGAAAATTAGATATAAGGAACTGCCTATTTTTATTTTGATATTAACAACTTAACAGACACCAAACATTGAGGCGTCGTGTAGCTACATATTTCTATGATCGTCATCTTCACTGTATGCATAACAAAATGGAGCCTATAATATAGCCTAACTGCCTCCTTTCATTTTCATTAAAAAAGACAAAACATACCCTGTCTCTTTCGCTGAATATCAGTTTTAATAATCAATAATGTCCATTATAAAAGTATAATGTACAATAAGTTTATACAATATAGCAATCAGTCAAATGTGCAGAATCCGTGTAGGCTACGTGGTTACATAAATTAATATTTTAACTTATCTTTGTGCTCAGCCAAAACACGTTACCTGAGAACAAATTAATAGACTCAGAACACCAAAGAGTCATTAGATAAACACAAGATTAATTAAATATCAGGTTTAACAACGTTAGTGAGATGACATCCAGCGGTAGATCATTGATGAACAGGGCTACAGCCCCCTTAAAATAGGCCTAGCAATGCCCATGGAAGTCAGTCTGAAAAAATATTACATTTACATCTATTTAAAGAAGTCGGTGCATAACGTTTCCATCATTCAACTGCTTTAAATACTTCACTTTTACAAAAATAATTTACACAGAACTGACATCACATGAATATTCATCACATGCGACAAGTTAGGTTACTCAACTCGACAAACCAACTACTAAAACTGCACACACACACACACACACACACACAAAAAGGTAAACATTTAAACAATGCAACAAAGATTCTTATTCCCAGCTTGCACTGGTGCATGAGGACGAATGGGACTGAATCACAAAGAAAAACAAAACAAAGATGCAGACAGGAAGAGCAAACACTGTCAGCACTGTGGAACAACCCGTGTCCACTACAATGCTGGATGAAAAAAACACATCTGAGTCGGACAAATAGCTCTAGATGATGACCTGTAATGGAAAGCTTCAGACAGCAGTAAACACAGATTTCCCACAGGAAGCATCACCTCTTTGGCTAAGAGCTTTTGGGACTTCCAGACTCAGGCAAACAAAGCACAGGCCAGTTGTAATACACAACAAATTGGCTCTATTGGTAAAAGATGGCTTTTGTAAATGACTGTAACATTATGGACTTTTTCGGAAACTGGAAAAAAACCAGGGAATGCCTCATTTGGCATCCTAAGCATTCATTTATTTGTTAATAAATTACATTAATGTATGTTAACTAAAAGCCAAAAAGCATCTCTAAAAGAGGAATTTATTTGATGCAGCGCATATTCTCAAAATGCCCTTCAAAATGTAGTACGGTGACATTGTTATGGTTCTGAATGAATAGTTTTGGTTTTGAATCATATACTCATTCCTTCATTCATTTTCTTTCGGCTTAGTCTCTATTTCAGAGATCACCACAATAGAATGAACTGTCAATTATTACAGCATATGTTTTTACGCAGAGGATGCCCTTCCAGCCCCAACTCAGTACTGGGAAACACCCATACACACACATTTACACACATACACTACGGCTAATTTAGTTTATTCAATTCACCAATAGCGCATGTCTTTGGACTGTGGGGGAAACCGGAGCACCCGGAGGAAACCCCGCCAATACGGAAAGAACATGCAAACTCCACAAAGAAATGCCAACTGACCTTCTTGCTGAGGCGACAGTGCTAACCACTGAGCCACCGTGCACTATCGGTTTAATGCATGGTTAATGAATTGCAAATTGGGGATTGGTTATTTTTGATTCAAAACACTAAACAGATGACAAAAAAAGAGCATGTGATTGGTTGATGAAATATTACGAGGGGAACATGTTTAAGCCCAAAATTCATACTTTTCCAATATTTTGGATTTTTCATCTGGCTTAAAATGACACAAGTGGCCAAAAAATGTACCGTAAGACATTACGGTTATAAAACATACTGTTCACAGATCTGATCACAAAATTCTCAGGAAATGCAATCTTCAGCATCATTATATTCATTATTATATCATTATATGCTCCTGATAACTTCTAACATCTTCCATTACATTCTACATTCAACATCATCTATTAGTTCAGAAGAGTTTATACATCTATTTCTGGTCCATTCCCGACTTCAACAATACATAACTTTTAGTATTCGAAAAAGAGTAAGCAAGAAGTAGCCAAATGACTTCTGAAGTGGGTGTTCAATGGACACTTTACTGTCTCATCATGTCGTATATCTAAATTAACTCATACTAACCATATTCATACTAAACAGAAAATACTTTCTCAATCATGTAGGGCTGGGTGATTAATCGAAATGAAATTGCAAATGCGTTTAAGCAAAGGTGCGATTGTCGTGCACATCATCTTAATGAAGCACACTGTGATTTATAGTAAATCTCAGAAGAAGAGGGCACTCTCGCAGAACCCTGTCCAAATACACATGAAGAAATCCTGAAAATCCGCTGGGGAAAATAGCAGTTGCTGAATAAACAGAAGATTTAACTGCTTTCATTGATTCAGCATGACTAACACATGGCTATGGAATCTCTTATATATATCTCACTATATTTCTCACAAGAAGGATTTATTTCAAACATTCAACTGTAATTTTGAGGTGAGTTTGGAATAAAAACGTTATTATATGTTGTAATTTCACGTGCAGCATTTAATACAGCCGTAATTGCAACATAGACTCATTCTGAAAACGCATGTCCCTATATACGTTTCTGGAGATCGCGAATTATATAGCCAGAGGTACATATGTCTGCATTTCGTCTTTAAAACGAACGCTATGGGGTGGTATGACGCTGTTCCTTTTCGCGCTTACTGGCTGACCGCTTACCTCCATGTGGATGGCTTTTCCGCTGTTACCAGTTTGCCCAGTGGCTCGCCATGTACGTCGGAAGACTTGTGACGTTAAGCTAAGTTGACCGCGACGACAGGGTTCGAGTCCGGTCGAAGAATGGTTCCAGAAGGCGGGTAAGGCAAAAAACAAAAAATAAAATAAACAAGTAAATAACAGGGTGAGAATGTGGTAAAATCAGAAAACGTGGTAAAAATCAGGCTGCCGCGAGGGCTTTTCTTTTTCTGGATTGCCTTTAAAAACACTGTCGGTTGGGTTTAGGGAAATAGGTGGGCGCTGGTCAATCGGTGCTTTTGAAAACACTATTTGTTGGGTTTAGGGAAGGTGGGTCAGTCAATCGTCAGTCAGTCAGTCAGTCGATAGTGGCCTCTGGTGGATTTACGCGAGAAGAACAGGCATGAATGGCACTAGTAAGAGAAATTTGAGATCCCAAATAGCATACACAGGGGCCTCTTGTGGATTCGCGAAAACAATAACTGCAAAAAAGTACCTCCTGGGATGTATTTGGTGCTCTCCAGAAATGTATATAGGGGGACGTGTTCAGAATGAACCTGGGTTGCATAATTTAGAAGCGACGCAAACTAAAAATATCATTATTTTATCCAATTTTTCTTTTTTAAGCGACGAAAAATATCATTATCAACCTATTAAACCAAATTTGAATTTAAACCATTTTTTGTATAGCTTATCAGTGTAATACAATGCTGTGTAGTAAACTCTGCTCCATCTAAACACGTTACTAACCTGCTTTACTGACAAAATGCTCATGAAAACGGCCTTAATTAAATCACCCAGCCCTACAATCATGAAGTTTAAATTCAAATGTTATACATTCTACTAGTACACTCTTATACCCATATTTGGTTTGAATAAACCCAGTATTTTGTAGAGTGCATCAACTCAGACAGTACTCTCTTTCGGATGCACTAATGGTTAAAACATAGGACCTTAGTGAGGACTTTCTCTTGAGCCTTATGGAGGCACACAAGACAGAGAAAGAAAGTTTTCAAGTACCGCTGGCCACTGAGCCTAAAAAATCTAAAAGTACGTGGTAGGAAGTCAAAAGTAACCCAAGACCGGCAGTGCAGGAAAGCTAAGAAAAATCCAAGGATCACCAGCAAAGCCATCCTGAATAATCGTATTAATGCAGCTACTGTACCAATATTTCAGTGCAGGCCTACATGGACACTGACCGCTTCTTCAAGACAAGCTCACCTAGCTTATCTGTCTTCTGGTCATCTGACAAGAGTTGGTTGGGCATGGGGATGTGGCTTTTGCTTGGAGAGAAAAAAAAAAGGACAAGTATTCTGTGGTCAAGTATGGTGCTGTGAATGTAATGCTTTTGGGGTGTTTTGAGGCAATGGGCCAGGCAACCTTGTAAAATTAAATGACATCATGAAATAAAAATAGGACTACATTAAGATCAAATGGTCTGCAGAAAAAAAAAAACTTGGACTAGAGATGCAACGGGCCTTCCAAGAGGATAATGATCCAAAACACACAAGAAAAAGTGGTCAAGAAATAGTTGGCAGGGAACTATATCAACGTTTCGGACTGACTGAGCCAGAGTCTGGACATAAATCCAATTGAGAATTTTTGAAGAGAGATGGAGACCAGAGTGATGGTAAAGAAGCCGTCCAACCTCAAGGACTAGTAGATCAGTGACAAAAAAAATCCATTGGAAAAAAAATAAATAAAACTTATTAAAAAAAATAACATTTTGGAGCTGTGATGAAAAATAAAATCATCGACACTTTTTATTTATATTAAGAATAATTGTGGCCATTAAATGTCTTCCAAAAAACATTAACATCGAATAATTATATTAACACTTATTCAAATATAAGTAATTCAACAGTAATTCAAATATCTTACCGTCTTTTGTCATCTTTTTGTGTAATTTTTTTGCCAGAAAATGCCTATTTCAAATAAAATTTTTGTCAGGGTCAATATTTATTTATTTATTGGTATTACTACTACTACTACTACTACTACTACTACTAATAATAATAATAATAATAATAATTTAACATTATACAATATCTATTAATTTAATAATATTTTTTTTTACTTCTGCACTCTATAGCAAAAAAGCTTCGATTCTGGCCAGCTAAATATAGGTATGATGATAGTTTCTGCTTTTTGAGAGCGAGGACAGTGCCCAAGAAAATCCCATCAGAAATCGCTAACCAGAACCCATAGGAATAGCAAAGATATCAATGCATCTTCCAATTCCTGGTTGTATCCCAAAAAGTGACGCACACGGCACAGCACCTGGGGCCCAGATGAGGCTCTATCCAAGGATATTGATTGCTCTTTCATGCAGAAGGTCTCAATAATGAAATGCCAAGAATAAAATGGAGAGGTGGATGTCAAACTTCACATGCTGCTAAATGTTCACAGCACTGGTATGATCTAATTATCTTAGTAGAAAATTGTGCCTTTGGTTCCCGGTTCGCAGATGTCCACCTAAAATTGTTGTGATTGATAAAAGATCAGCACCGTGTAAAAATTTACTAAGGATCAGTGTTCGAACAATACTGTGGCCTTTTGGGGAGGGTCGCTTTGATCTTGAGAGTCCCTTGCCACAATGAAGGCTATATAAGACACAGGATCCCTGTCCTTAAACAGCAATATATAAACAAAAAATAAACAATTAAATAATTAAAAAATAATAATAATCAATAAACATAAAACAAATATTTATATAATTGTAACTAATATTACAAAGTAATTCGGTTTACTTTCTCGTTAAAAAGCGCTTGTTTTTCCATCAATAACTTTCTTTGACCCCTGAAAATATCTTTTGAAGGATTTATTTTTACATGCACAAACAACAGCAGCCTAAACAACAGAACAGCGTTGTCTAATTTTACCTGCAGTGCTTCTGTGAGAGGAATACATTCATTTATATAAAATCAACAAACACGAATATGTTAACAACAATAATAAGTAAATAACCTCGTCATGTAGCCTATTATTTTTCTATTCGCTCTATAAGCTCAAGATGATGGCATTAAGGACAGCATACGCTTTTTCATTTATCACTTTTCACTCCGGTAAAACATAATCGAAAATGAAAGAAGCACCATTGAAAGGGGTTCCGTTTCAGCTTAATTGTCCAACATGTTTACAGCAATGTCACGGTGTTTAAAAAAAGAACATTGTATTGGCCTACTGTATGAAGCAAATAAAACTAAACACAACGTCACATCATTTGTTTCTAAAAATGAATAAGCAGTGTCTCAACGTCCATATGAAAGCATCTGGTTGTCAGTCTTTCACATGAGCGGACTTTGCTCTGCAGCGCCCCCACACCTTGATGCTCATGACAAGAATGGCTTGTAGTTATCTTTTTTTAAGTGAGGTGTAAATCGCCGTCATGCCTGAATGAATGATATTTTTGCACTTTTACACATAATAATCCATGATCACATTACACAATACTGAAACCGCACGTCAGAATAACACGGTCAACATTTTTTGAGACCCCCCCCAAAATTTCACAAATCATGTTTTCAGGGGAGCTCATGCCTTAATTAGGGGATCCGAGCTCCCCCTAGCTCCCCGTAGTTCACACCCTGCTAAGGATGCACCAAAATTTGGGGGGCAAAACCATTCTGAATGCACTTGGCTGAAAACCGAAACTCCTTTGTAATAATTATTTATTATTTTGATAATATTAAAAATGTAGTTTAGTATTTACCACCAGTTTGTCTCAATAAGATATTTCCTAATGTTTCTCAATGTTGTTTTAAGTGCAAATCCAATGTTGGTACTGTGATGCATGTATTCAGGGACTGTGACACACGACTAAGACATACTGGAAAGAAATCCACAAAGATTATTGGTAAACCTTTTGCCCTATCTCCAGTTATTTATCTTCTGAATTGTAAAACTGGTCTACATCTTAGTCATGGACTAGAATCTGTTTGTACTTATCTAGCAAGAAAATGTATTCTTTTGTTGTGGTCCTCTCCTAACATTCCTTCGGTCAATTTGTGGATGAATCAGATTGCCATTTTCTTACCCTTAGAAAAACTGACTTATGACTTGCGTCAGAAATCTGATGATTTCTGGCTGCAATCCTCTATGGGAGTTTTTGGAGAATGTATGTTGAAAGACTATTTTTATTTATTTATTTTTTGTAAATTTTACACTTCACAAAAGACTTGAATTACTAGCCAACGGATGATTGTATAATAGATGGCTGTATTATTGTATATGATGACATGAGACACCTATACCACTGTTGTGTCATTGCAAACCTTTAAATAAATGTTTAAAATGTAAGACCTTTTAAATATAACCTAATCACTTTAATCATACTGTTAAAAAAAACACAAGCTAATAAAATAACCATTTGACTGACAGTATAATGTTGTTGTCTTTTTAAAACTCATATTTCTGTCCCTTTTCCTCTTTTGTGTGAAAACCAAAAATGCCATTTTCCAACAATAATTTTCAGTGGCCGAAAATAAAAATGTCTAATAGTTTTTATCATACTTCACCAGTTGAGTCTTTACATTACCAACGTAAACAGTTTTGTATTACAAGCTTTCTAAAATGCTCAGTTTAAATATGGAAATGAGCCATTGTTTTATTTATTATACACTCATTTGTATACATGTCTAGCACAAAAGGATATAGGATTGATTTAGATTCAAAACTGTTGTTTATTTATTTTATTTCACTAATTTATTCATGCTTTTACCATATGAGTGTCAAACATTTTTAAAAAGAGAGGGTATTTGAAATTCTCTTTTATATCACTCCATTACTGAGAAAACACAAAAATATATATACTTATTCAAGTTTTCTGCAGATTAAATTGCTGCATATAATCAGACTGATTATGAATGCAACAAATCCCTCTGTAAAAACCTTCATAATATAATATAATGAAACTTTGGTCTCAATGCAAAGGAAAAAAATAATTCAAGAAAATGTATTCTGTAGTGCAGCAAATGAAACACTTAAAAGTGAATTTGGCATGTTTTCTTTACAAAAACACTTTATGACAGCCCAAAAAGCCTCAACAATTGACATGTGCATGAAAAGCAGTTTTTAGCATCTCATCTTAAGACTAAAGGCAAGCATCCGAGCGGCTCCTGACGAACATATGAAAGTGGCAAGGTGATTAGCATGAGTCGACATCAGTGATCAGAATCTTCCAGAGGCTCTTCACAGTGGGACTGAATTCAGCACTGAAGGCATAAATCTCATTTACAGGCTCACTTCGCCCTCATTCCCAGACATGCCCAGAGACATTATTTTATGTTAGGTGCCATTAGGGTGCTAAAAGTGCTTGTTTGACACCGGGTTTTAGCAGATCTAGCTGATGCCCTGAATAAATTATGTATGATAAACAAATTCTGAAACAATAACTGCTAGAGAAGCCCATAAAAAACATTAATGTTTTTCCCCCTTGGTCTGGAACTTCAACCAGCATTTAAAATTATTTACATTTATTCATAAATGCTTAATCTAAAGGGACTTTCAAAAGAGAAACAAATGAAGTTTATTATGATTTATATATATATACACATTGCTGCTTTATTATGTCAGGGATTTACAATATATTTATGTGCAAAATTGACATTATAATGGGAGTAAATAAAAATATTACTAGGAAAATATTTAGCGATTTTTCCCGCTACATCACTGTATATTTCAAACTTGATATGGCTCTGTATTTATTTACTTGCATATTATTTATAGATTTATTTTATAAATTTGTAATCAAATTTGTATTCATTTGGGTGACACGGTGGCTCATTGGTTAGCACTGTCGCCTTACAGCAAGAAGGTCGCTGGTTTGAGCCCCGGCTGTGTCAGTTGCCGTTTCTGTGTGGAGCTTGCATGTTCTCCCCGAGTTGGCGTGGGTTTCCTCCGGGTGCTCCGGTTTCCCCCACAAGTCCAAAGACATGCGGTATAGGTGAATTGAATAAACTAAATTGGCCGTAGTGTATATGTGTATGGATGTTTCCCAGTACTGGGTTGCAGCAGGAAGGGCATCTGCTGTGTAAAACATATGCTGGATAAGTTGGCGGTTTATTTTGCTGTGGATGAATAAAGTCTACTATACTAGCATTTATTTTCTTATAAGCAGATTCAGTATCTCACAACCTACACAGGAAGGTATGAGTATGCTTATTTACTTTTACTTCATTGTAATTATTATATACAAAAATTCAATTGCTAAATCTAACTAGGAAAAAAAACTAATTAAGATGACTCTCCCAGTTTCTCTTAATAAAAAAATACTTTCATAATTAGAAATACCAAAGGAAAATGTCATTGTAAGACGTCACTGGACTAGAAAAAAGAAGAATCCCATTATTATTAGCATTAGCAGCACTATATCCTGCTGAATCATGGATGAGCAATTGCTTTATTTTGTGTCATAAAATATAGGGTACAGTTCACTGCTGCAAACAAATGCAATATACATGGTTGATTTCAGCTGCAAAGCAATTCACTTTACTGTATTTTCTCTTAAAGGTGAAGACACTCTATTGCAGAAACATCTAGAAAACAATTCCTTTTGCTTTCCAGTAGATGTTTAAATTCAATACAGCCTTGTCTAATGCCAAAACGAAGCGAAAGCCATTAGTATTTATTCCATTCTGTCTTAAATATTAGAGCTCAAATGAGCTTTATAAGCAGGAATACTGAGAAGCCGAAGTATTGTACTCCACAGGCCAAAGGAATACAGATTAGGGAATTAAGTGCTCCCGGTCCAAAGCTCTGAGTCAGCAAGCCTGGACGGAGAACTGCTCATTTATTTCCTCACATAAATAATGAAAGAAAAGTCTTTCTCCCCGCAGAATAAATAGTTTAGTGGCATATACGCGGTTCGACGGCGCCTTTCTTGCTCGTTTTAATTCCATTACAGCCGTCGCTGAGAGAAGGACATGGCGTATGAGTTTAATTGGAGGCGAGCTGAGTGATGGGAGATCTGCTACTCTTAGCATTTCCCAAACACCTGCCGCCTCATTACGACTGCAGCACTGCAGGAGAATCAATCACCAAATAAGCCCGCTACACCTCTGAAATGAGCAGAGAGAGACGCAATAAAGCTACTGAAGTCTGGAAACACGGGGAGAGGGGTGTGTGTGGACACCAAAGCAGGCCTTGCTTTAGGGTGTAGCCTTGCAAAAAATTCAGAGTGAACAGTGATGTCTATTTTTAAGGAAAAAGGATGTCTATTCTGCAAATTCCTATGATTGATTGTTGTTTAAAGGGGACTTATTATGCAAAAATCACATTTAAACACAGTTGTGTGGCAGCAGTGTATGAATATAGCCAGCCTCCAATGGTAAAAATGTAATAATTTTATTTTTTATAATCACCCTTTGTAAATGTCATCTCTCCTTCATTAGCGTAGACAGCTTGAGTGAGAAGCAGCCGTCTGCCATTAGAGTGACACACAGGGGTTTATAGCTCTGCAGCATAATCTTTATTCGTAATTAAAGCGACAGTCAACAAAACAGCACAATTTGGGTCAAAGCCTAAAATGGGCAGTTTCAATAGCCCCTTTCATACAGTGATACCAGTAAATATCCGAAATATTTCCGGAATTGTTCTGGAAAAGACCATTCACACATCCATTCCAAAATACTGGTAAATTCTGACATCATTAACCAGAAATGACCTCTAAACGGCTGCGCTTGTATTTGTAAACATAGAAGGGGTCGGCCTTTTCTTAATGGTTTCGATTTTATTTAAAGCTTTAGCATTCATGCAGCTGCTTTGTCCCAGAGACATCCAAAGGCAGAAGCGCGAACCGCAGCTAAATGTTTACACACTTGACTACATTACAAATTCTGTGGATGGATAAGTATTGTGAACAACTTATATGAAAACATATGGAGGAACACTTTCACATGTCGAGATGTTCATAATATGTGTGTGTGCTGGCACTCACCGGCTCCTTCACGTGCACACGCGTCAAGCAACTGAAGCAGAGCTTGAAGGTAAACAAACAGCGGTTCATCATAAGCATTTTATCGATCATTTTTTACACAGTTGGCATTAAGAAGGAACATAGAAACGTTATCTGACTAACATCTAGCAGCTAAATGTGTCTGGAAAAATATTCAAAGGCTTTTAATTTCATAAACTGCGCGGATGTGAATGCGTCTGAGTGTTCTGATTGGCTGGAGTAGACGTCTCACGTCAGCGCGTTCTAGACGTGAATGAGGTCTTTCCAGCAATCTTCCTTCTGCGTTCACACAGCGCAGATTCTGGCAAATTACCGGTAATTTTACAACCTCTCTTTCCGGAAATTTGCCGGAACAAATTTACCAGTATTTTCAAAAAGGGCCTGTTCACACATGATCCCTTTCCGGAAAATTGAAAGTAATTTTCCGAAAAAGTCTGTATGTGTGAAAGGGGCTAATGAGTTTGACCTGAAACTTTACATGCACACTCTAGGGACACCAGAGCATTATTTTACATCTTGTAAAAATAAAAAAGGGGAGAATAGGTCCCCTTTAAATGTGTGCCATAGAATGAAAATCTGGATATACCTAGGCTGAATAATATGAGTTCAGAACATGGCAATCACATACAGTGAGCCTCAAAAAACATGGTTTCCTCGTTCTCATTTAAATCCAGTGAGTGTAAAATCTCGTTGAAAAACAAGACAATCGGAAACAAAACACAGACTCTTGATGATCCATATAGGATTGTTAATATGCATACCTCAGGCTGCATTTGATTGGCCACAACTTTTTCTAAAAAGATTACAACAATATTTTTTTCCCCTTTATTTTTAAGTTTATCTAATCTTATATTGAACATGCTATGTATGTGGGACTCTTATTTTAAAACTTGGAGAGGCAGTTTTGTGAAGGAACCACAGAGTGTTCACAGCTCATCAGAATAAAAAAAAAATGCAGGATACATGAATTTATTCAGTTCCAGCCAGAAAAAGCACAAGGTCTGTTTGAATGTATCTTTGTTAGTTTAACATGTATATTGTGAAATTTGCCATATATGTTTGTAATGAGGCAACAAACATGCGTATGTCAATGATAAGGCCAATGACACATGTAAACTGCTAAAATTAGCATTTATGCATCCCATCATATCATTCTGTCACTTCTCTTGAATGAAAAGCTGCCAATAACTTAAAAAAACGCATCTGTTTTTTTTAGCAGAGGCTGATATTAATTCATGCCACTGTTTTCAGGTATGTTAAAATCACAAAATACAACTGTAAATACATCTCTTATAGCCCCTTTTTGTTAAGTATAATTATAATTTAGCCTAATAATTATAATATTTTATCCACAACACAACTCAGGAGCAAACTCGATTACTCTGGTGGCATAAAGATAGCTCACTCGCTCCATCTAGCTAAAATAAACCTCTCAGAGATGTGATATATTTCTTGTTTATTTTGTTGAGAGGAATGAACACATATTTACATATTTGTATAAACATCGCTCTCAGCAGTGTGAACAGCATCTTTATGTTTGTCATCAGTATGTCACTGTAGTAGCATTTTTAACTTCTTTTTACTTCAAAACAGTATGAAAAAAAATTCTAATTTTTTTTTTTTTTTTAATTTTTTCTATTGAGTAATAAATTGCATTTAGTCCCTTATGCTGAGTTCAGACTGCACAATTTTAGCCCCAATTTTGACTCAGCGACAGGTTTTGAGAAATCGCTCACAAATGACCGAAATCAAAGGCAAATTGGTGCTCGTTCACATGAGTAACAATTACAGAGTGTGAACTACAAAGACCCAATCTGAGAGAATCGCCAATGAGTCACCGAGATATTTGGCATGCTAAATATCAGGACCTGTCGGCAATTCAAAATCATGCTGTGTGAAATGTGTTCTGATTGAAAATAACATCGGCGATTACCTACAGCCAATAGCTACATTTCCATCCACCTATTTTGGATAAACGCATAAAAAACCAGTTGATGGAAACACCAAGATGCGCATAAATTTAAAAAATGTGCATAAAAAACATTTGCGCATAACTGAGTAGGATAAACTTTTTATTCGATAAGAAAAGATGCACATAAACTATGATGGAAACACTTTTACTGAACAAATTCCAGTATGCGCATTAAAAAAAGTCATGTGATTTTGTTATAAGAGATCATGTGATGATAAAAATGTGTGCGAATGGACAAACCAGCAGGCTGAGCACATTGTAAAACATCTGAAATGTTGTTTTGGTCATTATAAAACGCCTTAACCATTTCAGTATTAGTGTTATTATGTTATTAATTACCTCCGGATTGTCAAGAGCGTCTGTGCTTCGCGTCTCACGCCTTCAAATGCCACCACACGTTCGTTGCGCAGCTTCTCCTACTTTTTTTAACATTACGGTTACACTGAAAGGAAAAAAAAAAAGATAAGAGCACATATGTATCTCTTCCATCATAAAATAATAATTTAATAACAATAAATAGTACTTACTTTTGATATTTGGCGCCAGTTAATCAGGAAGTGACAATTTTGTTCTATTTGACTACTTGGATGTAAACGCTGCTTTATTTGCATGTCTTTTATGTGATATTCCAGTTTTGCACCCGTGTCTGTTTGACGTGTCATCTGAGCAATAACACAACCGAGTCGAAAAAGAGAAAAAGTTGGAGAAAAATTGCTAATTCCCTTTAAAAGTCAGGTGAGCAAAATAAGTACATTTTCTACCCCACTAAAAGCTTCTTTCTCATTATGTAGTTAATAACAAAAGATATACTACGTGACCTCGCGTTGTTTCCATGTCACTGCTCGCGTGGGCTTGGTTGTGAGATGTAGTTTGCGGACCGAGACAAAGTTGATTCATGTTGTAAAGTCATGCAGTGTGAAACCCCCTGTCGCCAATCTGCTACCCCAGATAGTCATGCAGTGTGAAAACCTCTATGACACGACTACTTTGAAAATCATGCGGTCTGAACTCGGCATTATATGTTATGCGTGCACGAGTGCAAACACAAGTAATAAGTAACTGAGTGCAGTTCATTTAACAGCCACCGGTGGCGGTAAGAACAAGCAATTCAACATGTAGACATTAAAAAAATGAAGCATTTCCGTCCACCACCTTCTTTTATCAGACTAAAAGAAACACTATTTTGAGAAAGATCTGATACTGTCATGCTACAAAGCCGTCAAACCGAACCATCCTGCTCTATTACAAATGAGAGATGCGTTCTCTTAAATCAGTCTGCGTCCCTCTATCTGCGAATGTGACCAGATGCTCAAACGTCCTCCTGAGGGACTTCTGCCCCATTAGAGCTCAGATTGATATTGTCGGAGATGGCGGGAAATCTTTACTTTTGCGTCCGATGCTCAGGTGGGCTATCAATCACATTTTAGTCCTCTCGACTGACCAACTCTGACTCCAACCGGAGAAAAAAACACATCGATAAAGGAGCTCCATGGATCATCTGAAGGAGGCATTCTGGTGCTAGGGAAACCTCCATCTCTCCGACAGCTGCTCAATATCTACATTCAGTCAAGTGTGAGTTTGCATGGGGAATTTCGGCTGTGTAGTTTATGGAGCTCTGTTCTGCGTAACTGACAGACAACACAACTGGGCAGCGAAGCTCATTAAAGGTTAATCTGCTTTGAGGAAATGAAAGAGCGGAGCTGCGCTTCTGAGAAACACTCGAACACCTGCTTGCCTTTTGTTACCACCATGTTTGCGCTGCTAATCTTTAAATAATGCATATGCTCAATATAGCATAAGGATGACACAAATTCTAACTACACGACAACAGAACTTCTGTCTATCTGTCTCTTTTCATATTTTCTGAGCTGTTCTCAAAATATCGCAAGTTGAAATTTGTTTGTTGCAAGGTTATTAATTTAGTACATAGTTTGTAGGACAATTTATGAAGTTTCTACTCTATCTGTTTGTCTGTCTTTCTTTCTGTCCGAAAAAGTTTGATGTCACTGTAATTTTTTATAAATAAATTAGATGCATTAAATGACCAAAACTAAGAAACGCTACTATATATGCACAGGGGTTGGACAACGAAACTGAAACACGGTCCAATTTAGTGTTGAAGGTTTCATGGCTAAATTTGACCAACCTAGTGGCTAAACTTAATTGATTGCACATTCACAGTGTGAAGGTTTAATTAGCAGAGTAATAGCACAGCTTTGCTTAAAATATTGCAATGGACACAACATTATGGGTGACATATTAGAGTTCAAATGAGGACAAATTGTTGGTGCGTGTCTCGCTGGCGCATCTGTGACAAAGACAAAGTCTTTGTGATGTATCAAGAGCCATGGTATCCAGAGAAATGTCAACAAACCACTAAGAAGGATGAAACACATCCCACAGGAGTAACTGTGGACGGAAGAGGAAGCTGTTAGAAAGGGCTGTCCGGGTGCTAACCTGGATTGTTTCCAAAAAATATAAAACCACAGCTTTAAATGTGCACCTCAACTCTTTTCCACATCAGAGAGATTTACAGTGTGGAGAAGCCCCAAAGAAGTGTACCATGCCCAGAGTGAATCATGGGGGTGGATCATTGATGGTTTAAACTGCAATATCTTGGCATTCCCTAGGCCCAATATTTGTGCTAGAATGGCACGTCACTGCCAAGGACTACTGAACCATTCTGGAGCACCATGTGCACCCAATGGTTCAAATATTGTATCCTAAAGGAGGTGCAGTGTATCAGGGTGATAATGCACCAACACACACAGCAAGACTGGTGACAGAGTGGTTTGATTAACATGAAAGTGAAGTTGAACATCTCTCATGGACTGCACAGTCACCAGATCTAAATATTATTGAGCCACTTTGGGGTGTTTCTTACTTTTTTCTATTTTATTCATCAAAGAATAAACGCACCACAAAAACAACTCTGATTTTAGGAATTAATAACTACATTAAGAATGTATCTAAAAAATTGAATTAATTACATCTAATTATAGAGAGAGAAAGATAGAAACACTTCACATAAACACTGTTAGGCAAGCAATCCGTTGTCAAAGTGGACTGTTCAACACTGATTACTTGATATGCATTACCAACTCAAAACACTTGTTTTCCTCGAGGGTAACATGAGCCAAACCTGGAAATCAGGTTGAAAACAAAGCGAGGCCATAAACGGCTCCAAGTGCTGCAGTCCGCCTTAAACAGAAAGGCTGATGCATTGCAGTAATTAGGCGAATCCTTTGGCAATGATACACACACACTTCCTCTTTTCCCTTGTCTCTCTTCAGGTGTCCGTGCGTCCAAATGAGCTGATAGATTCAGAATGATGGCAGACGAATGAGGTCAGGCAGCATGAGGCCACCGGATCGTGGTGCGTTATCTTCAACAAACACATGTCTTTCAGTCCAATTACACTCCTGCTGCAAATGGAGCATCAGACTCCCCTACATACACCCACAACATCACTCTGTCACTCACTCAAACTCCAAGCTTTCTGAGTTCAAGCCAGTGCCCACACATGGACACACACACACACACACACACATGCGCGTGCAGACAGCAAATCATTAGCTTACAAACAGGTGGAGGAGAGATTTTAACAGAAATAGAACACAGTGGATATTATTGTATTTGTCTTGCATTGGAGCAAAAATATTCAGACTTTTTACCTCACAACTCTGCACTGCACATTTCACCCCTTAGACTTTCATTCATATGCATGCTATTGCGCCAGGATGGAAACGCAAGCTCGTGTGACAAGTTTCGCATTTCGGTACAAAGTTCAAGCTCGGTGAATTCTGACCTGCGAATTTGCATCACATGAATGCGTGACACCAATAGAAGATCAAACTGTGACCTTCTCTGTACAGAAATGTTAAATATGGAGTAATCACTTATTTTATCAGTGTCACATCATTTTGTTTTATCCCCTCCCTTTTTCGCAGCACTGTCTGATCAAATTTTGCATGCTCAATCTTTAGTTTGACCGCGGCTTTAGTTTATATCTTACAATTAGGGCTATGAAAGCTTGTTTTCATGAACACGTTTTCACACAGTTCTTTTTTTCAACCCAGGCTCATTGGAAATATGTGCCCGGGGATACATTTTTGAGAACTGAGAAATATGTACTGGGGGCTACATCGTTTTGCAGTTTTTGTTTTAACAAATCCACTAGAGGGTGCTGTGTACAGTTTTGACAAATCTAAAATATGTTACTGAGGCACATTTTCTCATACGTGCCATTTCTCGTTAATCCACCAGAGGTCGCAGTGTATATTTCTGCCAAACTCAACGTGCTTCTTGCTCTTGCGTTGTGTTTGTTGGTCGTCATGCATAATATATCAGCTTCAGTGCTTAATTAGTAAATTAATGATTTCTGGAACAAAACCAGGAAATAAAAGTTACCGTGATCCATCCGTGATATGTTTCCACCACACAATTTCCCGGAACATGACATCACTACATGATGATAGCGAAAAGAGTATCAATTTTCAACAGTCTTTTGATTTGCGCCATTCGTGGTGAGCTACTGAGCAAACCAGTCAAGCCGGAAAAGTGGTCCATACGGAGGTAAGCAGTCAATGATACCCCCTGTAGCGTTCGTTTTACACACAAAATGCAGCCATATGTACCCGTGAGCACATATTTCTCGGTTCTCAAAAATGTATCCCTGAAAAAAGTACAGAAAAAAGTACGAACTTCAAGTGTAAGGATTTTGTCTTCATGTCTCACTATTTTGTAAAAAAAAATAAAGTAAGAAAATTAAGAATTTTGAGTCATAATCTCAGAATTTGGAAAAAAAAAATTATCAGCCATCAACTCCAAGATTAAAAGTCAAATTTGCAAGCAAGAAAACCAAACGTAGAATTCCAAGATGTAAATTAAATAATTCTGAAGAAAGACAAAATAAGATTCTGTAAAAATCTGAATTAAAAAATATGAACTCAGAATTGCAAAAGGCAGTATTGACAAACAAATCGTAAGGAAAAAAGACAGAATTACAAGATAAAAAGTTGCAATTCCCTTTTTCATTTTTTTTTTCGCATGACAAAAATGGCCTTCTGTGATACTGAAGTATGAGTTTCACAAGAAAGTACTAATAAGTAGTCTTTCTGCTTCAAAATTCAAAAATCACTTTTTTCCAGTGACTACTGTACTTCTCAAATTTTGCTTTTTAAGTCTAACCCTTTGTATCCTTGAAGAAAATAAAACAGGCAAACAAAAATAAAAAAATCAATAGGCTAACATACAAGGAGGGCATTTATATTACAGCTTAGACATAAAAATATAATAAACACTTGTTTACAAGGCCAGAATTGTTTCTACTCATTTTGAACAGCTCAATTGAGCTTGCTTTTCTTTGTTTCCATGAAATATCAGTTCAGTAACTACCGTACAACATAATGGTTTCTTTTGGCCTTTAGTCCGTTTATAGCCGTCCTGACAGTAAATTGATGCCCTGTTGGTCTTCTCCCTCACGCCTCTATCTGATGCTCATTTACCAAGTTTACCAGCAGAAGTATTCAGCTCCTCTTCCCTTCATCTAAACCATCTCCAACTCTCTGCTTGTGATCAGACAGAACTCAGGCTTACAGAAAGTTTTTCACGCTGTGGTTTTCTTCACTTGTCTCTTTTTATTCTCCGTCCCGCCTGCAGTTCTCGGCTCGTCTTTTTTTTCCGGGCTCTTATTAGTGTACTGTCTTTTTCTCCATCAAGTTTTGATGATGCCGTTCCTCGGAGGTTTAGCCCGGCGCAGGCTCTCTCTCAGGCCCATGCAGAATTGATGCGCAGGCGGGTCCGTCTCCAGTCCTGCTCTTTGATGCCTCCGTCCGCTCTCAGCGCTGGGCTCAAAGGCACTTGAATACGTGTTGTGTTATTGATTCCTGGCAGTGGTTCACATCATCAAAACGTGTGTTCAAATTCACAAATATGTTTCGTTATACATCACTCAAGAGCCGAGTATTGACTGTGTGATTTTTTTTTTTGAAGAAACGAAAACTGTCTTCATTCTGGAAACTGAGAGAGAAGTTCTGAAACACTTTTTAAGGACAAATACTGAAATGATACTTTATATGCTGTACTTTATGAGTATTGAATTTAATTTTTTGCGCATTAGTGCCCACCCACTTTTTTGAGTAGCACTAGTTCCACACTGCAAAAAATATCCGTAAATTAGCAGTTTTCCGTATTTAATGATTCATGTTTTTATTTTTTCCCCATTTATTTATGCTTTTGAATTGAATTATGTGACCTTGATCTTTCTTCCAACAACATTTAACCTTGAAAAGTTTGAAAAAGTGACTTTTATTAACATTTTTAATAGTTTAAAGTGATATATTGACTGGGTTGGTGTTTTATATTACGGTACAAAAACATGATAATAAACTGCCAGTGTATTTTCTGTTATTTTTCTGACTTATTTCTATATTTCATATTATTTCTTATATATTATATTATTTCAGACTATTAAAATGTCAATAAAAGTCACTTTGTTAAACTGAGTTGAATTTTCAGCATCAAAAGTGGACAGAGCATAGATCAAGGTCCCATAATGCAATTCACAACCATAAATAAACTTACCGTTAATTAACAGATATTTTTAACAGTGCACAAGTGCTTTTGATAAATTTTTCCCATATAGCTTTTAAGGAAGTCAATACAAAGTCATGAACTATATCAATCAGCAAGGAGAAAAATCTTCATTTGTAATAAAAACTTCCTAGGTGTATATATACACACTATAAGTGTAGATTATCACGATTTGGTGTCTGAAAATATAAACTTGCAAGAGAAAACAGTCTGAAGTTCTAGATGCAACTGCAACATACAGAGAAAATGTATGAATTTTGTGATTGCTGAAAAAGTCAAAAGTCTAAAGACGAGATATAAAACAACATTTAGAGAAGAAAACAAAAATCGATAACACTTAATAATAATAACTGCACACTATGAATCATTTATTAAGCATTAGCAAATAGTTAATTCATCATTTGTAAAGCATTAACTCTACATTACGATATTAGTAAGCAGTTTATAACAGCTACAAATGCTGTATTCATGACTTATAAGCACATGTATAATTTGCTTAATGGTTGTATTATCATACTTTGTTAATGATAAATTTTTCACTAGTAAATGAAGTATTGCATTATTTAAAAACCAGTTATTTAAGTGTAGTTGGTGTTATTCAAGATCATTCAGAATGAGTAAGTAAATGATTAATAAACTATTCATATATCATTTATATATCTTATTATTCAGGCATATAGTTACTCAATGTTAATAAATGCTTTATTAACACAACTTCATGCAGTTTTGTGACCTAATCTGGTGAGGACTATTTATGGCTTATAAATCCCTTATTATAAGTCATGAATACAGCATGTGTAGGTGTAGTTATAAACCACTTACTAATGTCTATTAATGTAAGTTAAGCGTTTTTTTAAGTTAATGCTTTACAAATGAACTATTAACTATTTGCTAGTGCTTAATAAATGAGTGTGCGGTTATTAGTGTTACCAAAAAAAATCTGAATAATGAGATTAAGAAAAAAGTCTTAATTTCAAGAAGCAAAACTCAGAATTCTAAGAAAAGTCTAAATTAACATAGAAATCTGAGAAAAAAATCAGATTTGTCACAATCACCAGCGATCTAGTCCATACAGGTCGCTGGAGAACTACAAATCTGCCACCAAAAGAACTACAAATCCCATTTTACCCGTTCACACACACCTGTTCCGGATCACCGATGATGACACACATACAGACACACAGCTGAAGCTCATCATTGAATCATTTACTGGACTATAAAGACACCTCTCTTTGCAACACACATTGCTGAGTCTTGTTTTACCCCGTGTAACATTACAAAGCGTTTGTTCTTGTTTGTCTTGCCGTGTTTCGATCCTTGCTTTGTTTTACCATTTTGATTCTTTGCTGCCTAGCCTGACCTTTTGCCTGGTTTTTGACCACGTATTTTAGATTATCCTTATGCTACTATTTGCTCCTGTTTTTGACTATTGCCTGCATGACTTTTCTTAATAAAATTGCACGTGGATCCCCAACTCCATTGTCAATGTCCGTATATTACAGAGAGGAACAAATTCCAAGAAATAAAAACATAATTTCAGGTTAAAAAGCGGTTCTGAATAAGATATTTCTGAATAAAAAAATGTCTAAATAAACTTTTACTACCAAAAAAGAGAGAGAGAGAGATCTTGAGGATTTATTTCTGAGTGAACAATGATGTAATCTTTTTTTTTTTTTAAGGACAACAATTACATGACAGATTTTAGTTTGGCTTTAGTTCATATTTTTTATTTAATTGATTAATTAATTGCAGGAAATATGAGTTTATTTATTCATTGTTTATTTGACATGGACATCACAATTACACTGGACAAACCAAATGCATTTGTTTTAGCAGACTTGCTAATTCTCAACACCTGTCCAAGGGAGGCTTAACATAAAATGAAAAATAGAATATATACACAACATTATAAATCTTTACATTAAATTGCTATAAGGCAAAAGCAAAGGCGGCATGATCAAACTAACTAATAGTGGACTATTTGTGTAAACACTGCTATTTTGTTTTTAACCACTTTTTAAAAACATTTAAATTACTTTCTAATTTTAGGCTAACAGGTAAATCATTCCACAGATCTGCATACTGAGAGTATTTTAAGAGAGGCAGTACAATTACATTATTATTTTAGATTTTTACAAAATTATATACTAACTGTTTTAAAAAAAATAACTACAGACTAAGTTTTGGCTTGTTTTGCAAGAAAAGCACTAAAAAAAACTAAACGCTTTCAAGTTCACCAAATGAAAATCCTCTTTAAAAAAACAAAAGTAACCTGTTTGTCTGAACATCCTGACACTTCTCCACAATCTGACTTCATGTGAAAGCTTTATTAAATTTGCATCTGTACACAGTGTCGTTTCAAGGTTGCAACACGAAGCATAATCTCATGAAGAAGCTCGCATTGTCTTAAAATTCAGCTTGATGCCTTCAAGATGGGGCCTGTTTTTTAATGAGGTTTGGAGAAATGCTGAACTCCTCTATACGGTCGGCTGAGCGTATTTAAAGTCCCCTCGAAACCGAGAGGATTTATGTAGCTGAAGAGTCATGGATGTGTTGTTTCCCAAGAGTCATATTACAAACCGCAGGGGTGTAATGTGAAGATATACCATACACACTTTAGCAATGCCGCTTCAGATCAGCCACAACTGTGAGGATGCTTTTGAACAGGGCATGTAATGGAAAAGATGATTTTCCATGCTTTTCTAAAATATCTCTGATGTGATGTATAATGGGCTTTTAAATTAAGTACCACAAAATAGTGCTACTTTTTTGGGTATATTTTAGGTCTGTCATATATATTGAGTTAGTATAGACTCATTATTTAATGATTTATTATTTATGTAATTATTTTTATTAAAAAAAGAAAATCCTAAGACTTCAATAAACTGGTATAGATTAATCTAGTTTAGTTAACAGGTTTTTAATTAATTATTTATTTATTATTTTATTTAGTTTTTTTTATATAGACTGGAAACTATAGGGTTATTTGGAGAGTTTTTATTTTATTTTCTATTTTATAAAAATTTAATAAAATATAAAATAAAAGATTTTATTTTATGGTATATTTTATTTTATATTTTATTTTTTATAAAAAAAATTATATTATATTATATTATATTATATTATATTATATTATATTATATTATATTATATTATATTATATTTTTTATTTTATTTCTTGGGAAAACACCCACATGAATCTACTGGTAGTGGCGATGTCCAGGATTCTAATAATGCACATATTTATTCAATATTTCATGCATAATTAATTAGCACACCTCACTCCACACCACAGTATATTTGGCAATACAATGAAAAAAAATATTGGATTTTAATAATACATTACTAAATGTTGAAATAAACTTCATTAGCTACTGCTTTCGAAGTATTTTGTTAGTTGTTCATTCTTAGCTCGTGTAGTTAAATAATGTTAATGAATGTAAACTTACTCAACTCCAATAATGCTTGTTTTATTTCCATTTGAAAGCAGAGATTTGATACTGGAGACTTACTGCTGATTACAGAGCCGGTCTCACTGACAAAGTGAGCATTAAAATCACCATATGATTAATAGTTTAGCCCTAGTCAACAGGCAGTTTCCTGGTAGTGAAAAAGAACCTGCATGTCTAGCAAACATTCACAGCTTTTATCATTATTAAGCCCTTATGAGAGAGAGCAAGAGAGTGGCTCTGAAAGCAATGCAAAAAAAGCTTTCCGCTTTCCATGTTTTTGGTGTGGAATTTCACGCTTTGGAATTCACCAGGTTAAAAAATCATATCATATATCAATGCATCCAAACTATTTTCACATAAACTCACTCATGATGTTTGTATGAACATACAGCCTTTAGACCTGCATTTGCCACTTTCCACAGCATGGTAAAAAGGAAGTGTTGTCCCGTAAAGGCGGAGATTAGGTACACCATTATGTAATAAAGTGACTCCCTCCACAACCTATATATTATTTTGGCATAAAATGGCAATCTCATATATAGTTATACTGACACTATTGGGCTATGCTGATTCCAGCGGTTATGAATTACAAAGCGATTTTTCTTTATTACAATCATGTACTGTTTTAAAAACGTTTTAAACTTGTAAAACTCATTCTTGAGGTGCAGCTGATCACAGAGAGCTGAACAGATCTTTTAATCCCAGTTTCTTTGCAAATCCTGTTCTGTGGGCATGTTTATGTCAGGATTCTGCCACTCCGGTCTTGTTAATTCTTGTTTTAGTGGCAGAGTCCAGACACTAGTCCTGTCATGTCTTGTGTGTTGTGCTCGGCTCGAGTTTTCTCGGGTCGAGCACTGCTTTTCTGTTATTGTGTGTCTTTTGTATGAGTGCCGTCTCAGCCGCGCTCGGGCCGAGGTCTGGGCGTGCTTGGAATGCGCGCTCTTGTCCTGTTGTTTGTGTTTGTTCTGTCTGCAGCGTTGTTTCATTCTCAGAGTCTCAGTAAGGTGTTTACGTTTATCGTGTGCTCGTGTTTTGCGTCTGTTTATGTTGGTGTTGTCTAAGCACGTGGCTCTGTGTTTACATTGTGGGCGCGTGATTTAGTGGTATGCTTTGTGAACACGCGGTTAATGAGTTCTCATTGGCTGCGTGTTCTAGTCTCGTTTCATGTGAGCACATGGCTTGAGTTGTTTCTTCGTGTCATGTGCTCTCCTGTCTATTGTCTAGTCCCACCCTCCTTGATAACTCATTATTAGTTTATCCTGTTCACCTGTCTGTTTGTTAATTATTTCTGCTTATATTCTCCTCATGTCTGCTGTGCCATGCCAGTTCGTCGTCAATGCTTCCCTTGTGTCCCTTCCTGTCGTGCCCTGGCTTGCCAGCCCAGTCTAGTTTGTAGTTTATACGTGTTACTATGGAGACATGTTAATATGCTCCTGTCAATCAACTCAGTGGGCGGAGAAAATCGCACTTCTACGTCACATTGCAGTAGGCCTCAAAATCGCTGGGATTTGGATCCTATTTTGGATCCCATCACTCGAATATGACTGTGGACACACTATACTTACACACAGTTCTGTCCAAACAGTTTCCAAAAGTCGATTTTGCATCATAGGTGCCCATTAAATCATCAGTCAAAATGACTAAGGATACCAAGTTAAACTTTGCATAACTTAAAAAAAAAAGTTATTAAAATATTAGGCAATAAACACTTATTAAAATAATGAAAAGTAAAAAACATTTGTTGTTATGATTTTTGTCATATCTTTGTTACAGTGTAGTACATCGACTTCTTGTTTGCCTAAAGGTTTTAGGGAATGTGAATTTCTTTCGTTCATGACCTCTTTAAAAAACAACATTTGGCATTTAATAAACTCCATATCATCCACAATTCATTAATAATTCATCCGATCTCCTCCTGACCACAGGCATTTAGTGTTTGTATATTTATGCAATGCGCAATCATAAATCAATTAATTCCTATCAGGCCATGCGCTTGGTTTAACGGCTGCGTTACGGCACCAAACAGAAGTGAAGGAAATGATTTCCCGTAATTAGCAGTAAGCTGCTTAGCGGAGTAAAACTGAAGGCTTTTAAATTCCATCTGCCACATTCAATGCGCCTTCACAACACCGGGTCAATTCCGAGATCAATTTGCATATGCATGTTCCCCATTGTTTGCATTTCAATATGATTTGATGATGCGTTACATTCGCTGGTGTTTCAGATTCCCTTTGACAGTCGGTGAATGGCAAGAGCTAATAAATAATGAATCAATTCAGCCATGCTGAGAGTGTGGCATCACTCCAGAGCTTTAAAAAAGGGAAAGATAAAACAATTTAGAGCCGCGGGAATGAGAGAACAAAAGTGTATGTTCACTAATCTGTCAGAAGTTGTTTATCAGCCACAGCCATTTTAGGTGTTGAGGACTAAACTGTATGTAGTTTATATACAGTAACGCAGAGTCAAAGATATTATCAGTTCAAATCAATTACGTGAATATCAATTTTTGAAAATCAATATTTGATTTAGGGGCAGCGCGGTGGCGCAGTGGGTAGCGCTGTCGCCTCACAGCAAGAAAGTCGCTGGTTCAAGCCTCGGCTGGGTCAGTTGGTATTTCTGTGTGGAGTTTGCATGTTCTCCCCGTATTGGCGTGGGTTTCCTCCGGGGACTCCGGTTTCCCCCACAGTCCAAAGACATGCACTATAGGTGAATTGGGAAAGCTGAATTGTCCGTAGTGTATGTGTGTGAATAAGTGTGTATGGGTGTTTCCCAGTGATGGGTTGCAGCTAGAAGGGCATCCGCTGCGTAAAACATATGCTGGATAAGTTGGCGGTTCATTCCGCTGTGGCGACCCCAGATTAATAAAGGGACTAAGCTGAAAAGAAAATGAATGAATGAATGAATGAATATTTGATTTACTCACAAAGCTCATTTTTAAATTTCTGTTTCAAACACAGATGCAGCTATTTTACACTATTAAATATTGTTTTTGTACTATGCAAGTACTTGGTGCTTATGCAAGCTATATAAACTATAAAAGCATTCAAAAACTGACTATATATCCTAAAAAATTGTAAATGTGTATTATAAATAAAATAATTAATTATAAATCTAAATAATAATTAATTAAATATTAAATACATATAAATAATTTAGAATAATTTAATTAATTAAATATAAATAGAACAATTATAAATAAATAAATAAATAAATAAATAAATAAATATAAATGAATTAAAAATCATAATTTATAATTAAATTACTAATAGTATTTAATAAACAATATCTTAAATTAAATATTATTTAGTTCATCAAAAATGTGAACAACTAAATATTAAACTAAATATTATAAACTAAAATTTAAAATTTTATTTAAAATAAAGTAAAAAAAAAAAGGTTATAGCACAGTATAAGTCATTTAAGTACTTTAGAGTTTATACACCATAAACACCATTCAGAAATTAATCATATATTCTTAAATCAAATAAATGCTTTTTTTTTTTTTTATAATTAACCACATTTTCTAAAAATAAAATAATCGCATCTAAGATGAAATATGATTGTTTACCTAAACTAAACGTCTACAAGATTTTTAATCCAATAAACATTTACTGTGAATACAATGAATACACATTTTAAGAATCTTTTTCTCATATGCTCACAAATTTCTTCCTAAATTTCATTGCGATTCATCAATAACAAACCACAAGCATCCAACCAGCTCCGGCTCAACAAAATGAAGTCCCTCCCTATACATTAAACACGCATTTAACTCAAATAAACATCTTAATAGGTGAAAAAAGGCATCTGTTTCATTCTGACTATACAATCAAAACACCTACAATTACTAAAAAGCTCACGTTGCTCACAAAAAAAACCCATCTACAAAGCCTTTACATTCCACTTTCTTATCTTCATTGAGTGAACATAATCATTGTGACATGCTGTCTTGCTCTCCCTTCAGGTCGGTCGAGGGTCATCCCGAGAAATGGGAATCTAAATTAATTCACATTGGCTCGTAGCCGAATCTTCAAAGCTGAAATGAGCTCCTATTCGTGGTGAATCTATCAATATGTAAATCAGCAGGAGCCAGAAAATGCCATGATCGCTCCAAAAGAGTCCAGATAGGAAACTGATGCTCCTTTAGTATGGTCTTCGGCAGGTTTCAGTAGTTCATTTACGCTGGACGGCGATATGAGAAAGGCCCAGACTGTTTCATATATCACACTCAATCAGAGGCAGTGAAAAGCTTTATGCGCACATGCGTAACGCCAACATATGAGCGCGACGTGCTGAATATTTTATGTGAATTCTCTATACTGCGTTCCCAAGTGTTTTCTTCACTTTGTTGGCTGTGAAGGGAATTACTGGATGCAATTGCTATTACCGCGAAACAAACGCAGAGACAAAAGGCAATAAACAAGGCTGTACTTTAATACTCAGAGCACAGTTCTGTCAATGGATTAAATAACAGTAGTTGTTATCTAACGGCCACTGTGTATAATCACTGCTCGATGAACGCCCTACCGTGTTATTTAGGCCCGGATCAATGACATCGACTCTATTATACAATTAACAACTACTCTTAAGGCTGATTTCAAGCATTTAATTCTGGGTAAGTTTAAGAAGTGAGTTGCAAAAACAACAAAACAAAAAAAAAGCAGAAGGTAATGATCTTAAAGGGGTAGTTCACCGGAAAAAATGAACATTTACTCACTCTCAAGTGGTTCCAAAACTTTATGAGTTTCTTTATTCTGTTGAATGCAAAAAAATAAGATATTTTTTAAAAAGTTTTTAAAAACCAGGAATTGTTTTTAAAAACAAATACTATGGAAGTCAATGGTTACAGGTTTTCAGCTTTCTTCTTTATGAGTTTCTTTCTCTGTTCAATGCAAAAAAGAAGATGTTTTGAAGAATGTCGACAACCTGTAAGCAGGAATTGTATTGAAAAACAAATACTATGGAAGTCAATGGTTACAGGTTTTCAGCTTTCTTCTTTATGAGTTTGTTGAATGCAAAAAAGAAGATACTTTGAAGAAAGCTGAAAACCTGTAACCAGGAATTGTTTAAAAAAAAAAATCTATGAGTTTCTTTCTCTGTTGAATGCAAAAACCTGTAAGCAGGAATTGACTTGAAAAACAAATACTATGTTTCTTTATTCTATTGAATGCAAAAAAAGAAGATATTTTGAAGAAAGCTGAAAACCTGTAACCAGGAATTGTATTGAAAAAACAAATTCTATGGAAGTCAATGGTTACAGGTTTTCAACTTTCTTCAAAATATATATTTTGTGTGTTCAACAGAAGAAAGAAACTCAGGTTTGGAGTGCAGGGTTTCTAAATGATGACAGAATTTTCACTTTTGGGTGAACTGTACCTATCTTTGTTCAATGTCAGGTGAATGCAGAAGTGTTGTATGAATAATAACCGAGTGCAAAGCTGAGGTTTAGCCATAGGCATAATTTTAAGTGTGATAGTTCAGCTTGTAAAAAAAAAAAAAAAAGTTTTTTGTGACATTTTTCAGCCAAAAAATGAAAAACAGCCCATTTCATGAAGGGTATTTTGAAAAAGGAATGTTGCCTGAAGCACCTGTAAAGTAATAATGCATTTAGATATATGCTAATGGTATGCAAATGATACGGTTACGGATTGCTACATTCAAAAACACACATTTTTATAGGACCGTAAATCTCTGCCTAGGTTCTGCTGGTAGACAACTGTAAGAATGTATACAAAAAAGCCATCTACTGAGAAATTATTATTATTATTATTATTATTATTATTCATAACAATAATAATTTCTCAATAAATTAATTTCAGTAAATAAATTCTCAGTAATATATTTAACTAAAATGAATAATTTATGTTTTAATAATACATTAAACTAAACCAAAAGAATATAAATAGGTCTCTAATCTTATAAACATATTATTATATTTATCGTTATATAATATTTATCAAGTATCATTATTATTATATTTATCATTTAGCAGTTTTATAATTATAATCATAAAACATACCAAGCAAAGTAATTAATTTATTGAAAAATTATTATTATTATTATTATTATTATTCATTCATTCATTCATTCATTTTCGGATGCCCTTCCAGCTGCAACCCATCACTGGGAAACATCCATACATACTCATTCACACACATACACTATGGACAATTTAGCTTTTATTCACCTATAGCGCATGTCTTTGGACTGTGGGGGAAACCGGAGCACCCGGAGGAAACTCACGCCAACACGGGGAGAACATGCAAACTCCACACAGAAATGCCAACTGACCCAGCCGAGGCTCGAACCAGCGACCTTGTTGCTGTGAGGCATCAGCGCTACCCACTGCGCCACCCTGCCTTAATTTGATTAAACCTAATTGATAGTCTTTAGTGTAGTAAACAAATTAATATGGTTAAAATAACATTTGATCTTTTCATCCCTGTATGGCGACATTTACTGTAGTAATAACAACTGCAGAACACTTATGAGTGAAAGACTGGACAGATGTGAGTCCTGATACTCCTATAAAAATAACTGAAAATAAGTCATTCTAAACAGTACATTCTCCACTAATTAACACGAACCGCTTCATTTATAATTCAATATTCCTTGAAAATCATGCAGAAAAATTTGCCCAGAGATTAAAGGTCAAAGATCACGAGCTATTTAGGGCCAAAGGTCATGTGATTACACTCACCAATCAGAATTCAGCCATAAAATAATTATGATGTTCAGTCATTGCATAAATTGCTTAATGAACACTCTGAATCCTTCACACATGGCTGGAGAAGAAATTTATATTTCCCAAAAAAATCAACTCGGAGACTAAAAACTGCACTCTGAAGGGTATGATGTGTTTGTTTCTTTATTACAATATTAATATTATTATTTTTAAAAACGATAAAAGTAATAATAAGGTTATTATTATCATTAATATCATTATCATTAATAATAATAATAATAATAATAACAATAATAATAATAATAATATTGCTGCTGTTTTATGCTGTTATATTGTTATTATTATTATTATTAAATTATTATGATTATTATTATAATTGATGTTGTTGTTTTGATGTTGTTATTATTATTATTATTATTATCATTATTACAATTATTGTTGTTGTTTTTATCTTCTTATTATTCTTCTTATTATTATTATTATTGTTGTTGTTGTTGTTGTTGCTGATGTTGTTGTTGTTTTTGAAATTTTTATTATTATTATTACTACTATTATTATTGTGGCTTTTTATGTTCTTCTTCATATTATTTTATTATTATTATTATTATTATTATTTATGTTGTTGTTTTGATGTTATTATTATTATTATTATTGTTAATATTATGTTGTTGTTTTGATGTTGTTGTTATTATTATTGTTGTTTTTGATGTTATTATTATTATTATTACTACAATTATTGTTGATGTTTTTATGTTCTTCTTCTTATTATTATTGTTGTTGTTGTTGTTGTTGTTGTTGTTGTTGTTTTTGATATTGTTATTATTATTATTGTTATTTTGATGTTATTATTATTACTACTACTATTATCATTGTTGCTTTTTATGTTCTTCTTATTATTATTAAGTTGTTGTTTTGATGTTATTATTGTTGTTTTTTGATGTTATTATTATTATTATTACCATTATTATTGTTGTTTTTTGTTCTTCTATTGCTGTTGTTTTTGATATTGTTATTATTAAAATTATTGTTGTTATATTGATGCTATTATTATTATTATTATTATTATTATTATTATTGCTGTTGTTGTTTTTTATATTGATATTATTAGTAGTATTGTTATATTGATGTTGTTATTATTATTATTACTATTATTATTGTTATTATTGTTGTTGTTATTATTATTATTATTATCAATGTTGTTGTTGTTGTTGTTGTTGTTGTTGCTGTTGTTGTTGTTGCTGTTGTTGTTTTTATTATCATTTCCCTGATTTCCTCCTGAAAATGCGGACAAAAAAATGAAAATGTCCAAACATAAATAATAACGGGTGAAAACACACCTAGATCCTTTCTTATTCCTTTTTTAATATTTACCTTTAAAAAAAGACAGATCACGCCTGTCTCTTAGTCATGAAGTTATTAATCGTATGCTTTTATGGCATTGGCTCGACAGTGTTATTTCACCCGCTGATATTTCCCACAATACACTGCACAAATACATTATTGAGGCAGCATCTGCTATGTGCTACTTTTATCCCCGGTGACCCTTCAGAGTTTGAAGAGGCGCTTAAATTCATAAAATCTTCAAGTGTTGACTGAAACCGACAGGCTTACGAGAAGCAAAAAAAAAAAACTTTTGCTTGTTTACCTCGACATATTCTGATATGAATTTCTTTGGATGTTTATCAAAAGGAATGTCTTTGTTTTCGTCTATAAAGGCAGGATTCACCTTGAATCTCTCTCTCATCACATATTTATAGTGAGTTGATCTGAATGCGAACCAGCATGGTGTCATTTCTTTCAAATCTATTGAAAAGAACGTTTGTATTGATCCGAACTCAAGCACATTGAGTGAATAAATGAAATATAGATTAAATGATAACTGTGGGAACGTGAAGCAGAACAGGAAAGAGGAAACCGAACGAATAAGTGTGGGGCAGAATCGACTCTCCGAGGTTTAGAGCATTGATTAAATCAAATCCCGGTCTGATTATGCCAGAATGGATTACATGGATGAAAAGGCGGGAAAAGGAAATGCTGGTTGCTCAGTCTGCAAATGTCCGGAATCATCGCCTATCCAGCTTGATTACTGTGAAGCTCAAGGAAAAGCTGTAATGATTGACTTTCCAGCTGTATTGATGGACTATTCAAGAGCTGAACAACAGGAGGAAAACTAGTCATTTACTTTCTCTTCAGAGAGAACTTTTCCTGATTTTCCTAATCACACATTCCTTATTTACAAACTACTCTCACATAATGATTTCTAATGTTTTTTTTCAGGAAGAAAGCTGTAAATTAAAGCAAAAACTTTAATAGTCAACAAGAAGTTGATCATTAAGTTTAAAAATGATTGTGTAGTTTACAAGATAATGCATTGTTTAGCTCCTCCCCCTATGACTGACTTTAATACATTTAAATCTGTTGAAAACAGCTAGAGCTTACAGCATTATTCCACTTAGAAAAGCTTATTTTGGTCAAGCTGTTTTTTTTCCCTTTTAGAGCATCACAACACTGGAGTATTGAACACACCATGTTATTTCCTGGGAATAATATTTCTAAAGGAGCGGTTGACATGGAATAGAACCAGAGTTTGGTAAAAAAAAAAAAAAAAAAAACTAAACAATACAAACATAAAAATACAACAAAACAAAATAAATCTGAAAATGAGTTGAAAACATGAAATGACTACGACTGAAATGTATTTAATACCTTATATAAAAGGCTTTTTTTGGTGCTGGCAGCTTAAATCTTAGAAGAGATTGTGCAAATTATGAAAACGTCAACCTGCAGTCTTGACACACTCCCCACATCATTCCTCAAAACAGTGTTTAACTGTCTAGAAATGGATCTCCTAAAAGTGGTAAATGCTTCACTTCTCTCAGGGACTTTCCCAAACTCACTTAAAACTGCAGTTGTTAAACCCCTCTTGAAAAAGAGCAACCTGGATAACACCCTATATTGAGCAACTACAGGCCAATTTCAAATCTCCCTTTCATTGGCAAAATCATTGGAAAAAGTTGTTTTTAACCAGGTTAACACGTTCTTAAGCTCCAAGGGATATTTAGACAATTTTCAATCTGGTTTCAGAGCACATCATAGTACAGAGAGTGCCCTTATAAAGATAATCAATGATATCCGCCTAAATACAGATTCAGGCAAACTAACAGTGCTGGTATTGCTCGATCTCAGTGCTGTGTTTGACACTGTCGATCACAGCATACTTCTGGATAGGCTGGAAAACTGGGTTGGGCTGTCTGGGACGGTCCTCAAATGGTTCAGATCTTACCTTGAAGGGAGAGGTTACTATGTCAGTATAGGTGACCATAGGTCGAGGTGGACACCCATGACATGTGGAGTCCCACAAGGTTCAATTCTGGCACCTCTCCTGTTCAACCTTTATATGCTCTCACTAAGCCAAATAATGAGAAAGAAACAAATCTCCTACCACAGCTATGCTGATGACAGTCAGATCTACTTAGCCTTACTGCCTAATGACTTCAGCCCCATTGACACCCTCTGCCAATGCATTGATGAAATTAACAGTTGGATGTGCCAAAACTTTCTTCAGTTAAACAAAGAGAAAACTGAAGTCATTGCGTTTGGGAACAGAGATGAGGTTCTCAAGGTGAATGCGTACCTTGGCTCTAAGGGTCAAACAACAAAAAATAAGGTCAAGAATCTTGGTGTGATTCTGGAGTCAGATATGAGTTTCAGTAGTCATGTCAAAGCAGTAACTAAATCTGCATACTACCATCTCAAAAATATTGCAAGAAATAGATGCTTTGTTTCCAGGGAAGACTTGTTCATGCTTTTATCAGCAGCAGAGTGGATTACTGTAATGGACTCCTCACTGGTCTTCCCAAAAAGACAGTCAGACAGTTACAGCTCATCCAGAACGCTGCTGCCAGGATTCTGACCAGAACCAGAAAAATCAGAACACATCACACCTGTCCTCAGGTCTTTAACCTGTTTTTTAACCTGTTTTTATATTATTTTAATTTTTTTAATACTTTTTATTCCTGTTTATGTCATCTGTTTTTATATTATTCTGATTTATACTTGTCTCTTTTATTCTTGTTTATGTAAAGCACTTTGAATTGCCACTGTGTATGAAATGTGCTATATAAATAAACTTGCCTTGCCTTGCCTAAAGGCGCCTCATATGGAGAATAAAGTCACATGAATTGCTCAGCTGTGAGATTTTCACAGACTCCAATAAAGTGTAAAAATCTAGATGTTCTGTGGGTCTTGTCTATCAAATCTGATCTTTATTTTGTATTTTCTATTGGATTCAAGTCAGGTGATTGACTAGGCCATTCTACAGCTTGATTTATTTTCTCTGAAAGCATTTGAGAGTTTCCTTGGCTGTGTTTTGGATAATTGTCTTGTTGAAATGTTCACCCTGGTTTCATCTTCATCATCCTATTAATGTACATGTTGGACTGAAGCAGCTAATATTAATTTACAATGACAAAGGGCAGAGGGTTGCTGAAGAACTTCTGAGAGATTTCAGATGCTGTCTGGGCTTTCACTCTCTTTCTACACCTCCCTTTCTTCATGTGTTCAATACTTTTTCCTTGTATCATTTGATTTTATTAGGCATAACTTCATTTGTAAACTAATTAGATTTGTTTTCTTTGCATATATGGATTTCTTTGGTTGTTACCAACATCCGGTAACAACAAGTCAACAGCACCTTTAGAAATATGTTTTCTGAGAAAAATAGTGACGTAGGCAATACTTATTTTCCCCGCTGTATACCTAGAAGGTATATCATTTAACTCATTTAAGTATAATTTTAAGAAATAGCTTCGTTTTAATCGACAATGTGGATATTAGTTTATTTAGTTGTTTTAAAGAATGTTTTTCTTTGTGTATATAATCTTTTGTTTATTTGTATATCTGCGACTTGTTTATAATTTGGGGTTGTGTTTATGTGGTTTTTATTTTTATAACATACAGCGAAGGGACTACCAATGAAAACTTGTCTTTGGGCTAATATGTACATTTACATTCTTCAGTAATGTTGGGTAATATACACTGTCCCTTCATTGTAAAGTAATTAAAATGGAGAAATTAAAAACTTTGTTTATTAATCATGAATATGCATATGTCTCAACGTTGCTTACTTCATTTTAGTATTATTTTTATAATATTACATACATATACACTGTAAAAAATATCTGTAAATTAGTATGTTTTCTATATTTTGTGATTCATGTTTTTATTTTTTTTCCCCTGATTATTTATGCTTTCTACATTGCATTATGGGACCTTGAACTTTCTTCCAACAACTTTTAACCCTGAAAAAGTGACTTTTGTTAACATTTGTAATAGTTTAAAGTGATATATACTCAGGGTTGGTGTTGTTTTTTACGATACAAAAACCTCATAGTACAGACTTATTTCTCTATACATGATATTACTTCAAACTACTAAAATGTCAATAACAGTCACTTTGTTAAACTGTAAAGTAGATTTTTGAACATCAAAAGTCAACAGAGCAGGGATCAACATCCCATAATGCAATTCATAAACATAAATAAACAGAAAACACTTGTAAACACAAAATATGGAAACTGTTAATTAATAGATATTTTTTACAGTGTATATAAAAATTAGCCCTTGATTTTGCTATTATTAGCAAGCATTACTCCACTTTTAATAATATTTTTCCCAGGGGTGAAAAAAAACAATTCTTCATGAGTGACTAGATTCACACACAAACGATTCTTTAGTGAACTGCATTAAAATAATATTTTAAAGGCCAGTGTAAAAGTTATTATGTTTATTCTGTGTACTAGAACAGGTTAAAATGCTTTAATGTTCATTATTTTTAACATTCGCATATATTTTCGCAATATTGCAGCACCACTAAATTTCCAGACTGTCTAAAATGACCTGGGGTCCGTTCTTCGTAAGTGGATTACTCAGTTAGCTGGATTTGGTTATTGACGATTTGACATGATCCAGGATCGTTTCGTTCATCAAAACTCTTCCAAGAGTTGCTGTCATAGCAATAACCCTGAAAACTGGGAGCTCAAACTGGGAGCAGGTTTATTTCATATAAACAGGATTAGATCAGGTCTTTTCAAGCAAAGGTATACTGAAAGTATGTACCAAATTCTGATATCTTCTTACAGTAGTAGTTATATACACTTGGGAATATACTAAATAGTTAAAAAATAAATAAATAAAATAAATAAATATATATATTAAATTATATATTATAAGTTTAAAAGGTATAGACATTAAACGTATGCAATCTGCACTCCGAAATAAAAGTACAAAAACTGTCACAGGGGGTTCTCTCCCCAAGGAGTTCAAAGAGAACGTTTATTATTATGGACTTTTTAGATACAAACGCGTACTATTTTAAGGTACCAGCTTTAGTACAATTTGTGTATAATAATAGACATGCACAATATTCAACTGTTTGTTTTTTTTTTTTTTTGTTTGTTTGGTTTATTTTTTTAAGGAATAATCATTCATGCAGTCATGCACATGTTTTGACAGCTAATATGCCGGTGATTTGATGTTTTGCAAAAGTTGCAGACACCTTTACCGATATGAAACAGCTTTTTTTTTTTAATAATTATTATTTAGGGGTTTTTAACCTTTAATGGATAGAATAGTGCAGAGAATTGACAGGAAATAGTTGGGAGCAGAAAGAGGGGAAGGGTCGGCAAAGGACCTTGAGCCGAGAATCAAACTTGGGTTGCTGTGAGCACCATGGTGCTATATGTCAGCGCACTTAACCACTAGGCTATTGGCACCGACATGAAACAGCTTTTTTGATGCAAAATTAATTTAATCAGCCAGTTATTCCTTACGCCGATTAAGAAACTTGAATAGGCCTATTATAATAAAGAATATCCGCTCTAAATGTAAAACTAAGTAAAATGACTATATACTGAAACTGTAAAGCCTGCAGCCCACAACAAAGGTGAAAAGTTTTACTACGAATTTTATGTAATTTTGCTCACATGGATAATTGAATATTAATCAAATGATGTCATTACGCTGCTGTGCAATCGTTGCATTGCTGATCATGATTTCGAGGATCGATAGATAGTCCTTCACAACACACGCAGCGATCCCAGATCAGTTCATCCAGACATTTTAATCTGATTCGCGAACTTGTTTGAAGAACCAAATTAGCCAGAGATCAGTTATCAAGATTAAAAGATCCAGGATCTGCCAAATGCCAAATGCGTTTAAGTGAGGTACGAAGAACGGACCCCTGATGGCCAACAAACACAGTCCGCTGATAGGTCAAACACCTCAAGCATGCGTTGGACATTTATTGCCTTTCATCAGAATTGCAAGTTTCAGTTTCCAGGAATTCTAAAGCAACTGTAAACACAAATAGTTAATAATAAAAGCAAATAATTCATTTTATCGTATCAGATGAAGTCTGACTCTGACAATGCATGTGTAATCAAACAAACTTTGCAAACACTCCTCATCACAACAACTCCAATCCCAACACAACTAAACCCTCAAAACCCTCACAGTACTCAACACACATAAAACAACACTTACACTAATTGCAACATTTATTCTCCTCATTACAGCCGTCGCAAAACATTCTGGGAACAAGAAATCCCACCTGAATGAACAAACATGATTCATGCACTCTTACCGCAAAAACAGATATTACCACTTTAAATTACCAAGCGCCTCAAACTAAAGAACAGTGCTCCATTAGGTCATATTAAGCAGGCGGCAGAGTCTATTTTTGAGTAAGCGGCGACAGAAAACGGCACATTTGTGGGACAGCAAGGCAGTGTTTACACAAACAGATCCAACAGGAAAGCGGACAGCAGCGGTAAACATCAGCCGTGGCCTGGATTTACTGTACTAATGTCAGATGGAGGGAGAATAGCCTCGGCTCCTGATTCGCATGGATTCCACGAATCCATTATGTCTCCTCCTTTTTTGTCCACGACAACTCCTATTATTTTAGGATCACTAACTGAGATGTAGTCAAATCCCAGTGATTCAAAACAAATTGGCCTGGATCAGCAGTGTTACTTCAGAATGGCTGATACCCTGCGGTGCGATTCCTGCGGGACGAGTTGGATTACATTCGCCCTCCTTTCTGCTCTCCGTTTGCTGCTTGCGCTGTAATTTGTTGTGGTGGTAAACCGTCTCCAACTATGATGGTGATACTCGAATTAGGAAAATCAAATTCAACTTCAATCAATCACAGGAATCTTCTCTCCAGAACATCAGACGTGATGGAGCTCAACAGTAAACAGGCTCTTTTTCGACAGCCTTAATTTCTGATTCATTTTCTATATTAGCATTCGGCAAAATTCTTTGGAAAACATTTGTAACCTTCAAACCCAATCAGAGATGAGCCGCAACATTCAATCTGAAGATTCAAAACAGCGTTTGAAAGAAAACAATGGAATTCCTGATGAGTGAATCAGCAAATTACAATTAAATTGAGAGTGTCTGATCGAATATGTCTGTTTTATGTGTGTGTGTATTGTGTCTAGCTAACACTGGCAACACTGGCAAACATTAGCTTGTTTTATCAAAACCAATGTGCTGCTGTTTGCATGTTCTCCCTGTGTTGGCGATTTCCTCCGGGTGCTCCGGTTTCCCCCACCGTCCAAAGACATGCGCTATAAGTGAGTGATTGGCTAAACAAAATTGCCCGTAGTGTATGAGTGTCAATGTGTGACTGTATGGGTGTTTCCCAGTACTGGGTTGCGGCTGGCAGGCCATCCGCTGCGTAAAACATATGCCGGAATAGTTGGCGGTTCATTCCACTGTGGTGACCCCTGATAAATAATAAAGGACTAAGCCGAAGGAAAATGATGAATGAATGAATGAATGAATGAACTGTAATCCCTAATGAGCAGGTGAACAAAATAACTTTAAATAGTTTTTTTAATAATTAAATGTCTGTCAGCTTATATTAGCTCACTAAACACAGCTTATTTTACCAAACACTATGTACTTCATAACAAGAGAAAGAACAAAATGTCTAATTTTATATCAGCTCCAGCTTATTTTACAAAAATAACACTTCCTTTTATGTGAACAAACTGTATTAAAAAGCTAGTTAGCTATACATTAGCTAGCTACATTACATCAGATTTTTTTTACCAAAAACATGAATTTATTTTACCAACAACAATCTATGTCTAATGAGTGAAGAAGCAAATGTCTTTTAAAAGCTGTGTGAAATATCAAATACATCAGTTTCTTTGTGATTAGCTAACATTGGCTATTAGCTTGTATTACCAAAAAAACTGTGAATTTTTAATGAGTGAACGAGCAAATTACATTTAACTCGATTAAAAAAAAAGAACATGGACCTCCTAAAGAATGAAGAGCAAATATCATTAAAAAGCTGTGAGATTAATCAAATGTCAGATTTTTTTTAAGCTAGCATTAGCCTGTTTTTACCAAAATAGTGTAAAAGCACTTCATTTTAATTGATCACAATGACAATCTTTGCTTAAATGTTTGCATTATCTTCAGTTTTTGAGACATCATAATCATGTTTTCGACATCATCATGTTTTCTAGTTAGTCTATAATGGAAAAACAGTCTATAATGTTTTTTTTCCCAGTTTTTTTTTCTTCAGTTCTTCTTTTAAATTCTACTTGTTTACATTCCAATTATACATTACGTTTCAATTTAGCTTACATTATATTAACTTCTAATATAATATGAAAAAGTTATTAATATGATCCTCCAACCAAAAACCTTTAAGAAGCACTGAATTAAGAAATGGAGCGGTAGGTTTTAGCACAGGCTCCATTTCACCCGTTCATGCAGCTTTAATTACTGAACATTATCAGTTCTAATACTGCTCCTGTACTTCATAAAAATGCATGAGACGTAACCGGCGCAGGCAGAAGTGCGAGAATCATTCTGCTCACGTTACCTTTCAGCTATTATCAATTATTTCTGCTGAATAAACACTGTGTCAAGGGAGGAGCCACAAGGAGCATTTTCCTACAAATTAGTCAGGAAAGGATCTGTCCCCCTCTACAAGACTGACAGTGTAATCGATATTCCTCACTTATTTTAATGTCGAAACCGCAGCTACCGACACAAAGAGCTGGATTGGTATTCAGAGTTTGGTCTTTTTGTAACTGCTCACAGTTGCAGTTCTATAAGTTTTGGAAGTGTCAAAGTGAAATGTCAATGCAAGACATGCAGACAGTGGCAGACTGTCCATATAGGGATTAAAAAAACACATATATTTACATCAGACAGGCCATTTCTAGGCAAATTATGCCACAGGAATGTGTTAGAAGGTGTATACTGTTGGTAAACACAGAGATTAATAAAAAAATAAAAAAACAGATTTTTTGAAGACCTAAAAACAAACTTTGAATTTTTCAAAAGCACAATTGATCAAAGTGCATTACTCACGCTGTTTGTGAGTTGAAACGCAGTGTAATGTATTATTAGTGGTGTAGAGTATTTATCTGGAGGCCCATTAATATTGTTTATACTTCAGCTACCATCTTGTCTAGTGGTTACAAACGCCTCCTAAAACTCTCTAACCTGACCCACACCTCCCCTGTGCTACTTCAAACAGTGCTTTTACTTTCCTGCGCACTTAGCAATTCATTTTCACGTCAGCCACTTAAATACTTAAAAACAACTCCTGCAGTATTATAGAAACTTTGTATGAGTGGTTAGGTAACTACTCAGAAAATCCTAGCAACACATCAGGAATCATTATCTATCCATCTATCAATCCTTCCATTCATCCATCTAACATTCTGTCCATCTATCTATCCATCTATCCATCTGTCTATCTATCTACTCATCTATCAATCCTTCCATTCATCCATCTAACATTGTCTGTCTATCTATCTATCTATCTATCTATCTATCTATCTATCTATCTATCTATCTATCT
>CAIGQV010000641.1:5085161-5096418 GCA_903798115.1 Danio jaintianensis | reverse complement strand
TCCTTTTACTCACTCTGGAAGAGTACAGTTCTTGAAGTGTAGGAAGGTACAGTTCAGTACCATCCCATTTTTTTTCTTAAACATTTCCGAGACATGCCAGGTTGTGTTGTGAACAAGACTACACAGTCTGATTACATATTGCTTCCTGACCAATCATCTATTGGCATTTTAATGATGTGTGTGATGTCATAGAGAAGCTGGAACTAATCACTGACTTCACAAAAGTATATAGAGAATAAAAATTTGATGCTGAAACTGTGTATTCTACTTGTCTTGTCATTACACAATCAACTAAAAAAGAAAGAAAACTCAACAATAGACACACTGCACCAATACCATCATCTATCTTTCATTTTGCCAGTGAAAGGAGGATCTTCCGTGCTCCCAAATTCATGACAATCCATTACTAACACAAAAGGAAGTGTGTAATATAACCGAAAATAGTACCAGTTTTGCAATGAATGACAGTGAATTTTAGGAAATATCAGACAACTGGATGGAGAGATTGACCAATTAAAATCAAGTATTTAAAAGAGATATGTAAAAAATGTGTCATTAATGGTATACTGTGAAATATTAATCATAACAATGGGAAAAGAACTACAACCCCATGAAAGACCGTCAAATTATGATGAAATGATGAAGAAATATACAACTAATCATTTAAGGTTGTTGTTGCTATCTATGGAAACAATATATTTCAAGTTTATTGCAAAATAAGTACAATATATATTTCGATCTAATAATATACGACTCAATCATACACACATACAGTACACTTAATACACAAATACACTTCATTGAACATGAACACAATGACAATCTTTATACTATATAACTGCAGGTTTACTATGCTTATATATAATAACTTTACCTGTTAAAAGCTATTAGTTACTAGTTAATTAAAGCAATTAGCAATTAATAAAGTTATGGTAACTAATAACTTCACTTTTCTGATTTTGATTGTGATAAAATAATGTGCGCATTTTGTGAAGCTGCTTTGAAACAATAATTATTGTGAAAAGCGCTATACAAACAAACTAGAATTGAGTTAAATTGCCGTGCTTCATGTAAATGGGCGGAGCTAAAGAACTTATTTGGTGCACCGATTGGTGGAATTTACTCAATGCATCATGGGTTGTGTAGTTTTCTGCCCAAATAAGATCTTTAAGCAGAACATTATTACAAAATGTATTAAAATGAAGTGGAATTTAAAAAAAATTATTTACATTTTTTGCGATTTTCTTATATTTTTACATTGAATTACTGAAAATACGATTGGCAGCAAATTACAGTAAAAAAATGGATTACAGTACAGTTACTATAATTCACTTTACAGTACAAGAATGTATAAAATTAAATGCATGTAATGTATTTTTGCATTTGGTGATTTTACATATTTCTTCTCATTGTTTACAGTATTGCTGCAAAATATTACTCTAATTTTAATTATAACTAATAATATGAACGTGCAATTATACAATGTACGGTTATATCGATTAAAAGCCTCAGAGCTGAAAACGAGTCAGTCTTTTGATGATAAGTTTTTCCTCCCAGAAGCCGACTGCTGCGCTCTATTGTTGTGATCTCATGTGACTGACAGGTTGGTGGTAAATGGATCATTTCCATTTCATGGAGACTTTAAAATGATATTATTAAGGTAACATCAAACAAGCATCTAGTATAGATAGCGCTCTGAAATGAATACGAGAAAGCGTCTATGCTGCAGGCTTGGGATTTACAGTTCCTATAAAGCAGAGGTTTTCTGTGGCCTGTGTACAGTCTCCTGTCTTATCTCCAGCTCTCAAACTGCTCTCTCAGGACTCTGATGACAGTAAAGCAGCTCTCCTGCACGAACTGAAGTGCTTTAATGCCTGCAATGGCATTTTATAACCATTTCAGAGAGAGCGTGAATTTGCCTCCACGCGGGTTGAGACTCAGCGATGGCAGATTTGGCCATATCTAAAGCTGACATTAATGCGGAGTGGCGCACTTTATTTTGATGTTTGTTTCAGACGTATAAAGGTCTAAGGTAAATGCTATCAGATGTGTTTATTGATTTTTTTCCCCCGCTCTGAGAACATTTAAGGCTTTCATATCCACACGGTTATGCCGTTTTGTCTCCACGAAGCTTCGTAAATGAGCTGAGAACATAATAAGAAGGTGAAATTTCATTTGAGAAAATAACATTGTTTATCCCCCAGCGATTTTAGTATGTGCCATTGGTGGAAATAAAAAGAATAAACAAACAAAAAAAGCCATTATGGTTGAAGTACACAGGGATTCAGAAAAGCAGCTCTGAATTAAACACACAAAATTATGCATGACACAGTAATTTTTGAAATGGCATGTACAGTTGAGGGCAAAATTATTAGCCCTCCTGTGCAATATTTATTCCTTTTCAAATATTTCTCAAGTGATACTTAATGGATTAAGGAATTTTTCACAGTATTTCCTATAATATTTTTTCCTCCAGAGAAAGTCTTATTTGTTTTATTTCGGCTAGAATAAAAGCAGATTTAATTTTTTTTTTTAAACATTTTAAGGTCAATATCATCAGCCCCCTTACGCAATATTTTTTTCGATTATCTACAGAACAAACCATGTTATACAATGACTTGCATAATTACCCTAACTTGCCTAATTAAGCCATTTAATGTCACTTTAAGCTGAATACTAGTATCTTGAAAATTATCTAGTAAAATATTATGTACTGTCCATCATGGCAGAGATCAAATAAATCAGTTATTATAAATTAATTATTAAAACTATTATGTTCAGAAATGTTCAAAAAAAATCTCTCCATTAAACAGAAATTCGGGAAAAAATATTAAAGAATTAAAATTAATAATAATTCTGAAGGGAATTCGATTGTTGCCATCACAGCTCATATCTTCACCTTGAAAAAGAGATTGAAAATTGGCTTGTAACTAGAAGAGAACATCCAGTGACAAACTTTAACTAATCTTGCTGAACCTCTACAATGAATTCTGAAACGACGTTCAGCCCAAAGGCTATTTTGCTTGAGAAATTAAATTATTACACGCTGGCCAACGTAGCCTGAAGCTCTGGCAGTTTAGATCGCTCTAGATCAGTGGCTCTCAACCTTTAGAACTCCAAGGTCTCCCTTTGTCAAAGTCAATTTTCCAAGACCCACATTACAGACTGTGATTCTCCTCTTGTTCTTCTGTGGAAATTATGATAAAATGTGCTTGTTTTCAAAGTGCTTTAATCAAGAGGTTGTGAATATATTCAATTAATTAGTTCCATTGCAAGAAAAAAAACAATATGTATTCAAGGGCGACACAGTGGCTCAGTGGTTAGCACTGTCACCTCACAGTCCCGGCTGGGTCAGTTGACATTTCTGTGTGGAGTTTGCATGTTCACCCCGTGTTGGCGTGGGTTTCCTTCGGGTGCTCCGGTTTCCCCCACAGTCCAAAGACATGCGCTATAGGTGAATTGAATAAACTAAATTGGCCATAGTGTATGAGTGTGAATGAGTGTGTATGGATGTTTCCCAGTAGTGGGTTGCTGCTGGGTTGCTGGTTGGGGCAGTCGTGGCCTGGTGGTTAGAGTGTTGGACTCGTGATCCGAAGGTTGCTGGTTCGATACTCGGTACCAGCGGGAATTGGGGGTGGGAGGAGTGAATGACCAGCACTCTCCACCACCCTCAATACCACGACTGAGGTGAGTCCCTTGAGCAAGGCACCGTTCCCCCCAACTGCTCCCCGGGCGCCGCAGCATGGCTGCCCACTGCTCCGGGTGTGTGTTCACGGTATGTGTGTGTTCACTAACTGTGTGTGTGCACTTGGATGGGTTAAATGCAGAGCACAAATTCCAAGTATGGGACACCATACTTGGCCACACTACACTTCACTTCACTTCACTTCACTTCACTTCACTTCACTGCTGGAAGGGTATCCGCTGTGTAAAACATATGCTGGATAAGTTGACGGTTCATTCCGCTGTGGCAACCCCTGATGAATAAAGGGACTAAGCCGAAGGAAAATGAATGAATATTTATTCAAGCTGTCATGTGTCAGCAGTTCTCCTGATTATGAATTTCTTACAGTGGAAAAAAAATATTAATAATATTATGATTATTATTATTACTATTGTGTATCATTTTTTAAGAGGTAACATGTCTCTTGGTCACTCGTATACCCGTTTATGGTCATAAATAGTATAACTACTCCAGTTTTCAATGTCACATGATCTTTCAGAAATCATTGTAATATGTTGACCTGGTGCCGAGTAAATATTTCTTATTCTTCAAATGTTGAAAACAGCACATTTTTGATAATTATTGACATTTTTGACAAATTTGATAATTTTAATAATAATACAGGGCCTAAAACTTACATTGTCACATCTTCCAATAATAATAATGATTATAATCATTATTATTAATCAATTTATCAATAACTATCATGTTCTGCTGAGCAGTGAATTTTTTTACAGTAACTATTTCTAACAACAACAATAACTATTTATTGCAAACAAATTAACATTAAATGTAATTATTTGAGGTAGTACAAATGTTAAAGATAATTTATTACAATTATTACTAATTATATAACAAATACTATTGAACAGTAAAATATATTATGACAATTTATATAAAAGTAATAGCAGTTCTAATTATTAATATAGATAAAACTATTGATATTATACTTAATATTATTAACCATCACATTATCAACAAGGAAATGTCAATAAAATAATATTGAGCAACAAATTATTTACTAATAAGAATGTTAATAATAAAAATACAAATAGAATAATAGATATTAAATTATTATTATTATTATTATTATATGTTGTTGTTAAAATAAAAATAAATATACATAACTAAACATTATAATCTGTAAGACACTTTTTGAAGCTTACTGAGGCCACCTAGTGGTTAAACGGGCAGTTACAAGAGTTGAATAACTTTTGGGGGATAAAAATATTAGATGAAAAGGATGGAAAAAAAGTAGGACAAACATACAAAGGGGACCCAAGTGTCAACCTGAAATCCTCTGCACTCAATTCTAGACAAGTAAAAACAAATACACCCATTGGCACCACAAACAGATTTAGAATAATAAGAGAAAAACAACACAAACATTTCCATCACAGAATTATGAATTTATGGTTTCCATGGAGGAGGCTGTGGAATTCTGTATTCTAGAGCCATCTAGTGGCAGAATATGAGCGCAACCATTTACAGAATTTTTACCAATATAAAACTAACTCATTTATATACCATTTCAATGTGGTGATGCCATTGGCCCATGAACATTTCCTGCTTGCTGTCAAACTATTTTAATAACTGTAACAAGAGGCAATTCAGATGATTCGGGAGATATGGAAATTAAAAATGTAACACAGGAAATACATTGGTATTGTTTACATCCCTCAAAATGTTTTATATTTGGAATAGTCTAATTTCACAATACTGACCAACATGCAAAGCTACCTGAAAAACTATGGGTAAGTGTACCAATTGTTTAAATAGCAAATTGTGGTCATACCAAATGTTGATTTGATTTACTGTAGTTAATATAAGTTAACAATAAATAAAAGGTTTTATATAATTTATGCATTATTTTTGAAAGTATTTTTCCTCATTTTACAGCATTTTTACACAAGTGCCTAAACATTTGAACAGTAGCGTAGCTTTGCAGGTAGGTTTTTTGAAACATCTTCAGGATGTTGCCAACGTTCTTCTGGATTTAGTTTGTCTCAGTTTGTTGTTTCTTCACGTCCTTCCAGATCAGATCTCTATGTGGAGCACTGGCTGTTGTCAGACAATAACCTCACTGTAAAATTACAATTAATGACAAAAATAATGTTTGGAAGGTGACTCAGTGGTTAGTACTGTCGCTTCACAGCAAGAAGGTCGCTGGTTCGAGTCCCGGCTGGGTCAGTTGGCATTTCCTTGTGGATTTGCATGTTCTCCCCATGTTGGCGTGGGTTTCCTCCGGGTGCTCCGGTTTCCCCCACAGTCCAAAGACATGCGCTATAGGTGAATTGAATAAACTAAATTGGCCATAGTGTATGTGTGTGAATGACTGTGTATGGGTGTTTCCCAGTACTGGGTTGCAGCTGGAAGGGCATCTGCTGTGTAAAACATATGCTGGATAAGTTGGCGGTTCATTCCGCTGTGGCAACCCCTGATAAATAAAGGGACTAAGCTGAAGGAAAATGAATGAATGAATAATGTTTGAAAATGTAAATTGGTAGTTCAAACTGACATGCTACATAAAAATATAGAAATAACCGACTTTAAACCTTTTTTGTGTGTGAAAATACTAGTGGACTAAGACTTTTGCACAGTACTGTATATATCTATAACAATATATTTATTTACTACATATATTTGCAACTACTTAATCCAATAAAAAGGCGATTATGAAAACAAGTATCTATTAAAAGTCTAAAAATATATATATTTACATTTAACATATTTGTTTCAGTTCTATCATTTTAACCAGTGAACTCGGAATATAAAAACCAGAAGTGAAAGTGATATTTACATGAGTAGGTAATTCTGTTTTATCAGAGAAGAGAGCAGAAGCAGCAGCAGATGTTCAATGGCCCAAAGGGAGAGCGATTTTTACTTTCATAAATAAATGATGCATGTGACTCCTACCTGCCAACGGAACTCAGATACGGCTTCATTCCCCCAGAGAGAGCAGGACCAACTGGGAAGCATCCGGATTACTTGGCTTCGTGGGATTTTGTCATGGTTTACTCTGCGGACATTCAATTCTCCTGCATTATTTGAGGAGCTTCTGGATGCTTTTGCGGATGAACAGATCATTCAGCTCACTTTCTGCAGCCCTCGGTCACCGCTGGCATGTTCTCTACACAGATATTCAGCAGAAAAATGCAGATTATGGGGCTGTCCAAAATTATCATCTTACTGGAAAAATATAATTCTAACATGTCAAAAACCGATAGATCCAGATCCCCTTATTGCAGTTCGAGGAATTACTAATTTTGAGAAGAATCATAACTAAAATCATTGCTAAAAATAGTACAGAACTAAATAAACTGTAGTTCCATTTGTCAGTCTACTGGCACGAGGATTAATATTATTAAACTGGAAACAGAAAGCGGCTCCTACATATATACATCTAATGAGGGATGCAATGAAACATTTGAAAATGGAGAAAATCAGATTCTCCAATAAAAAGAAAGAAGACAAATTATATTAAATCTGGCAACCTTTCATAGATTATTTAAAAAAAAACATAAATTCTACAGTAAATATGTATAAATATATATTTTTTAAAAATTATTTGAAGAGGATTAGACTAATTAAGATAAAAACTGAAGGTCAGTATTTATTTCTTTTATTTATTTATTTTATTCTTTATTTTAATAATATTTACTTATTGTATTTATTCATTCATTCATTTTCATTTCGGCTTAGTCCCTTTATTAATCTGGGGTCGTCACAGCGACTTATCCAGCATATGTTTTACACAGCGGATGCCCTTCCAGCCGCAACCCATCACTGGGAAACATCCATACAGTCGTGGTCAAAAGTTTTGAGAATTACATAAATATTGGAAATTGGAAAAGTTGCTGCTTAAGTTTTTATAATAGCAATTTGCATATACTCCAGAATGTTATGAAGAGGGATCAGATGAATTGCATAGTCCTTCTTTGCCATGAAAATTAACTTAATCCTGAAAAAACTTTCCACTGCATTTCACTGCTGTCATTAAAGGACCTGCTGAGATCATTTCAGTAATCGTCTTGTTAACTCAGGTGAGAATGTTGACGAGCACAAGATCATTATGATCATTATGTCAGGCTAATTGGGTTAGAATGGCAGACTTGACATGTTAAAAGGAGGGTGATGCTTGAAATCATTGTTCTTCCATTGTTAACCATGGTGACCTGCAAAGAAACGTGTGCAGCCGTCATTGCGTTGCATAAAAATGGCTTCACAGGCAAGAATATTGTGGCTACTAAGATTGCACCTAAATCAACAATTTATAGGATCATCAGGAACTTCAAGGAAGGCTTCAGGGCGTCCAAGAAAGTCCAGCAAGCGCCAGGATCGTCTCCTAAAGAGGATTCAGCTGCGGGATCGGAGTGCCACCAGTGCAGAGCTTGCTCAGGAATGGCAGCAGGCAGGTGTGAGCGCATCTGCATGCACAGTGAGGCGAAGACTTTTGGAAGATGGCCTGGTGTCAAGAAGGGCAGCAAAGAAGCCACTTCTCTCCAAAAAAAACATCAGGGACAGATTGATCTTCTGCAAAAAGTATGGCGAATAGACTGCTGAGGAATGGGGCAAAGTCAAAGTCCGATGAAGCCCCTTTCTGATTGTTTGGGGCATCTGGAAAAAGGCTTGTCCGGAGAAGAAGAGGTGAGCACTACCATCAGTCCTGTGTTATGCCAACAGTAAAGCATCCTGAGACCATCCATGTGTGGGGTTGCTTCTCATCCAAGGGAGTGGGCTCACTCACAATTTTGCCCAAAAACACAGCCATGAATAAAGAATGGTACCAAAACACCCCCCAACAGCAACTTCTTCCAACAATCCAACAACAGTTTGGTGAAGAACAATGCATTTTCCAGCACGATGGAGCACCGTGCCATAAGGCAAAAGTGATATCTAAGTGGCTCGGGGACCAAAACATTGAAATTTTGGGTCCATGGCCTGGAAACTCCCCAGATCTTAATCCCATTGAGAATTTGTGGTCAATCCTCAAGAGGCGGGTGGACAAACAAAAACCCACTAATTCTGACAAACTCCAAGAAGTGATTATGAAAGAATGGGTTGCTTTCAGTCAGGATTTGGCCCAGAAGTTGATTGAGAGCATGCCCAGTCGAATTGCAGAGGTCCTGAAAAAGAAGGGCCAACACTGCAAATACTGACTCTTTGCATAAATGTCATGTAACTGTTGATAAAAGCCTTTGAAACGTATGAAGTGCTTGTAAATATATTTCAGTACATCACAGAAACAACTGTAACAAAGATCTAAAAGCAGTTTAGCAGCAAACTTTGTGAAAACTAATATTTGTGTAATTCTCAAAACTTTTGGCCACGACTGTACACTACAGACAATTTAGCTTACCCAATTCACCTATACCGCATGTCTTTGGACTTGTGGAGGAAACCCACGCAAACACGGGGAGAACATGCAAACTCCACACAGAAATGCCAACTGACCCAGCCAAGGCTCGAACCAGCGACCTTCTTGCTGTGAGGCAATTGTGCTACCCACTGCGCCACCGCGTCACCCTTTTTGTATTTATTGTTGTCTTTTATTGTTAATTGTTGTGTAAATGTATGTTGGACTAAAATGTGTAAGTCAATGTGTTTGAATATAAAAAAAAATAATAAAGAAAGTTTAAAAAAAAATGCAGATTACTGATCATTTTAAATTTCACTCATTTCAAAAATAGACATTGCAAAAAAAGATGCAATTCATGGAACATCAAGATAAAAAAGTTTCAAGTAAAAATGAAGCATATTGTGCATAAATATCATATATACATATGTTTATTTGGCTGCCTAAGATTAAATTAGAGCTGAAGTGCACACATAAAATCAGAAGCTGCAATATCTGTCAAGGTTTATAATAAATGTGTCTAAAATTAAAGTTTCATATATCATATAAAGTATTTTTTCATTAAAGTATTTACTCTCAGAAAATACAATTGCTGTTGTGTAGTTTTTATTAATAGTTTATGTATTTATTTACTTGTTTATTTATATTCATTTTTTGAAGTTGTAATAATTATGTTTTTGTCATTGTTATTTTTATCTTCTTGATTTTCAAAAATATGTCTATATATGTTTTCATTTTTATTTTTATTTTAGTCAGCACAGTCTTAAAGTAAACTAGATGAAATGAGAAATATGTCTCTGGCAACTAGCTAAAATATTTATTTAGTTTTGTATGCTTTATTAATGAGCTGTTCCTCCTGATAAAACATTTTTACTCTAAATTTAAAACATCTTGTTTATTAAACACTCACATTGTTATTTTATTCAGAGCAACTTAAAATATATATTAAAAAGATTATACTTTCAAAAGAAATGTAAAAAGATTTACATAAAATATACATTAATGCTAAACAGCAGCATTGATAACTAATATAACTACTTTTATATATGAAAATTATAATAAGTATTAATGAGGAGTTCCTCCTGATTAAAAGATTACTTTCAAAAGAATTCAAAACCTTATACATAAAATATGCATTAATATTAAGCAGCATTAATAATTAATAAAACTATTTTTATTTATTTATGGTCATTAAAATAACTTTTTATCCCAGTAACACAATCTTTATACTGAACATTATTAATCTATTGTATTTTCTTTCTTCCAATTTCTTTTTTTATACATATATTTTTTTTAAATCACTTCATTTAAAATTTAATTGTGCTATACTGTAATTATACTATGAGAGAAAAAGATGTGTTGTATAATAACAGCAAACTGTTAGACATTATGGAGAAAAACATACATGAATGAATTTTTTTTTTTTTTTTTTGTATAGCAATAACAAAAATGCACTTTATATTTTCTGGGGGTTATTTTTTCATATTCATTTCCATATATTCAATTCAATTATATTGCACTATAGGAACAAATCTTTCTTTGACCTACAGTACATTGTCCTTTATATTAAGCCCTAATGCTGAGTGCTGTTATACAAATTTTAAAATATAGATTTACAGTATATGAAATGTTTGATTAGTCATAAAAGTAATTTGCCAGTTTCTGTCGTTCCTGTTTTTTTCTTCTTCATAGGAACAGTGAATTTGCATTGAAACGGTAGTGTTGGCTATAAAACCCTGTGACTTTAACCTCATGACATGCTCAAAATAAAACCAACACAACAAAACAAATGGCTTTTTTCACTTTCCTCATTATCTTTCTTTGGTCGTTGACTCGTTCAGTTCAAGGTAACTTCTCATCTCTTAGGAGAACTACTTTTAATGTTCAGTACTTTTTAATAATATATCTTAATATCTATATTTTCATTAACAGACTCCAGTCTTCCTCAAGCGAAAGTGACTCAAAGTCCTTCAGAGAAGATTATTGAAGCAGGACAATCAGTTACATTAACGTGTAGCTCTAATCTTGATGTTGGTAAATGGTGTAATAATAAACACTGTCTTAGCTGGTACCTCATAAAAGCTGTAGAAGCTCCCAAACTCCTCATCTATCAAGGAAATCTCCGGCATTCCTCTGCTCCATCCCGATTTAGTGGAAATGGGTCTATTAGAAGTTCC
>CAIGQV010000641.1:5072511-5084761 GCA_903798115.1 Danio jaintianensis | reverse complement strand
TGCATTACAGGACCAATATTAATAACGATGAATACAAAAAGATGATTAAAACTGACAAAATTAGTCATAGAAATAACTTGAGTCATTAATTTCATAGCCTTTATTGAGTTTTAAATGCTCATGCCAATCTGTGTTTCCCACAGAAATGTACATCTTAATGCATTACAGAGTAAATCCATATCCAAAACCACGTAGTTGGTTAGCTGTTTGACTAACCAGGCTTACATGTATGATTTTGAATAAAATGTGTGTGTGTTTGATACTATTTTCAATTAAACACTGGTAAATAGTAACATTTATATAAGGCAATACATTCCTGTTAATGTGTCTTGCAAAACACTTAAAACTGTATATTAAGACATTCTTGTGATAGCTGACATGGAGACTGCAGAGAAAATTACAATCATATTTATTAAATGGGCATTAACAATATCAGTTAAAGCAATTTCTTTTGTAATATACATTTGGAAGATAGCATTTTGGGAAAACTATATGCTCTCCAAAAAATGTACATCCTAGTTGACTCTTCAGTCCAATCCTGACATATTAATGCTAATCTTTACTTCCCTCTGGACAGAAACATTATCTACGCAAGTAAAACAGTGTAAACGCTAGTGCTTAGCTAGTATAATGCTAGCTTTAAACATGTTTATAGCAAGTTATTTGAATAACAATGCACTGGGTGTTTTCCGATATTATCCCATTGAGTACAGAGGTTGTTTAATGCCACAATAAGGCAAAAAAGCTTATTAAAACCTACTTTCATAGTATTTTAAGCAAATTTTTGGGTGGCTATTTTGTAAAAATTTGTACAAACCTATTTACATGTATTCGTAAGATATACTGACATTGCACTAGGTTACAGCTAGGTTTGACTAGGGATGAACAATAAGAATATTTCATGGTACAAGAAATGTTATTGTTAAATAAACATTCAAATAACAGACCCAAGTGTATGAGCAAATGGCAATGTAGTACCACAAGGCTCAGTACGTGGACCGTTGCTTTTCACGCTGTACACACTAGCTACCCTTAAAAGAACTTGTGATCAATATAACGATGACACGGTGGCTCAGTGGTTAGTACTGTCGCCTCACAGCAAGAAGGTCACTGGTTCGAGGCCGGGCTGGGTCAGTTGGCATTTCTGTGTGGAGTGTGCATGTTCTCCCCGTGTTGGCGTGGGTTTCCTCCGGGTGCTCCGGTTTCCCCCACAGTCCAAAGACATGCAGTATAGGTGAATTGAATAAACTAAATTGGCCGTAGTGTATGAGTGTGTGTGAATGAGTGTGTATAGATGTTTCCCAGTACTGGGTTGCAGGTTGTGACGACCCCTGATGAATAAAGGGACTAAGCCGAAGAAAATGAATGAATGAATGAATGATCAATATGATGCCTCTTCATTTACTGCTACAAACTGATAAAGGTCAGGTGCCAATACAATCCCACTAACGCCAACACAATTTCTGAGAATATACCCAAATAATTTTGTGATCTAAAATAATAACACCAATTGTAACTCTAATGAGTGCCTCTAATGAATGATTCTATGACATGATCTAAAACCTGAGTTCCTAACAGTACCATTTTGTTTCAAAAATAAACATACTGTAGTTGTGAATATACAACTTTTTAATAGTTTTTGACAGAAAGGCATAATTGAAAACGGTCCACGGTTTACAAAATCTCTCAAATGATGTAAGAGTTTTAATAACAGCCAGCTTTATGGGTGTTTTTGGCACATATCCTAAAAGTAATGATGAATTTTTAATATTAAGAAGAATATTATGATAATATTCATGTGTTTGTCAGTCAATGCTGATTCAACGAGTCTTTTTTCAAAGCTTATTGTGCTTAATAACTCTATTTAACCATAAGCATGTCCCATTTTATTATTTTCACATTCGTATATGTTTCTCTATAACATGTTAAGAACAAAATAAACAATAAATCTAAATCTCTTTATACGTTCATATATAATAAACTTGCCATACTGTCCAGCCCAAGTGTGGACCTTTATATGTTTTTTGGTTTCCACAAATTGAACAGTCATCTGCAAACTTGCGTAAAGAATGTTTCTAGCCTAACAACTATTTTATGGCAAAATAATTTTCAGGTCAAATAACTTTCCTGATTTGACTTTTCATTTATCATATATTGAGCTCTTCACAGCAGACACCTCCTACATTACAACCCTCATCAAGAGAGACCGCCATGCCCTTGAGCTCCCCATGGAATTCTGGGAAGGACAGTCTCTACAGTGACATCTGGAAGTGCTGGACGGAGACTCAGGGAGGTCAACACAATCATCTTACATAGGCAATATCGGTGCCCTATAAGCTGGTCAATCACATCAGAGGAACAAGCATGCCATGTTCTGCCATCTTGATTTCATCTCAATTTCAAACTATCCACACTAACTAGCAAACTGATTATTCGTGTCCAATGTCCTTCTTCAGTCTAACGGCATTCCTCCCTTTCAGGCTCCACTGGTATGTCCATCACAATGGCAAACGGCCACTGGCATTCATATTGTTGTAATGGCACTGGTGGACCCACGGTGTCGGTTCAAAGCGTCCTCCAGGAACGCCACTATCTTATCACCATCCTCCTGTGGGAAATGATGGTCAAATTTGGCAAATCGCTGAACAAAAAGTGAACACTTGTCTGTTGGTAGTGCTTCTGTGAGTTTCAATTTCACAAAAATGAATATCAGATGATATGCGGTCACAATGAAAAGAAAGATGTACAGTTTTTGGTCTCACCTCACTGATGAAGGAATGATGGATGAGTTCATTGACCAAATCTCTGGAGCTGTCACCTGAAATGACAACATGCATGTATCAGCATTTAACATACTGCTTTAATAAGAAGATTAAAGATTTTAGAATAGAATAGAATAAGTATGAATCAGCAGCCAGCCTTATTTTATGGAAATAGAAATGCTATTGTTAAATAAAATTTCAAAAAAGCTCACAAATGCATGACTAACAATGAAAAACATCAGTGTAGTACCACAAGGCTCAGTACTTGGACTGTTGCTTTTCACGCTGTACACACCACCCTTAAAAGAACTTTTGATCAACATGATGCCTCTTCATTTACTGCTACAAATTGATAACAGTCAGATTCCAATGCAATCTCAGTAATGCCAACACAATGTTCAAACCTACCCAAAATAATTTTGTGGTCAAAAGTAATAAAAAGGAACTAAGGTCAACTAACACTAAATGTAACTGTAATGAGTGGCATTTCTGTGTTATAAAATGATCAGAAACCTGAATTCCTAACAGTACTATTTAATTCCAAGAAAACACATACTGTAGATGTGAAGATAAAACATTTTTATAATATTTTTGACAGAAAGGCATAATTGAAAATTTGGTTTAATAACAGCCAGCTTTACTTTTTTTGCATAATACTTTAAAAAGAATACTTTAAAAAGATTTACAGTTTTAGTTTTATATTAAACTAAAAACTGAAAACAGTTTTCAAGAGTTCACACTTAGCTGATGATTGATAATAAAGCGTATTTGGCATGCTGTCCCGGGAGAGAGCCCTGAGCTCAGAATATCCTCGAGCCCGGGGCTCCCTCCCGTTAGAAGGGCGAGAGGTAAGTTTGAGCTCAGGTAGGTCTCGAGAACTCCCCTGCTTGTGAATGTACTGAGATATAGCTGGCTAAGAGAATGTTTTAAGATGCTACTTTGGAGTAGTCAATTTACTTATGGTGTATGTCTTTGGACGGTGGGAGGAAACCGGGAAACCCGGGGAAAACCCACGTGAGCACGGGGAGAACATGCAAACTCCGCACAGAAACGCTAACCGGCCCGGTGGGGGGCCGAACCAGCAGCGTTCTTGCTGTGAGGCAACAGTGCTATTTACTGGGCCACCATGCCGCCCTATCAGGAGAAGTGGAGGAGTAGGGGTGGAAGGGGAGATTCTTGAAGACGAAGATGACTGGAGTGGAAAACTCTGGTTACTTATAGTGTGTCAGTAGTCATCTGATTGGTGTAATATACGGAGCTGATGCGGTACCAGCCGTGTTCAATCATAAGCACGTGATCCTCTCGAAATTAGTTTATAAATAAACTACACTTGAATAGAATAGAATAAAATCTGCAACCTATTAAGATGCTAAAGTCTTTTTAAAACAAAGACAAAGGTTTCTCTTACTTGGCATAATATCACAGCTGAGCTGCCGATGGAGTTTGTCATCCAGTTTCAAGAAAAGTGTGAGCTGTGAAAAAAGCAGACATAACATAATTTGTCACAGACACACAGCAGATGTTGCCATCTTTTAACAAGACTATAAGACTATGAAAAGAAGTTTCATTATCAAAACAAAGATAAATCACCAGAGACATAAATTGGAGAATGCAACAAAGCCACTCCCACTGGGCTACTGGTGTGTCTTTTTGGCTCCAAATTGAAGCCTTTTACACTTAAGACATAACTGATTTTAACTGATGTTTTTGTTGCTATTTGTAAAAAAATATATTTATAATTATTTACAACTGATATTACATTTTGAAATAGTTTTGAATTCTCATTTAATAGTAAAAATAACATTAAAACTTTAAATGTAAAAATGTACATTTAAACATTTACATATAAATCTGCTTTAATATATAAAGTTTTTAAAATGACTGTCTTTTGGCCTGTTTGAGAACCCACATTATTAAAATCAGCTGCTTGATTTGCGTTGATATAATAATATTTTCCATAAGCTGCCTTCCCAAATTTTTGTAGCATCAGCAAAGGCTATTCTTGCAGATGTAGTGGAAAATGTGTTTGATTAGATTGCTTTCATAGTGTAAACACTCATGTGGTCAAATTTGTTCATTCATTCATTCATTCATTTTCCTTCGGCTAAGTTCCTTATTTATCAGGGGTCGCCACAGCGGTATGAACCGACAACTCATTCATTCATTCTCTTTTCGGCTTAGTCCCTTTATTAATCAGGGGTCGCCACAGCGGAATGAACCGCCAACTATTCCGGCATATGTTTTATGCAGCGGATGCCCTTCCAGCCGCAACCCAGCACTGGGAAACACCCATACACTCTCGCATTTACATACACTCATACACTACAGCCAATTTAGTCCCAATTCACCTATAGCGCATGACTTTGGACTGTGGGGGAAACCGGAGCACCTGGAGGAAACCCACGCCAGGAGAACATGCAAACTCCACACAGAAATGCCAACAGCCCAGTCGGGACTCGAACCAGCGACCTTCTTGCTGTGAGGCGACAGTGCTAACCAATGAGCCACCGTGCTGGCCAAATATGTTTAAACAAGCCTAAATTGCTTTAAATAAATACTGTTTCCTAAATACTCACATGCGTTTTAGTAGTCTCTTCATTTGACTCCAGGTTACAGTGCATCTGTACAACCTAGAACAATAAAGACAATTTAGATTTAACAGGATATAAACTGACCAAATGGATTTACTGTGAGTGTGTTTTGTTTTATTTTTACAAAGACACACACCTTCCTGGTTTCAGCCTCTTGTGGTTCCGGTGTGGGTGTTTTCACCGCCTCCACCTGCTCTTGGGACATCGAGAGAGCACGAGGTACAGGATGGGGTCGAGCAGACGCAAAGTTCATCAGAGGGTAAATGCCATTCCTGAACAATAAGATGCACACGTACAGTAACATAATACAAACAACAAGAGTAATTACTTGACTACTGTATTTTAGCTTACTTCACATCCTCCAAAAACTTGTCCAGTTCTAGAGGAGAAACATGAGAATACCTGCAGGACAATAAAATATATGTAAAAAATAATGTATCAAATACATAACGCTGTGTCTTCATATATATATGAAGTATAGGATATAATGTAGGATACTTTATACATTTGTGTTTATAATAAAGAGAAAAAATAAAGAGAACCATAAAAATATACAACTTAGTTGTTGTTTTTTTGCAACACCTCATTTGGATTTAAATGTATTATCTTTCTATTCCTAAAGATGTTAGGTGACCACACTCTTATTGAAATGAATAAAACTGTTTGATAAAACCAATTTGTTTAAATGCACAAAAATATATTGTATATATCCACTGAGAAATTGATAAAAATCTAAATATATAAATCTATATATATATATATATATATATATATAAGTGTGCCATTTGTCAAAAATATTTTATCCTTCATGCTGCTTTTATTTGATCAAAAACAGTAATATTGAGAAATATGATTACAATGTAAAGTAACTATCAAGAAACATTTATGGTTATCATTGTTATATACAGAACACCAAAAAGTACAAAAGAACAGCATTTGTTTGAAATAGAAATTTGTTCTAGAGACATGTTCAAATGAAAATCTTTTGATTTTGAAATGCTTTAGAAATTGATTACTTTTGATCAAATTAAAGTGTTATGCTAAATAACAGCATTCGTTTTTTTTTTTTTTTTAATAAAATAAAAATAAATAAATATTATATATATATAATAAAATTGAATGTAGCATAGCGTCACGGTGGCGCAGTGGGTAGCACGATCGCCTCACTGCAAGAAGATCGCTGGTTCGAGCCCCGGCTGGGTCAGTTGGCATTTCTGTGTGGAGTTTGCATGTTCTCCCCGTGTTCGTGTGGGTTTCCTCCGGGTGCTCCGGTTTCCCCCACAGTCCAAAGACATGCGCTATAGGTGAATTGAATAAGCTAAATTGGCCGTAGTGTATGTGTGTGAATGCAAGAGTGTATTGGTGTTTCCCAGTGTTGGGTTGCGGCTGGAAGGGCATCCGCTGCGTAAAACATATGCCGAATAAGTTGGCGGTTCATTCCGCTGTGGTGACCCCTGATTAATAAAGGGACTAATGAATGAATGAATGAATGTAGCATAAATTGAGACTTACTTGAGCTGAACGCGAGGACGATCTCTGTGAATTATCTCTGCCATGACTCCATTTGGGTCAAAGGATTTGGTTTTCTCCTCCACGCAGTTTTCTGGGAGCATGTCTTTGAACACCATTAAAAATGTAATATAAAAATCAGTAAAATAACAATTAAAAATAAATTTTATGAGCAGCGCTTACACTCTCATTTAATCCTTCACAACAAAATAACTGGAAATAAATATTATATGCGTATTTATACTGCCAAAATAGCATGCTAATAAAATAAAAATATATATAAAAAACATAAGACGAATCAAATTTCCAGTCAGTTTTTTCATTAATAATATCAAAAAACATCTTCTGTGTAGCATATTTCAAAAACTCCTTACAAGTCAGATTGAAGGAGTGGAAAAGGTATAATTTTTTGAAGTGGCCAAAAACCAACTAAATGTCTGTTGTTGATCAGTTTTTAAGGCCTCTTACACTGGTTATTGATGAGGCAGTGAGCAGCGAGCAGCTTCAGTGAATGCACTTCAAACAGCACACGGTGAAACAGCAGGTCGTGTGCCGTCGGCCGGAGGCGAGGATTGTGGCGCACACACATCTGGGTGAACTCCTGGAACACATGACAGACACAGGCTTACTTTAGAACCACCAACATGCTATTGCAATTATTTGTTTATATTTATATATATTTTTTTTATTTGTAAGTAATTATAAAGGTTTAATTTATATGTAATTAATTTAAAGTAATTACATGAAAGCTTGACTCCACATATCTTTAAAACTCTTCTGACTGATTCCTCAAAATTGCTGATTTATTACATAATGCAGGCTTTTCTTCTTAGGAAAAAGTTTATAATTTAGTTTAATTTAGCTAAATTTAAAATTTAGTTTTTCTCCAAACTTTATATAGAAGTTATATCGAATATACAGAAGTTTATATATGTCTAAGAAAAAAAACTGTAATTCTAATAAATTCAGAACTCAGAGAGAAAAGGCTAGAAGTGAAATTTCTGCCATGAAACTATGTGCGCGCAGGAAGATAGGTCACCTAATCTGCTCCTGTGTCATTAACTACATGGCGCAGGAGATTGGTTGCTGTCACCTCGGCAGCCAATGAGCTTGCTCCTCATCAGTTTAAAAGCTCAGCGTCGTTCTACACCGTTAACCTGCGGCGCGTTTTCGGAGATCCTCCTCCACCCCAGCTCCACCTGTGTTTAGATCTGCTATGGGGGTTACATGTATAATATGTTTGCAGCAGCAGCGTGTTATATTCTCACATGGCATGTCTGTGAATATACTGGCAGTAGCAGGTCTCGGTACTTCCTCTGCCATAATAATCAAAGCAGCAGCAGCATAGCAGATCTATGCCGCCAAGACCAAACACATCAACATTGCCATATACATATTAATTACCACACTAAATCCCGAGAGTGTTCATGACAGAATGTGAGTACTTTTTTATCTTGAAAGGTTGACTTCCTCAAAATGTATTTTTATATCTATATTCATTCATATTCATTCTTAGTCCCTTTATTAATCAGGGGCCGCCACAGTAGAATGAACCACCAACTTATCCAGCATATGTTTTACGCAGCGGATGCCCTTCCAACTGCAACCCATCACTGGGAAACACCCATACACTCTTATTCACACAGATACACTACGGACAATTTAGCTTACCCAATTCACCTATACCACGTCTTTGGACTTGTGGGGGAAACCGGAGCACCCGGAGGAAACCCACGCCAACACGGGGTGAACATGCAAACTCCACACAGAAATGCCAACTGACCCAGCCGAGGCTCGAACCAGCGACCTTCTTGCTGTGAGGCGATTGTGCTACCCACTGCGCCACCATGACGCCCCTTTATATCTATATATTTATTTTTATATGAGTTTATATCTCACAGTTTTTTCAATGTTGTAAATAAAATCAGAACTGTAAAGTCAGTTCTGAATTAAAAGTCAGAATTGTGAGTTCATATCCTGATAGTCTCTCTCAAAAAAACCTACATTTTTTAATGAAGCCAGAAAGGAAAGTTAGAAAGGAAAAAAAAGATTATAATCTTGCAATTACAATAAATTAGTTAGCAATTTATTTGAAAGTTATTACATGTTAACATCTTGCAAATTTGCTTTTCAGCTTGTTCTTAGAATATTGAGTTTAAAAGGCATAAATTGTCAGTATTATAAGTATACATCATGATTTCAAGATATAGTTGAAAGCAAAATTATTAGCCCTTTTAATACTTAAACAATTTTTAAATACATTTTTTTACAGTATTACTTATAATACTTATATGACTTGCTTATGGTATTACTTATAAAAAGTTTTATTTCTTTTAGTTTGGCTGGAATAAAAGCAGTATTTTTAGTCTGAATGCTTATTTATAATTCACATTAAACACAAAGCAACCCTAAAATAGCATACAAACCCTCATAAGGGGGTCTTCTAATGATTGGCCTGCATTAGCTATGGCTTCCTTGGACACGACAGAATCCCCATTAGCCTGGATTTCCAACACGGCCATCTGGAGAAATATTATTATTAAATAATATTCAAAAATTTGACTTAACACTATTTATGTAACATAAACCATTGCATTTTTTTCATGTCTCACCTCCAAAGCACAAATCCCAAAGGAAAAGATGTCAATGGCGTAGTCATCTTCACATGCTAGGAACAGATGAGGAAATATAAACTATATAAACATAATTAAGTGCAGTTGTACATTGTAATATTCATTGTAATTACACAATGAATCATTTTCATTCATTCATTCATCTTCTTTTTGGCTTAGTCCCTTTATTAATCAGGAGTCGCCACAGCGGAATGAACCGCCAGCTTATCCAGCATATGTTTTATGCAGCCGATGCCCTTCCAGCTGCAACCCATCACTGGGAAACACCCATACACTCTCATTCACACAGCGACCTTCTAGCTGTGAGGTGACAATGCTACCCACTGCGCCACCGTGCTGCTCCTGAGTCATTTTCTATTTACATATTTTTCATGAAGGCTTTTCATATTATTCATGAACGGCTGTCCTTCAGGTCAACTTTGACCTGCCAGCTATAAAACCATATTTACACCACAAAAACTACTGGCACACACACATGCACACTCTAAAACACACACCTCCCAAACACACACACAGTAAGAATCTGCTGCTTTAACTTTTATGAGTACTGTTTAGGCAAATCTATTTACACTTATGCAGGTACTTTTAGCATTATAAAATATACCCTTTATTTTAATCAAAAAATACTGCACGTTGACAAGGGAAAACCTAGACAGAGTTTTCGATGAAGATGAGAATGATTCTTTATGTGAAATAGATTTGAGGATTGAAATTAAATTCTGAGTGTGCCTCACACAGGTGACAAGGTGACAAACCACCTGTAGAAAACACTCTTTCATCTCTCTGACACTTTAACGAAAACTTGCACCAGTTTTGCACATTTGCACCAGACACTTTCTTACAATCACTCCACACCTCTGAATAAAAAAAAAATAAGTGGGTGGGCTTGACAAATCAACTGTAGAAACACTCTTCTCTCTCTCTAAAAAAGAAAAAAAAAACACTCCCCCTACTAACTCTAGCGCTTAATTCTCTGAGCACTAACAGTTGCGTTGTATAATTAGCACTTCTTGTGTGTATTGCCCCTTCTTGTTGAATCACTGAATGCCTCCTCAATTGTAAGTCGCTTTGGACAAAAGGGTCTGCTAAATGACTAAATGTAAATATAGTCGCTTTATTTTACAGGTTTAGTGAAGGCAGGATATTTTAGGACAAGCGGTGTATACAGAATTCAAGACAACAGGAGGGTTGTGAAAGTGAAGATGTATTGTCCCTCACAGCCGTACTCTGGACAGAAGAAGTGCAGGTTCCTCTTGTCGTTTTTATCATACAGTGCTATATCAGGTATAAAATTCTGATGTTGCCACAAAACTTTTTTTGTTTCATTGTAGGGCTGAATATCTTTTAAATGAATTGAAAATGGTAATAAAGAGCTACATGACACACACAAAAAATATTTAAATTGTAAATTTGTAAAAATGTATGTTTAACGGTAAAGTTGTAGAAATTACATACTGCGTGAGATGCAGGTTTAGTGAAGGCAGGATATTTTAGGACAAATGGTGTATACAGAATTCAAGACAACAGGAGGGTTGAGAAAGTGAAGATGTATTGTCACTCACAGCCATACTCTGGACAGAAGAAGTGCAGGTTCCTCTTGTCGTCTCTGTGTTGGTTTAATTTACCTTGGACGCCCCCTTCTGGAAACACTGGGTAACAACAGATGACCACAGTGAATCAAATGAAATTTTCTGTCATGAAACTTTAAAAATATATATGGGTTATAGATTTCAGACATTTTATTGACTTTACCATTGTTTAAAATGAACACTTGCCATAGCCACTGATAGCTTTATGATAGATAAGCATATATATATTTGGCGATATTATTTTCAGTTGACAGGTCATTTTTTACAAGTTTCCATTAGTTAATTTATTTACTAACATGAACTAAGAATGAACAAACGTTGTAAATATATTATAATAATATTATTAATAATAATAATAATAATAATAATAATAATAATAATAATAGATCAACATTTACTAAATGCATTATTAAAATCCAAAGTTGTGCTTGTTACTTAAATCAAGAAGCATTTTTTTATTACAAAATGGTAATAAAGAGCTACATGACACACACAAAAAATATTTAAGTTGTAAATTTGTAAAAATGTATGTTTAACGGTAAAGTTGTAGAAATTACATACTGCGTGAGATGCTGAAATGGCTCTTACCATTCACAAAGAGTCGATGCCAAACTACAGAGATAAAAACAAAACAAAAGCAAAAGACAAAAGATGATAATTATACAGAATTATACAGAATATATTCAATGCAATTTTTAAAAAAAAAATGTCCATAACCTTGAGGTTGTTTTCAATTAAGGCACAATATTTACTTTTCATTCAAGGTACAAGAAACAAGAAAAAGTTTTTATATTGGATCTACATACTGTATATAAATATAAAATAATAAATGTTTTATATTTAAATAAATGTGCAAAACCTTTCTCCCCTAAAGCATTCTTATTTAGGGGAGAAATTAAAAAAATAATAAAATAAATAAATAAAATAAAGTGCAGTGGAAATATACCTGATCCAATTTTAATAAGGCCGTTGTGCTGAATGAAGATGGTGTCACATGTGAGGTTGCCGTGAATTATGGGAGGGTCACAGGAGTGCAGGTAACTGATGAGTGGAAGAAGGTGCATGTTTGTTAATGTACAATTTCCCTTGTTTAAACACACACACACACACACACACACACACACACAAACACACACACACACACACACACACACACACACACACAC
>CAIGQV010000641.1:5058186-5072411 GCA_903798115.1 Danio jaintianensis | reverse complement strand
CACACACACACACACACACACACACACACACACACACACACACACCCTCACACACACACACACACACACACACACAAGCTGAGCACTGTAGGGGAGTATTTGTAATTTCTGTGTTTCTTTTGATTCTATTAGGTAAGTTATCTTTGGGGTGGAGTTAGATCATTTTTTGTTTATTATTTTGGCCTTGCTCAGCACTAAGGATATTTTTTTTGTTGTTTGCGCTCCTATTCTTTGTTTTCTGAAAATACGTTTCCTCTTTTTCTCACAATAAAAGAACCTCAAGGTCATTAAAATCATAACCTGCTAACTGTTTATTTATTTATTTTCTTTAACTTTTGTTTCAACCTCAACCCTAGACATTTGGGGTCGTAACAACACACACACAAAACCAACAAGTACAGTTGAAGTTGAAGCCCCCTTGTATATTTTTTCCCCAATTTCTGTTTAACGGAGAGAAGTTTTTTTTTGCAATGATGACAGTACATAATATTTTACTAGATATTTTTCAAGATACTAGTATTCAACTTAAAGTACAATTTAAAGGCTTAACTCGGTTAATTAGGCAAGTTAGGGAAATTAGGCAGGTCATTGTATAATGATGGTTTGTTCTGTAGACAATTAGAAAGAAAATATTGAAATATTGTTTAAGAGGGCTAATAATATTGATATTAAAATGTTAAAAAAAAAAAAAAAACTGCTATTCTAGCCGAAATAAAACAAATAAGACTTTCTCCAGAAGAAAAAATATTATAGGAAATACTGTGAGAAATTTCTTGCTCTGTTAAACATCATTTAGGAAATATTTGAAAAAACTAAATTCACAGGAGGGCTAATCATTTTGACTTCAACTGTACACAAATGCAGGAGTGTGTCACCTGAGGGCGGAGAGAATCTGTGTACACCAGCGTTTCCAGGCCTGAAACACAGTCATTTATTGTGTAAAACACCATATATTTAGACATCAGTCAGAGGCTAAAAATCCTCATCACAAATGTCTGACCTTGACATTCATGGTCTTGTGGTTTTTCTTGGTCTTTTTAAGAAACTGCTTCAAGCTGCCAGACGACATGTACTCTGTGATGAACACAACCTGCAAAAAGAAAATATGTTTCCATATAATGGCCACTTCAGCTTTATACCAAAATACATTTAAGCTCACACCGTAGGGAAATTTCTTTTTCTGAATCAGACTTTGTAGACTTTATATGCAGAGTTTATTCTGTTTTATCATCTCCACAACAGACAAAAAATGATTTAATTTACATACTATGGATTTCTAAAGATCTTTTATGATAAATATTATCTATAAAAGTGAAGTAATGCAATCAGGCTTTCTGCAGGTTTCACAAAGAATTGATCCTGCGGGCCAACCTGACCGACCGCCGGTGCCCTACTCACACCTGCAGCTTCTCCACGATGGATGTCCACCTTCTTCAGCCTCCAGCGCCTAGACTGCAGCTCTGAAGAGGAAGTTTGGCCAGAAGAATAATGGTCGTGCCCAACAGAGCCTAGTTTCTCTCAAGGTTTTTTTTCCCTTCACTTCGTCAATTGGTGAAGTTTGTTTTGTCCTCACCACTGGCTTGTTCGGATCGGGACTTGTGGAGCTGTGCTTCGGTGGATTTGCTCTACAGTGTTTGAACTTTCAGCAGTGAAATTTAAACCACACTGAACTAAACTAAACTGAACTTCAACTCTGAAATCTGTACTTTACTAGAACTATGTTAAGCTGCTTTGACACAATCTACATTGTGAAAAGCGCTATATAAATAAACTTGACTTGACAAAGTCAAATGTAAGACTTTTTAAGACCTTTATGAATGAAATTTCAGACTACAGTCTGTACAGTTTTTTTTTTTTTTTAGATGTATTGTTGGTGATTGGATTGGGGAGCTTTGGAAATAGGAAGGACCTACAAGTCAATATTTCAGTGAATTTAAGACTTTTTAAGGCCCAAAATTTCTATGCCAATACACCAAAATCAAAGCAATCCTATGTAGCTTTCTCGTAAGATATAATTTAAATATGAGGAGTCTCCAGAATGTTTTGATCTAAATACCTCAAAGATCATTTATTACACTGTGTTATAAAGCCCCTTTTTTCCTTGGAAACAAAAACACTACTAATAACAAATGTGAATTTGTTCTTTGTAACTTGGCAGATTTGTTTCCTGCTCTTTTTATGCATTATAATACACTAAAAACTGTAAAAAGAAAAATAATAATAATAATAATCAATTAATTAATTAATTAAAAAGTATAATAGTACTCCTTCAATAATTTTTTCTAATAAAGGAGCATTAATGTGTGTGTGTGTGTGTGCGTGTGTGTGTGTGTGTGTGTGTGTGTTACCCTAGCATGGTTGTCTCTGATGTCCAGCCAGTATTTGTGAAATTTGACGATGTTGGGATGATCCACCTGTGTCAGGTTCTCAAACATCTCCTTCATTTTGTCCTAAACAAATGCACAAAAAAACAGGTCAAAAATCTATTAGATGACTGTAATCTATTTTTTATGTGTTTTTTGACACCAATGTTAAATGTCAGTTTAATGATGTCAAGGTAGTAAATTGACAACAAATCAATTAGCTTTTTTGAAGTGTTTTTTGGCATGTTTTTGATGTCTTTTTGACATCAAGTTGGGTATAATCAATTGCATGTAACCTTGGTGAAACCTTTTCAGAAACTTGACATTTTTGAACAATTTTCAGTTTTAAGTATTTTCTTTAGTAGTTTTTAGTAAACTGGAAAATATTAATTACGAACTCACCTCCACCGTCTTGAAGACCTTCTTGTCCTGGAAGAAAACCTCGTTCCAGACCACCTCAACACCCTCTTCAGTGTCCATGGCCAGAGATGCGCTCTCCACTCCAGGCACATTCCCCTGACTGACCTGCAGAGGGAGACACACAACCACTTTTACATCCACTGTCGAAACAGGATATTTAAGGACAAATCTTTAGAAAAAAAGCACAAAGAAAAATATGCACATGCAGGAGTAAATAATTAACATCCACCATCAACATTATATTTTATACATAATTGATTAGATTAGATTTAAAATTTGGCAAATAAGTAGATATTTTATAAGAACAATCCTTTTCAATTTTATTACATTTTATGTTGTTTACAGGTATATATTTGGTATATATTACAGGTATATATTGGTAACCAATAACAACATATATTTGTTGGGAGAGAGAATAGAGAGAGAGCACTGTGAACACTACAACCACATTAGATCACATACTTCTCTAATATCCAGATAGTTACACCAGATTTTATAACTAACAAATACAGAAAAATAAGGTCATAAACACAGCCAGTAGACGAAGCTAGTCAAAAACATTATTACAAACCATCTCAATCAATGCAAAGTGGTTTATTTATCTATTCATTTTCCTTCGGCTTAGTTCCACATTTATCAGCGGTCACCACAATGGAATGAACCACCAACTATTCCAGCATATGTTTTACACAGCGGATGCCCTTCCAGCCACAACCCAGCACTGGGAAACACCCATACACTCTTACATTCACACACACAGTCATACACTACGGCCAATTTTCATTCATTCATTCATTCATTTTCTTTTCAGCTTAGTCCCTTCATTAATCTGGGGTCGCCACAGCAGAACGAACCGCCAACTTATCCAGCATATGTTTTACGCAGCGGATGCCCTTCCAGCTGCAACCCATCACTGGGAAACACCCATACACTCTCATTCACACACATACACTACGGACAATTTAGTTTACCCAATTCACCTGTACCACATGTCTTTGGACTTGTGGGGGAAACCGGAGCACCCGGAGGAATCCCACACGAACACAGGGAGAACATGCAAACTCCACACAGAAATGCTAACTGACCCAGCTGAGGCTCGAACCAGCGGAACTGCCGCCCAAATTTGAATTATTATTATTTTATTTAGCATTATTGTTGTTATGTTAGCGCTATTTACATTTTTTTTATTATCTCTTTAATAATCATATTATTATTATATTTATTTTCTTATTTATTTATTAGTATTTTTATATATTTTATATACTTTGTTATTATTTTTATTCTTATGTGTATGTATATGTACTAATTGCTATATGTATATTATTGCACGTTACTATTTTATTCATTGTTAATGTATTGTTTAAACAAGTCATGCAAGTAAAGCTCCCTTGAATTTAAATTTCAGAGAGAGAGACCAAGGCAGAGCGAGAGACAGAGATAGAGAGATAGACAAAGAGGGATGAGACATTCAGAGGAGGATCCTGCTGAGACAAAGATAATAACTGTAGAAACATGTCTTTGCCGACTCATGCATGTCTCACACATCATCCCTACGTGCAGAAAAACATACAGCATGAGTCCATCTGAGAGTGTCTGGATATGCGTGATTACTAAGTGTCTTTGTACGGACGACTGCTGTCAGACTGTAAGCTTTTAACACTGCAGTGCTGAACATCTCCAGCCTGAACACACACACATTATACCTTTCAGTTTTTAGTGTATTCGGTTACTGTACATTCGCTCCTAATGCTTGTCAAATGCACACTTTTCATGTTAGACATTACTAGAGTTTCATTACTAAGATTATTAGGGTTTCTAGTGCCGTCCTCTGCCATCACTGAACTGTGATTAAATAAAAAGATAACATATCTACTCTCAAGCACAAAATGAACATTCAGTAGACAAACACCATATGGTACAGTCTGATTCCATATGGTACAGTCCGAAATGAGCCAATTATTTAAATGAATCATTTAAGAGACTGAACAGGATGAACTGAATCAGTCATGAAAATGTATTTTAACATAATACTGTAGTTTTGAATGCTTTCTATTACACTTTATTTACCAAAATAATTTAAATGTTTACTATCACACTTCATTTACAATTATTTCTTGTAATTATTCTAATAAATCCTAAATTTACAGTACCATTATTTATTTACTGAAATATTTATAGGCATTTTTTAAGAAATAATTATAAAAGACTGATTTCTGGGCAGCGTGGTGGCGCAGTGGGTAGCGCTGTCGCCTCACAGCAAGAAGGTCACTGGTTCGAGCCTCAGCTGGGTCAGTTGGCATTTCTGTGTGGAGTTTGCATGTTCTCCCCGTGTTCGCGTGGGTTTCCCCTGGATGCTCCGGTTTCCCCCACAAGTCCAAAGACATGCGGTACAGGTGAATTGGGTAGGCTAAATTGTCTGTAGTGTATGTGTGTAAATGAGGGTGTATGGATGTTTCCCAGTGATGGGTTGCAGCTTGAAGGTCATCCGCTGCATAAAACATATGCTGGATAAGTTGGCGGTTCATTCCGCTGTGGCGACCTCAGATTAATAAAGGGACTAAGCCGAAAGAAAATGAATGAATGAACTGATTTCTGTAGCTGCGATGCTGAAAATGTGAGCTTTCTAGCAGAGAAAAAATTATTTCAATGTTTTAAGACAATTATTATTAAATAATTAACTTAAATTAAAAAATGTCATGTTATAAACATAAATTTATACATAATTTATAAAAAATATTTGTACATATGTTTAAATAGAAAGTAATTAATTTAAATGTCATATTAAATTGTGTATATAATGTCACAACCTTCTTTTGTTTTACTATATTTTTGTTTAAATAAATGCAACATTGGAGACCACAAAAGATTTAAACTCATAAACAACAGTGTAAAATAAACAATACTGCATTAACTGTCCTTAATTCCCCTAGTATGACATCAGCTGTTTAAATCAAGGTGAAGACTTGACTGCAATTACTCATATGTTGCAATCCAAGTTATCAGCATGAGACAAAACACGGTCTCCTATATTAGACGTTTTACAGTACCAGCGTTTCTGGCCGGCTTTCTGAGCCAAGCTGTTTCTGGAGATATGGACTGAGATCAAAAGTGTCCCTTCACACACACATAACCACTGGGTATCTCAACCCACCATATGCATACATTCACAGTAACTGTACTTACTCAATGTAGAGCATGAAGCATTTGGATTCGAATAAACTGGTGACGATCATTTAAAACAATGATGTCTCCAAATACACCTATCGTTCACTGGTTTTGGTTAATAATGTGATTATTTCTGTGGAGGAAAACTGTGCAGTTTTGAGATCCACTAGAGTCACTGAGTCTTCAGCTGAGAATCCAGCCCAATTTTACACCTTTTTTTAAGCCTAATAATAAATAAGGCTACAGATGCACTTTTTCTGAGGGGGGTAAACTAGAAGTTGTACTTTTTGATTAAGAAACTAAGTTCTAGTAATCATTTCTAGATATATCATGCTATGGAGAATGACCGATTATTTATATGCATACTTGAGTATATAAGGATGAAGAACAACATACACTCACCAGCCACTTAATTAGGTACACCTTAATAAGTTGGACCCCCTTTTGCCTTCATAACTGCCTTAGATTTAACAAGGTACTGGAAATATTCCTCAGAGATTTTAGTCCATATTGACATAATAGCATCACGCAGTTGCTGCAGATTTGTCAGCTGCACATCTATGAAGCTAATCTCCTGTTCCACCACAAAAGCTGCTCTATTGGATTGAGGTCTGGTGACTGTGGAGGCCATTTGAGTACAGTGAACTCATTGTCATGTTCAAGAACCCAGTCTGAGATGATTCGCGCTTTATGACATGGCACATAATCCTTCTGGAAGTAGCCATCAGAAGATGGGTACACTGTGGTCATAAAGGGAAGGACATGGTCAGCAATAATACTCAGGTAGGCTGTGGCATTGACATGATGCTCAGTTGGTACTAATGGCTCCAAAGTGTGCCAAGAAAATATCCCCCACACCATTACACCACCACCACCAGCCTGAACCATTGATAGAAGGCAGAATGGATCCATGCTTTCATGTTGTTGACGCCAAATTCTGACCCTACCATCCGAATGTCGCAGCAGAAATCGAGACTCCTCAGACCAGGCAACGTTTTTCCAGTCTTCTATTGTCCAATTTTGGTGAGCCTGTGCGAATTGTAGCCTCAGTTTCCTGTTTTTAGCTGACAGGAGTGGCACCCGTAGCGCTGTGACGGTGACAATTTTTTACTACCGCGGTGGGAAGTCACCAACAACCACCGGTGTTGCGGTGGTGGTGGGGGGTTGGGTCAATTATGCTGTAAAAGTGAAAATTCTTTCCGTAATTAATTACTAACACTTCTGTCATTCCAACATTCAGAACACAAATTTAGATATTTTATAATATGAAAAAGCAATTAAATTATGAAAATTGTGAAATTAAAGCAATAGTCCAGAGATCTGGTCCCCGCGTCAGGTCAGGGTGCGCCTGTATATAGCCTTTAAAACACTCACGCGGCGGCAGAGGCGCACTCTAAACTCACACGGGAGAAAACTGCACTAGGAGGACATGAAGGCGAGCAGCCTAATTCATTTCATGTTTTGGTTAACTCTTTTGAGCTCTAAAGGGAAAAAAACGCTAAAGAAATTTGCCGTTAAATTAATTTTAGCAGAGACGCAACTGCCAGTCATTTTCACATTAGTTTTTTAGTAGGGGATTAATATTAGAGTACCCTACTAAAAATGTTTAGTTGGACACTGCACAGTCCTACAGTAGTTTACACTATAATTAATATTATAATTTATTATTATTAATATTATTAAAACTAAGCTATAAAATTGACAAAACGCAAAACCCTTTTTAATGTTTGCTTTTATTTTGACATGGCTAAAGCGCAGCTTTACAGTTGTGAAAAGAAACATCCCATTATGCAGCAGCATTCTCAAGTTAGGACACTTAATAAATGCCTTTTGAGTTTAAAGATGATCGGCCTGCGAAGTCAAGTTTACAGTGTTATAAATGAAATGGGTATATAGTGCATTGAGTAAGTGGATTTGCCGCGGTAGGTAGGCTGAGTGATAATCTAGGGTAGACAGGCTCATTCAAGTTGTTTGAAATAAAACGGAAATAAATAAGGAGAATAAAATATAATTTAAACCACTCATCTGGCGCTGAAGCCATGCTTCATCTGCGTTAATAAACGGTATCGTTGCATTACCTTCATTGATAAAATCTATAATAGCGAAACTGTGCATATTATTAATATTATATATACTATAAAAAGTATATTACTGGACTAAGTCAGTATAACTTAAGCAGTAATGCAAAGTAATAAATAAGTGAATAAATAGCCTAAATGAAAGGAACAAGAGGGACCAAAATCGTCAATGTCTTCCATTTATCACTTTCTCTTTTTTATCTGGCCATTTTTGAAAAGGCCTCTGCGATACATGGCTGACTAGCTGCGCGTTTGTGTTCAGAAGACAGGAGTTATATATATATATATTATACGTGGCCGGGTGACATGAGCGGAGATGGCTGTGGAGATTCGACGTGTTTGCCCATTTAACACTTTTTTTTTTTAAACAAACCCTACAAATAGCTTCTTTTATTTATTGGTTCACCTTTCTCGTTCAGCACGAATCCAAAATGTTCCCAGATTGGCGATGTAACATTTGGTTTTCCAACAAGATTCATGGCTGAACTTGAACTTGCTGAATCGCGCCTAACGTTATATTCTAACAGAAATGCAATACTTTGCAACATAACAGAAATTTCAGTGCGTGACGTCACGTACTACCGCTGGTGGCATGGACAACCGCGGTGGACGCGGTTGTCTCGGTGACCGTCACAGCCCTAGGCACCCGGTGTGGTCTTCTGCTGCTGTAGCCCATCCGCCTCAAGTTTCGATGTGTTGTGCGTTCAGACATGCTTTACTGATTGGCTGATTAGAAATTTGCGTTAACGAGTAGTTGGACATGTGTACCTAATAAAGTGGCCGGTGAGTGTATGGTTTGTATTGCAACCTTTTTCTTTAGTTTTTTTCAATTTCTCTTTCTTTTTGATGCAATAAATTAATTAGGTCAAGTCCAGCATAAAGCTGGATTTATGAGTGGAAAACCTTTAACTTTGTTTAAGCCCAGGGTTACTAAATTGTGGACATATCAGTGAGAAAACACTCTCTGTTCTATTTTCTACTCTATTAAAAAAACAAATGCTATCACTATCACTTTCAATTTATGTTCTGTTCTACCTTTTTATTAAAAAAACTGAAAACTTGCTCTAATACTCTGTTATGCATTCTCTACTCTGTCTACTTTATATATATATATTCATTTATTCATTTTCTTTTCGGCTTAGTCCCTTTATTAATCTGGGGTCGCCACAGCGGAATGGACTCGCCAGCATATGTTTTACGCAGCGGATGTCCTTCCAGCTGCAACCAATCACTGGGAAACATCCATACACACTCATTCACACACATACACTACGGACAATTTAGCTCACCCAATTCACCTATAGCGCATGTCTTTGGACTTGTGGGGGAACCCGGAGCACCCGAAGGAAACCCACGCGAACACGGGGAGAACATGCAAACTCCACACAAAAATGCCAACTGACCCAGCCGAGGCTCGAACCAGCGACCTTCTTGGTGTGAGGCAATCGTGCTACCCACTGCTACCCACCGTGACTTTATATGCTTTATATGCTCATACTTTATATGAATATATAAATCCTAAATTTACAGTACCGTATATATAGAGAGAGAGGATTAAAAAAAAACATAAAACATATACTGATTTCTGGAGTTATGGTATATAGTAAAGTAATTGAGTTATAGCTGATTTTTTTTTTATGTTTTAAGAAATTAAATCAAATTGCTTAATTCCTTAAATTACTTTTTTATGTTCCGTAATTTATTTAAAAAAAAATAGTGAAAATAATTTATTTAAATTGAAATAATATATTTTTATTTAAAAGCTTTCTAAAATAAGCCAAACTTTTGACATTTAAAAATAAGCACTGTATGAGATACCTGTCTTTTGTATGTAACACAAAAACATTGAGTTGCATCAATGATAATAACACATACAATATATAAACATGTTTTCTGCAAGCTCAAGTCCCATATTACACATTTACTTGCTTTGTAATCTGTAAATATCCTTGTGTCTTAACAATGAAATGCAGGGTTTGTAGCACAAACAGTTGTTTTTCACTCCAGATGAATCTTAAAGGAATTCTGGGTACAAGTGAGCTGATCCTTAAACACCACGAGAGACAAAATACAGCACTAACCACCAGTCTGAGCCCTGATTTGTATGGATTACCCACAATCCCTTGCTATTGTATGGCATGTTGCCTAAAACGAGATTCAAGGTCAAGAGGTCACAGGGGCTGAGGTGAAGTTTAACGCATGCTGGAATGCAACAACAGAGAATTAGGGTTAGAGCTCTTTAAAATTCATGCATAATATAATTTAGCTATATCTACGTCTGTCATCTTCCAGAATTAAACAGAAATATCTAATTGCTTTTTCTACAACCAGCCATTACTAAAACAGACATCGTGCACATAAAGAGGAGATAATTGGCACATATGAGAAATCTTCCCTATTGTGCTGTTCTTCAATGCAACAGTATCATTTTTGCTATAATTACACCTGCCGTCTTTAACACATTATCCCACACAAATCTCAATTCTCCGACTTAAAAATCATAAAGTCTCTATATTCTGCTGCACCAACATTATTTTATTTTAACTGATAATCAACTTTGTAAAGTGAAATAAAAATGTGCATTCATTATGCATTTATGATTTTATTTATTGTACTGATATACTGGGACTTTTCACTGTGTGCATCAGTCCGCTTGCCCTTGTGGATTTATTTTTGTGGATTTTGAGTGACTCTTTTTGTAACCAGTAGGTGGCGACAAGTGACAAACTTTAAGAGTGAGTCATTTGATTCGTTCATTCAAAGGATTTGTTCGGAAATGCTAATTCAGAAATAGAACAATAGCCGTTTGTTATTAGCGAGTCATTCAATCATTCACCCAATCAAGTGACTGTCTTTAAGATTCCTTCAAGCAATTCGTTCCCAAAAAGCTAATTCTTTCAGAAATTAAATAAGTGCTTGTCCAATACTACAGAGTCACTGAATGACTCACTTAACCAAAATGAATGTCTTTTAGAAGTCATTTGATTCATTCATTCAAGAGATTTGTTCAAAAAGCGAATTCATTCAGAAATTAAATAAGTGTGTCAATACTACAGAGTCACTGAATGACTCACTTAACCAAATGACTGTCTTTAAGAGCGAGTCTTTTGATTCATTAATTCAAGCAATTCTTTCAAAAAGTTAATTCATTTAGGAACTAAATAAGTGTGTGTCATTACTACAGAGTCACTGAATGATTCACTTAACCAAATGACTGTCTTTTAAAGTGAGCCATTTGTTTCATTCGTTCAAGCAATTCATTCAAAAAGCTACTTCATTCAGGAATTAAATAAGTGCTTGTCAATACTATAGTGTCAGTGAATGATTCACTTGACCAAAATGACTGTCTTTTAGAGCGAGTCATTTGATTCATTCGTTTAAGCAATTCGTTCAAAAAGCTACTTCATTCAGGAATTAAATGTATGTGTCAATATTACAGAGTCACTGAATGATTCACTTAACCAAAATGACTGTCTTTTAAAGCTAGTCATTTGTTTAATTCGTTCAAGCAATTCGTTCAAAAAGCTACTTCATTCAGGAGTTAAATGTGCATGTCAGTATTACAGAGTCACTGAATGATTCACTTAACCAAAATGACTGTCTTTTAGAGCGAGTCATTTTTTTCACTCGTTCAAGCAATTCGTTCAAAAAGCTAATTCATTCAGAAATTAAATAAATGCTTGTCAATACTACAGAGTCACTGAATGACTCACTTAACCAAAACGACTGTCTTTTAGAACGAGTCATTTGTTTAATTCGTTCAAACAATTCGTTCAAAAAGCTACTTCATTCAAGTATTAAATGTGCGTGTCAATATTCGTCACTGAATGATTCACTTAACCAAAATGACTGTCTTTTAAAGCAAGTCATTTGTTTCATTCGTTCGAGCAATTCGTTCAAAAAGCTAATTCATTCAGAAATTAAATAAGTGCTTGTCAAAACTTGACTGAAGTGAGAGTGACTGAATGACTCAATTTAATGTCTTTAAAAGTGAGTCATTTGATTCAAAAATTCAATCGATTCAACTGATTCATTCATTCATTTATTCATTCTTTCAACCAACTCATTCATAAAAGGAAGTGTCTTAATTAGCCACTGAATTATTCACTCTGATTCAACATGGAACCAAACACTGCTACTATTTATTCAGTTTCCTTTGTAATTATTTGTACTCATGGTACAAAAACTGGCAAAAAAGGGCAAATTTGTGTACAAAATGCAAGTTAGACCAGCAAAATTCTTCAGGGAGTTTTAATGACTGTCTGATACATTATACCTTACATAATTGCTAATTGCACACTGTGATGTACCATCGAGCTAAGAATGTCTTCAGCAACCTTTTCCACCGCTATGGCAAACATTCATTTTATTTCTCATTTTCTCTTTAAAATCCACAGATGGACGAGGTTAAAAATAGCCCAGCGTAATCTCACTTTCACAGCGTCTGTGATGCAGGCCACTTTCCTTCGCTGTCAAGTCTGGTGTACGTGTGGTGTGTTCAGAGAAAAGGTGAAAGAGCTTTGTGGATAAGGCACAGTGTCCTCGTGCTGACCTCTACATCCAGACACTGTGGTCAAACTGTTTCAACAAGAAAACAGCCCTGGGTCATGGGTTAAATCAGGATCATGGGTGGCCTGATTTTGAAGCTAAGTGGAAAACAAGTGGCCATTCGTCAGGGATTAAATTAAAGCATATGAGCATTGTGCACTATTTCCTTTTTATGATATATTCCATTATTTAAATATATAATCAAATGGTTACTGAGGGTAATATTAGTGAAGATGCTAATTACTGCAAAACCCACAATTAGAGAATGTCTGGACTGTTGCTATGGATTTGCTAGATGATTGCTATAGTGCTTTGGTTGCTATGGTGTTGTGAATGGTTGCTAGGGCTTTGCTAGATGGATGTCATGGTGTTCTGGTTGCTATGGTGTTGTGAGTGGTTGCTACGTGTTTTATTAATGCTTGCTATGCTCTTCTGGTTGCTATGGTGTTCTGAGTTATCACTAGGGCTTTGCTAGATGGATGTTATGGTGTTCTGGTTGTCATGATCTTCTGGGTGGTTGCTAGGAGCTTTCTTAATAGTTGATATAGTGCTCCGGTTGCTATGGTGTTCTGAGTTATCGCTAGGGCTTTGCTAGATGGTTGTCATGGTGCTCTGGTGGCTATGGTGTTGTGAGTGGTTGCTAGGGGTTTTATTAATGGGCTAGATGGATGTCATGGTGTTCTGGTTGTTATGATCTTCTGGGTGGTTGCTAGGGGTTTCCTTAATAGTTGCTATAGTGCTCCGGTTGCTATGGTGTTCTGAGTTATTGCTAGAGCTTTGCTATGTTTACCATGGTGTTCTGGCTACCATTGTATTTTATGCGGTTGCTAGGGCTTTGTAGATGGTTGCCATGGTGATCTGGTTGTTATGATCTTCTGGGTAGTTGCTAGGGGTTTCTTTAATAGTTGCTATAGTGCTCCGGTTGATCAGGTGTTCTGAGTTATTGCTAGGGCTTTGCTATATGTTTGCCATGGTGTTCTGGTTACCATTGTATTTTATGTGGTTGCTAGGGCTTTGCTAGATGGTTGTCATGGTGCTCTGGTTGCTATGGTCTTGTGAGGGGTTGCTAGGGGTTTCCTTGATGGTGGCTATGCTGTTCTAGTTGCTATGGTGTTCTGAGTTATTACTAGGGCTTAGCTAGATGTTTGCCATGGTGTTTTGGTTTCCACTGTATTTTAGGTGGTTGCTAGGGCTTTTGTAGATGGTTGCCATGGTGTTCAGGTTGCTATAATCTTCTGGTGGTTGTTAGGGGTTTCCTTGATAGTTGCTATGCTGTTCTGAGTGGTTGCAAAAGTTTTGCTAGATAGTTGCCATGGTATTGTGGTTGCTATAGCCTTCTGGGTAAATGCAAGGGATTTGATAGATGGTTGCTATGTTTTTCTCGTTGCTATGGTGTTCTGGGTGGTTGTAAGAGCTTTGCTTGATCGTTGTCATGGTGTTCTGGTTGCTATGGTTTTGGGGTCATTATCAATGATTTTATTCATAGTTGCTATGCTGTTCTGGTTGTTATGGTGTTTTGGGTGGTTGCTATGGCTTTTTGTAGATAGCTGCTATGGTGTTCTGGTTGCTATGGTGTTCTGAGTGGTTGGCAGGGGTTTACTTGATGGATGGTTGTTATGCTGTTCTGGTTGCTATGGTGTTCTGAGTGGTT
>CAIGQV010000641.1:5041649-5058176 GCA_903798115.1 Danio jaintianensis | reverse complement strand
GATGGATGGTTGCTATGCTGTCCTGGTTGCTATGGTGTTCTGAGTGGTTGCTAGTGGTTTAGTTGATGATTGGTTGTTACGCTGTTCTGGTTGATATGGTGTTCTGAGTGGTTGCAAGGGCTTTGTTAGATGGTTCCTATGCTCTTCTGGTTGCTATGGTATTCTGGTTGGTTGCTAGGGCCTTGCTAGGTAACCGTTGCTTTTGTGATCTGGTTGATATAGACTTTTGGGTGGTTGCAAGGGCTTTGTTAGATGGCTCCTATGGTTTCTGGTTGCTATGGTGCTTTAAAGGGGTTGCTAGGGATGATTGCCATGTCGTGCCATGTTTTATTGAACTATTCTAGAATCAGAAACAAAGGTGTCCATTCCTCTTATCACAAAGTGAAACAGTACAGAGGTTCAACATAGGACTAACAACAAATCGTCTTGTTAATCTCTGAAAAAGCTGAAAGTTGTAAGCCTCTCACTTTAACTCATCTCTCCAGTGACCCACAAGGTCATTTTGTACAAGAAACTGTAGTTTAACAGGTAAAACCAGGCTCAGTAAACCAACCACTTGAGAAAACAAGGTTAAACAATGGGAGAATTGTTCGGAATTAAGAAAAGCAGCTCTATTGTTCCTGGAGCCAGCTGTTGCAGAAATACTCTTGCAAACCCTGAGGCATACATGATCTACATCTCAAATGGAGGTGTTGACAGTATATTTGAAGTACAACTGCTCCTCAAAAATCCACAGGTACATCCAAATCATAGTCATTTGGATGGTTGTTTTGCTGGTTGCTATGGTGTTATGAGTGGTTGCTAGGGGTTTACTTGTTGGATGGTTGTTATGCTGTTCTGGTTGCTATGGTGTTCTGAGTGGTTGCTAGGGTTTTAGTAGATAGTTGCTATGATGTTCTGGTTGCTAAGGTATTCTGGATGCAGGGGCGTAGCAGACATTTTAAAAGTGGGGGGGACAGCTGAATGAGATCCAAAATTTTACGTTCATTTTATTATTAATCACCTGTTTCTACATGGTCTGTCTCTAAAAGTGTCTCTGTCTCTAGGGGTTTCTTTGGATGGTTGTTATGCTGTCCTGGTTGCTATGGTGTTCTGAGTGGTTGCTAGGGGTTTCCTTGATGGATGGTTGTTATGCTGTCCTGGTTGCTATGGTGTTCTGATTGGTTGCCAGGGAGTTGCTTGATGTATGGTTGTTATGCTGTTCTGGTTGCTATGGTGTTCTGAGTGGTTGCTTGGATTTTAGTAGATGGTTGCTATGATGTTCTGGTTGCTATGGTATTCTGGATGGTTGCTAGGTCTTTGCTAGGTAATCATTGCTTTTGTGATCTGGTTGATATAACCTTTTGGATTGTTGCAAGGGCTTTGTTAGATGGTTCCTGTGGTTTTCCAATCTCATACTGTCAAATTTTGGTGTGCTTCTGTCAATTTTACACTGAACTGGTCAGAGTGTTTCTCTACGTTGTTTTTTTTCTGCTTCACATCAGGCTCATAATCATCCCGTCTGGCTTTAATATTCTGATATTGACCATCTGACTACATTATATTATATGGGCTGGACAAAGTGTGTTAGAAACTGCTGGGATATTCATAAACAGCATTAGTGATTTCAGAGAATGGTTGGAAAATGAGCCAATATCCATCGAGTGGGAGTTCTACTGGCAAAACTGCATTGTTGATGCCAGCGGTCAAAGGAGAATGGCCAGGCTGATTTGAGCTAACAGAAAAGCAACAATCACTCAAATAATCACTCAACACAACTGAGGCCTGTAAAAGAGCATCTCTAAACACACAAACACAACAAAGCATGAAGCAGAACAGCTCCAGCAGCAAAAGACGAATTTCTGGCACCTGAAAACAGCAAACTGAGGCTAAAATTGTATGAAGCTATCATGTCAACATGGACTAAAATCTCTAAGAAATGTTTACGGTATACTCTCAGAAATAAAGGGACAAATCATGTATTAATTTACCTTTTTACAATTTTTGTGACTATGAGCAGGGCTCGCAAAACTGCTAGTCTGACGTCCCGAGGCTATTATGTTTTTCAGTCAGACTACCAAAAATGTATCCATTTTAATGGGAGGAAAAATATAGCCTATTTCAGTGGTTTAAGTGAAGTTTTACAAACAAATATCGAGAGGAGCACGTGATATGATTGACCTTATCTTTGTTTTGGAAGAATCCCCCCTTCCACCCCATCTCCTCCTTTTCCTCCTTTTACCAGGGGGAGCTCTCAAGACCTACCTGATCTCGGACCCCCTTGTATGCTTATTGACCAGGCGGGAGCCCTGGGCTCAATTATCTCTGAGCTCAGGGTTCTCTCCCGGGACAGCATGACAAAACTGCTAAAAGCGTCAAGCAATATCTAAGTGTGAACTCTTGATTTTTTTTAATAATATTAAATAAATACTAGAAAAAAATTAATACATTTAAAATAATTAAAATGGGGTTAGTCAAAAATGTATATGTACCCTATAATGAATGCTATTGTAATTTTGTACTTCGTAAATATTAGAATTTTTTTAATTTATTAAATAATGTCTTGGGCAGCGCAGTGGCGCAGTGGGTAGCGCTGTTGCCTTACAGCAAGAAGGTCACTGGTTCAAGCCTCGGCTGGGTCAGTTGGCATTTCTGTGTGGAGTTTGCATGTTCTCCCCGTGTTCGCGTGGGTTTCCTCCGGGTGCTCTGGTTTCCCCCACAAGTCCAAAGACATGCGCTATAGGTGAATTGGGTAAGCTAAATTGTCCATAGTGTATGTGTGTGAATGGGAGTCTATGGGTGTTTCCCAGTGATGGGTGCCAGCTGGAAGGGCATCTGCTGCGTAAAACATATGCTGGATAAGTTGGCGGTTCATTCCACTGTGTCAACCCCAGATTAATAAAGGGACTAAGCCGAAAAGAAAATGAATGAATGAATGAACAAATAATGTCTTTTCTATATGGGCCACTTGAACTTATTTTGGGCTACTAAAAAACTAAACTGAGTGCCTGTTCGAAAAGTTACCAGGGATTGTTACATTTTGCGAGCCCTAATAAGGTACACATTTGTATTTTTTAGACATTAATATTTACCTTTAAGGTACAAATGTGCACCTGTTAGTTACAAAAGTGTACCTTTTGTAATTATATACTGTATTTATTGCATATTACATATTGCAATTACAATATGTAAATACATATTTTTATTTATTTGTACAGTTAAAAGTCAACAATGCACATATTGCGCATAAATCATCTAGATAGATAGATATAATTTTATTCTTTACTTTATTTCCCACTTATTTAAATGTCCTTCTTTCCTCTTTGATATGTATGCATGTACCCTGAGCTCCTGTAAACCACAAAACAATTCCTTGTGTGTTTGCACACATTTGGCGAATGAAGCTGAATCTGATTCTGTTTTTAAATGGTACGGCCCCACTGACAGGTTTGTACCTTTATTGCTGAGAGTGTACTTTATTCAAGGCAAAAAGGGGTCAAACCTGATAAGGCGAAATGTAGCTTATAAAGCAGCCAGTCCAATTCATAGCAAACATAGCAAACTAAATATAAAAGTAAAATTTGACTTTAAAGGTAGCATATTTAAACGCAAACTATATTTAAACAAGTGAGCAAACTGAAAATAATCAATATCAGTCAGACAACCTACGCTGAATAGATTTCATTGGAGATGTTATATAAGACTCAAAGGTCAATGTGTCTGCTTTCAAAAACAGAACTCACAACTCACATTTGGTCAAATATTTACTAGTCTCCTCTCCTTCAAACACTTATTAAGAAAATACTGAAATAATACTGCAATGAAATGTTATTTAAAGCATTAAAATATTGCAAAGAAAAATAAAACGTGATTAGATTCTCATCGACTGTCCTCTTTTTGTTCAACTGATCTGAGAGACTTTTAAGATGATTTCTTCAGACAAACATATTAAAAGCATTGATTGGATTACCACATTAGCTATTGGGATTATCACAAATCTTTTATTCTGATGTACTGTAAATTTTCATGCTCATTTGGTGCTTATTTTATTGTGTTTTTCTGGACTATAAGCAGGGATTAGCAGTGAACTGGTGGAATTAGACTATTAATCTGTATTATAAATTAATCAGAATGTTAGAGATATGGTCATCATCATAAAATATAAAATTACCATAAGCTTGCTGAGAATTATTACTGCAATCATACACGTATGCCAGGTATATGCTGAAACTGAATATGAAATTCAACAGATATTTAATTATTTGTAGTTAATTTTATTTTTTAAATGCTATAATAATAAGATAAAATAAATAATCTTAAATCTTAAAATAATCCTTTTTCATTGTTTTATCTTATTAATTGCTAAACCAATAATTATTTAAGATTTATTAATTTTACGTATCAATTTATTATCTATTATCTGATGTCGATAATAAAAGTATAAAATAAAATACCAAATGGGTCAAGAAAAAACATAAAAACAATAAATAACTTAAAATAAATTAAAATAAAAAATAAAATAAAATAAAATAAAATAAAACAATATTTTCTAAAATAATTAAAAATTATAATTATTTAATAAAATAAAAATACAAATACCTTTTTTACTATGATTTACATAGATCGGTGAGGTCCTAAAATACTAATTGTGATTTTAATATTTGTATTTTTCCAATATATATGCATATAAATTCACCATAATTACAACTTTCTGTCTTGTCTTTGACCCAAATATAAAAATCATCTAAAAGACACATTACTGTACCATAAATCATGACCCATTTCACAGTATTTCCATCCACATTTCCACAGAGATTTCCGTATAATTCAGAGCAACACATTTTAGAGTAAAAGCAATGATTCAAAAACATCTATTATAAAATATTGCTATTATAAAAGGTAAATAAAGTCATGCTGAGAGGTGTTAACAAATCCATCACAGCTAAATGAAAGCATGCTGAGGCCAAAGCCAAGAATCAATTATTATTAAGATGTGAAGCCATTCCAGCAGTCATTAAAAGCATGTGGTTGCCTAATTCCAGGGTGAAAAAAGCATTAATATGTTCTGGCGAAACAAACGTTTAATAAAAAGCTCTATAAAAAGGACACTAATTACTACCCAGTGAGTTATACCTAAACAAACATATTAAAAAAAAGAAAGAAAGAAAGATGTTATATGTGTATTTGTAAAAAAAAAAAAAAAACTTTTATTGAGAGCTACAAGTTCATGGCCTGAGATTTCCAGGCATATGAGATTTATATGGGGTTACAAGAGAGCAATGTGCTCATAAATAGCAGTGGGAAATGGTAAAGGTCATGAAAAGTACTACAGAATGTAAGAGAAAAAAAAGAAAAATCAATATCTGAAGTCATATGATTAATTATTAGGGCAGTCAGATAACTAAAGATACTGTTAAAGTGTTTTTGACATCCCATTTCCTGCACTTTCCCGGAGGAACTCAGGCAATAAAAACAATCTAAGTGTGAATTTCCTGCTGCAGGCCACAACATTGCAAACATGTCCTCAACAGCCGCATGTGAAGGTAAACACTGGCAATCTGCTTTCATAATGCATCTGTAATTGTATTGTTTATTTTTCATATGGTTGTATATGTATAAATAGAAGCTTTACTTTTACAGTTCTAACTTTTTTATTAGATATAGCATCAATATAACTGTGAGATATAATATAAAATATAGTACATCTCAACTAAATTGTGAGATCTAAATATAGAAGAGTGAGATATAAACTAGGAACTGAAAGATATAAACTCAGAATAGAAAGATACGCTGCAAAAAATATCTATTGATTAACAGTTTCGGTATTTTGTGATTCACAAGTGTTTTCTATTTATATTTACAGTTGTGAATTGAATTATAGGACCTTGATCTAAGCTCTGTCGACTTTTGATGTTGAACAAAGTGACTTTTATTGACATTTTAGTAGTTATATTGTAATAATTTAATGTATAAAAATGTTTTTATAGAGAAATAAGTCTGTAAAATAGCAGAAAATGTACTCACAGTTTATTACATGGTTTTAGTAGCATAATATACAACACCAACCCAGACAATATATCACCTTAAACTATTAAAATTTTCAAGGTTAAAAGTTGTTGGGAAAAAATATCAAGGTCCCATAATGCAATTCAAAAAGCATAAATAAACAGGAAAAAAATAATTAAAATCTGAATCACAATATAAAGAAAAACTGCTAATTTACAGATATTTTTTATAGTGTAGAAACCTGAAATTGTGAGATAATTGTGAGAACTCTGAATAGTCAAATATGAACTCGAAACTGTGAGACATAATCTCAGAATTTACAATATATTGGAAATGGGATTTATAAAATCAGAATTGAGAGACATAAACATAGAACTGTGAAATATAAACTCAAAATTGCAAAATGTAAATTTGGAATTGGACAGAAACTCAAAATTGTGAGAAATAAACTTGGAACTGGGAAATATAAATTTGGAACTGAAATATAAACTAGGGAATTGTGGGATATAAACTTAAAATTACAAGATATAAACTCGAAACTCTGCACTGTGAGACAGAAACCCAGTACTTGGAATTGTGAAAAATCAACTTATGAATTGTGAGATTAAATTGGAATCGAAAAATATGAACTCAGGAATTGTGAAATGTAAACTTGGAATTATAAGGTATAAACTCGGAATTGTGACAAATAAACTTGGAATTGTGAGATAAAATTGGTACTGTGAGATAAACTTAATTACAGAACAAAAACTCAGGAATTGTGGGATATAAATTTGGAAATGTGAGAAAGAAACTTGGAATTGTGAGATAAAATTGGTATAAAATTGAAACTGAAAAATATTAACTCAGAAATTGTGGGATTTAAAGTTGGAATTACAAATATAAAGGTGAAACTGAGATATAAACTTGGCATTGTGAGACAGAAACTCAGAACTTGGAATTGTGAAAAATCAACTCTCAACTGAGATTAAATTGCAATGAAAAAATATAAACTCAGGAATCGTGAAATATAAATTTGGAATTGCAAGAAATACATTTGAAATTGAAATATAAAACCGGAATTGTGAAAAATAAAACTTGGAATTGTGAGATAAATGTTGTGAGATAAACAAATGTTAGATAAACTTGGAATTGAAGGACATAAACTGAGGAATTGTGAAATATAAATATTGTGAGATACAACTGGAACTGTGAGGTATAAAATTGAACCTGAAAGATATAAACTCAGAAATTGTGAGATATAAACTTGGAACTGGGAAATATAAATTTGAACTGAAATATAAACTCGGGAATTGTGGAATATAAACTTGGAATTACAAGGTATAAACCCAAAACTGTGAGATATAAATTTGGCATTGTGAGACAAACTCAGAACTTGGAATTGTGAAAAATCAACTTGTGAATTGTGAGAATAAACTGCAATCGAAAAATATAAACTCAGGAATTGTGAATAATAAATTTGGAATTGCAAGATATACATATAAAATTAAAATGTAAACTCAGAATTGGTACTGTGAGATAAAGTTGGAATTGAAGTACATTCAATTACATTCAAATACATTTGAAACTGAAATATAAACTCAGGAATGTTTTTTTCCCCTCCTTGTTCTCTTTGTTTCGTTATTATGCGTTATTATGCGTTATTATGCTTTGTTTCTATTTGTAGGTGTGACTTTTTAACATTCTGTCAAGGGTCTACAGATGAAAAATAGCCCTTTTTGGCTAATTCTGCACATTGTACATGTTGATTAATGTGCATTGACCCTGTAAACAACTAAAATAAACTAAAATAAACTAAACTAAACTAGGGCGACACGGTGGCTCAGTGGTTAGCACTGTCGTCTCACAGCAAGAAGGTCGTTGGTTTGAGTCCAGGCTGGGTTCCCGGCTTTCCCCCACAGTTCAAACACATGCGCTATAGGTGAATTGAATAAACTAAATTGGCCATAGTGTATGAGTGTGAATGAGTAAGTATGGGTGCTTCCCAGTACTGGGTTGCAGATGGAAGGGCATCCGCTGCATAAAACATATGCTGGATAAGTTGGTGGTTCATTCCGCTGTGGCGACCCCTGATGAATAAAGGGACTAAGCCAAAGGAAAATGAATGAATGAACTAAACTAAACTAAACTAAACTAAAACTATGGTAACATTTCAAAGCATACGATAACAAAACATCTTTCCAATGCAATCCTTTCCATTTCTATAAGTGTTCTGGATGTTTTAGCCCTTATAAATCTGTACAGCTTCGAGAAAAAACTCACTGGGTTTAAATCACTGCTGGCAATGCTGAGGAGAGATGTTTAAATCGCTAACTTCAATACCATTAGTGCAGGGATATAGTGGGCTGTTCCTTTAATTAACACAAGCCGAGTGCTTGTTTAGCGGACAGATCCAGAGGGATTTCAGCTTATTGTGTGTGTTGGAGTTTTATGACTGATCTTGACCCCACAACATTCATCAGCAACTCCATTCCCATTTGAATACAACACAATGAAACTCGCCAAGAATTAAACAGTGCCTTTTAAATGAAAACAATACTGTAAAGGGAACACAGGGTTCAAAATCAATGCAGATGTTTGTTTTTTATTTAAACGAATAAGTAAAACTTTAATGGACAATTTTCAGACACTCAAAGCATTGATTTTTTTTTAGAAACATTTCTCTAATCAAATTTCAAAATGATGTCACTAATTATAATAAGCTCAGAAAGGCTTTAGTTCCACCAACTGTTGAACAGATAATGCTGAATAGACTGTTACTTTTTGTTAAAGTTTTATTTTATTTATTAATTGCCATATAGTTTGTTTTATTATTATTGTAGATTTTGATATATTTCAGTTAAATTAAATATTATAATGCTTTTTCTTTGGCAAAGCTGAACCAAAACAAATGTAATATTTTCATATATTTTTCTTTATTTCATATATTTCAATGCAGACAGAAGTTTAAATCACAAAGTGTTAGTAAATTTTACAATTAATTATAAAGATGTCAGGAAACCACTGATATTCACCTTATTCTTCGCATACGAGCAGACGCAGCCATTTGAATCTTTTTGGCTCGAGACTTCCGGTATCATTCACTTTCATTCATTTTTAGTTGTTAAAAACAGCTCGTTATGCTGCTTGATGTTGCAAACTGATATTTTCTTATTGTTCCTAGTTATTTCTCCCATAAGCAACTGAATCGAAAGTTCTAAAACAATCGCAAAAACGAGCGCACTTCCGCATTCAAGAATAAGGTCAATATATGCACAAATTTTTATTTAAAATTAAATTAAAGAAATTACTTTTTTTCTGATAAAACACACATAAACACCTTATTGATAATTATTTGAAACATTACTTTAATAATAGCCTGCTTAAATGCAAAAACATTAAGCGTATGCTTTTATTGGCCAATGACTCACATTTTTTTTGCATACATAAAGAACAATTAGGTAAGGTTAGGTTACTTTATTTATACCCGAAGGTAGATTTGGTTTGCAGTCATGAGTCCTCATGTCATAACAGTGCCTTACAAAAAACTCACACAGTGACAACAACAAATGGACATAAAGACATAAAACATAAACATACAAAACACTCGTCAAAAAAAATAAATAAATAAAGAATAAATAAATAATCTCTTCAAGTGTCCAGCCCACCCCCAAAATAAATAAGTTTCTAAAATCTATAAAATGTAAAATATACAAGTCACAGAAACACCTCTGCTTTATTTAAATGTCTAATGGCTGCTGGTATGAAACTATTTTTGCATCGTTTAATTCTACAGCTTGATATTAAAAACCTGCGACCAGAAGGAAGTGTAGGGGATGAGCAGTGTCACTTAAAATTTAATTTGTAATTCTCTTTAGCTGCCTGGTGTACACAGCCTCCGGATTGGCTAGTGATACCCCAGTCAGCTTACTGGACCACTTAACTATCTGATTTAGTGTGTTTTTATTCTTAAAGGATCCCAAACCATGACACCTGTCACGTTACCGGGAGGTATTGCAGACAGGACAAGATGGGTAGGATCCATGTGCATTTATTGATGAGTTGTCATACAAAAACAGGACATCGTGCAAACAAAGTAACAAAATAACAAAACTTGAACTAAGACAAAACATGAGCAAATAACAAACTATACAATACCATACAAAAACAACAACGACTGAGAATAACAAACGACTGAGCAAAGACTAGACGGGTGCAGGGTGTATAAATAGTCCAAACAATGAGTAGTGATCGGATGCAGCTGTGTGTGATGAGTGGAAGTGGAAACCGGGTGTGTGTGGCGGAATGATGGGAATTGTATTTTGTGATGATTTGTAGTTCATGATGAATTGTAGTTCACCAGCGATCTCTGAAGTCCTTGAAACACAGTGAGAATAAAAAAGATTAAAAACAGTCGCTTATTAAAACAGTCCAAGGAACCAGCATTCCTAATGTTTGTGGGAAGAGCATTCCAAAGTTTGGGTGCACTGTAAGAGAATGCCCTACCTCCCATGGTGCTGAGTTTACAACAAGGCTGTAACAGTGTAGGACCCAAAGCAGAGCATAAACAGCGAGTGGCAGAAGAAATAGATATCAAATCACAAATGTAACCAGGAGCAGAACCATGAACCTCTTTATATGTTAAAATCAATGTCTTAAAATCAATACGAGACATTTTTGCGATTGTTTTAGAACTTGACTAGGAATAATAAACAGCAGAAAACAGTCAAACTACTTCCTCTATAAGCAAGTATGTTCATGACTATACAGACCAAGCAGAATAATAAAATAAAAAAATATCAGTTTGCAACATCAAGCAGCATAACGAGCTGTGATTGAGAACGGAAGTCTCGAGCCAAAAAGATTCAAATGGCTGCGCCCGCTCATACGCAAAGAATAAGGTCAATAGAATGAATGTTATGTAAATTGTGTGTTTGTAAACATGTATTTTTAATATTTTATTATATTATTATTGTTGTTTTCATTGTTTTATTGTTTTATCATTATTTATTTTTGTTAATTTAATAAATATATTTGGGAAAAATTATTTATCATTTCGTATACCAGCAACATTTCAAATATTAAACTATTAAAAATATTATAAATATTAAAATAATTAAAATATTAAAATATTATAAATGTTTGCTTGTTCTTAACCTGTCTATGTCCGTTCATGATAAATATAAATAATGAACAGGTTATTTTTAGAAAAACGTCTCGTTTGTCGTTATTTTTGATGATTTGTTTCACGTGATTTATGCTTCATGCTTCTAAACTTCTGTTAAGAGAGCATAGTGTACATCGACGTGACATTTTTCATGGTGCATTGTGGGACTTTTCAGGGCGCAAACATTTCAGTTTTTTTGATGCTATCGAACAAAATGCAGTTCATCAAGTATACAGAACTCTTTCCAAGAGAGCTGGAGAAATTTCCAGTTTCTAGTTTTTTTCAACGTGATTTCAGCCTCTGGGTTTCAAAGTCAAATAAATCAAGTGGGCTTTAGATAAGTACTGTAATATAAGTTGATGCATCTGTAAACCTGCTGTGAGGAGAAACCCAGACAAGCAGATTACTTTGAGAAAGCGGTAATAAAACTACAGCGCAAAGCTAAAGGGAAGCCTGGTATAATGACGCTGGCTGTTTCATAACGCCTCTTTTCTCTCCCACTTGCCAATAAATGGAAAAACAGCACTAGAGAGGGTCAAACATGTCAAATACAAATAATGATAAAGAGTGTGAGGTTGTGATAACCTGCAAGCTCTTGTTATCCGCACTGAACTTTACTGTCTGAAGAGACAATGAGAAAAAAGATACTGAATTTATTTTGAAACAGTAACGAGAGCGACCTTTTTATTTCTATAATTAGATAATAGTAATAGTAATGTTTACCGAAGCAAGGTAATTTTCACAGTATTTCCTATAATATTTTTTCTTATGGAGAAAGTTTTTAAAAGTACATTATAAAATGAATATTATGTAAAATGTGTGCTTGTAAATGTATTTTTATTTTATCATTTTATTGTATTATTATTATTGTTTTTATTGTTTTAGTCTTTTATCATTATTTATTTTTCAATGTTTCAATTTATTATTATTATTATTATTATATTATTATTATTATTATTATTATTATAATTATATTATTATTATTATTATCATCTATTTATCTTTTATTTAATTTTTATTTTTGTTATACTGTATACTGTACACAGTGCCATCAGCCATCATAACAAGCTGCTTAGCCAGCATTTTTGGCCCTAAATAAATACTGCATTTAAAGTAAGTTTCCTATCATGATAAACTGTCTAAGAATGAATTTGCTATCTAGACAGTAGTTGTGCATCACACTGAGCTTACTACCTGGACTACATTTCTGGATTTTAAACTACTATCAAGATTAATACAAATGTTTTTTTTGGATTTTTAATGATCATAATGAGCTTAAGTTACAACATAAAGAGCATTTTTGCATGTATTAGAAAGCAGCCTACCTAGAAAGCATTTTGGGGGTGGGGGGGATTCAATAAATATATTTGGAAATAGAATATATAAATATTAGAGATAAATATTTTTTTTAGAAAAAACATCTTTTGTTTTTTATTATTTTTGATGGTTTGATTCACATGATTTATGTTTCGCACTTTTAACAGTCATCATGGCAAAGACAAAGGAAATTAGCTATTAGAAATTAGTTATTAAAACTATTATGTTTAAAAATATACATATACAAATTGCACATATTATATCAGATTGTATTATTATTAGTAGTAGTAGTATTATTAGGAGTATTAATAGTATTTTATATTAAAGATATATTATATAGGTAAATGGCATACTGAGGGGCGACACGGTGGCTCAGTGGTTAGCACTGTTGTATGAGGCGCCGGAGTGGACAAAAGACAAGCGAACACAGAGAGACCGAGTGCGCGCGAGAGAGACCGAATTTGTGCGAGAGAGACCGAATATGCGCGCGAGAGAGACCGAGTGGACGCGCGCGAGAGAGACCGAGTTTTAGCGCGAAAGAAACCGAATGCGCGTGAGAGAGACCGAGAGACTATTAAAGTTTCTATTATTAATTACTATTTTATATCTAAATTATCTAAAAAAAGACTTGAATTATCTAAAAAAGACTTGTTATGTAAACACATTGTAAATTTAATGCATTTCATTTAGTATAAAAAGAGACTGCAATGCAATTAAATCCCGTTTTTAAAAAGTGACTTAATTTTGTCAGTTCTTTGAATGCAAGTAACCAGAAAAACAGGTGTAATATATGTTGATTTTATTTAATGAATATGAAAAAACTACATAGTTCACAGGGTGGAGAGAGGAGTAATAGGGTGGACACAAAGTAAAAGGGTGGACATTACAATAAGAACTAAAGCAACTTTTTTGCCACACCCAGGGTTCATACGGTCATGGAAAACCTGGAAAAGTCATGGAATTTTGACATGGCATTTTCCAGGCCTGGAAAAGTTTTGGAAAAACAGAAAAGCCCACAAAGTTTTGGAAAAGTCATGGAAAACAGATATCTGTATACTTGAATATAGGTTAGTTGTCTTTACTTCTTTTCTGTCCTTGGCCAATCACATACTTTCACATTATTAGTGCGGTGTAAGCATTATCTAAATCAATTTTACATAGATAAATATAAATTGAAACTAAATAGATTGTTGCGTGTTTTACGATATGCTGTAATAAATTTGAACAGGCATTGTTTTTGTTTTGCCATGTATATGTAGCCATTGCATGAAACATTAGGTCATAAAAATTTACTTGAAAGTCTTGGAAAAATCATGGAAAAGTCATGGAATTTTAGTAGTAAAAGTGTGTATGAACCCTGCACACCTCATTCGATGATCAATAACAAAATGATGGTTACTGAATTATCAAAAGAAAAAACAACATTTTTCAATGTCACATCTGAGACATCACATCAATTGTCAAAAAAAGCCAAATGAAATACAAGGAACATTTTAAATTTCAATACAGTAAACATAGTGAAATAATAGTGAAATTTTACATGTTATTGCAATATTATTTTATCATGATCACTTTCAGTATTTTTAGGCGACACCAGAGTAATAAACAGCATTTTAAAGTCAGCAAACTGCAAAAATTATCTTAAATAAAGTGCAAATTAACTTCACAAACGTTACAATTGTATTAACAAAACGTTTCATCTTTACATTACATTAAATTGAAAATATGGAAACAAATAAGTAAACATAGTATATTAGTAATAGTAATTAATAATAGTAACTTTAATAGTCTCTCGGTCTCTCTTGCGCGCTAACACTCGGTCTTTCTCGGTCTCAATTCATTCATTTTCTTTTCTGCTTAGTCGTCCCTTTATTAATCAGGGGTCGCCACAGCGGAACCGCCAACTTATCCAGCATATGTTTTAGGCAGCAGATGCCCTTCCAGCTGCAACCCATCACTGGGAAACACCCATACACTACTCTCATTCACACACACACACATACACTACAGCCAATTTAGTTTATTCAATTCACCTATAGCACATGTCTTCGGACTGTCGGTGAAAACGGAGCACCTGGAGGAAACCCACGCCAACACGGGGAGAACATGCAAACTCCACACAGAAATGCCAACTGACCCAGCCGAGGTTCGAACAAGCGACCTTCTTGCTGTGGGGCGACAGCGCTACCCACTGCGCCGCCCCTGATTTTTATCTTAAATAATATTAATAATTAAAATTATAGATCACTTCAATATTCATTTGACCACCCCTGTAATGGTTCATACCATTGTGAATGCATGTTTGCGCCAAAAATATGAATTCATCAGTTTGAAACCGGCAAATCTAGAGCCCCGACAGACAGTGTAAGTGTTCACAAAACATGTTTCTTTAAAAAAGGCATTTGTAGGTGTCTGTAAAACTAGATGCATAGTTTGTATTTTATTATACACTGGCTCACACATGGAAGTTAAACAGTAAAATAAAAACAAACGTGCAATCTTTCATGCTCATTTATTAATAGGTGCAGGAAAGCAAACCTGTCACTGTTTATTTAATATCACAAATGTCACTGAGAACCACTCAATATCCCTCAAAACACTGAAAACATAATAACAAGTTTGATTAATAAATTATATGTAATTGAATTAAATATATAAACTTGGTTTCACACATTACCGAACATACCCGAAAAACTTGACCCCCCCGATCGTCTAATGTATAATTCGCACCCTGGTGTAGACATTACATCTAGACATTTTTTAGCATTAAAGTTTACCCAAAACATGCAGCCTATACACTCCAAAAAATTGCTTTGCTACTTGTTCAAGCTACTTATTTAAAATCAGCTGAATTAATACAATTCTTAAGTTTTTTTGAGGACAACTTAACTGATTTAAGTTCAATCAACTTAAATTTGTAAAAACAATTAAGTTAACTTAATCGATTTATGTTGCGACAACATGAAGGAATTGTGTGGATCCCAGCATTTTTTTAGTGTAGGTAGTCTCACAGTAATAAGAGAGAATTGCCTATCTAGACAAACATTTGGGTCATCAAAGGGAGCTGCCTGCATAGATAAGCTGTATCTTTGGACGTTATAAGAAGCTGTCCACTCAAGCAACATTTTTGGCTGTAATAACAATATAATAATTCGCTTACCTGTAGAGAGTTGCCTAAGAGTAAGCTTACCACCTAGACAGCATGATAGTGCTTTACAGTGAGCTTACTGCCCTATAGGACATTACAATGATTTCCTAAACCCATATTTGTACATTTCTTACCAACACGATAATAAGCTTACTACAGACAGTATTTTTTGGGAATTGTTGTTAACTGCCTACATAGACAGCAGGGCATCATAGTGATGGTCACTCTACAAAGTGCCCTGCCTACTTCTGCATCATTGTGAGCTGTCTAAATAGGCAACATTTGTAGGTGTCACATTAAAAACATGAACATTTGTGATCATAAGCTGATGATTGAGACACAGCCAATAAAACTGGCCCTCAGAGAGAATAGCATTAACCTATATATTAATAAATAAGATGCATTAGGGCCATTAGATGCCACTTTAAAAACATTTTGGCTATAGTAGCAATGTAAAAAGTTGCTTTATTGTACAGTCGTGGCCAAAAGTTTTGAGAATGACACAAATATTCGTTTTCACAAAGTTTGCTGCTAAACTGCTTTTAGATCTTTGTTTCAGGTGTTTCTGTGATGTACTGAAATACAATTACAAGCACTTCATACGTTTCAAAGGCTTTTATTGACAATTACATGACATTTATGCAAAGAGTATTTGCAGTGTTGGCCCTTCTTTTTTCAGGACCTCTGCAATTCGACTGGGCATGCTCTCAATCAACTTCTGGGCCAAATCCTGACTGAAAGCAACCCATTCTTTCATAATCACTTCTTGGAGTTTGTCAGAATTAGTGGGTTTTTGTTTGTCTTGTTTGGAAAATGCATTGTTCTTCACCAAACTGTTGTTGGATTGTTGAAAGAAGTTGCTGTTGGAGGGTGTTTTGGTTCCATTCCAAAAGTCTTCGCCTCACTGTGCGTGCAGATGCGCTCACACCTG
>CAIGQV010000641.1:4963379-5036649 GCA_903798115.1 Danio jaintianensis | reverse complement strand
ACAATTCTCACGACGCTCTTCCGATCTTCAAGTGAGAATTGATACATATATATATATTATAATTTTAATAATTTATTTAATTGTAAAAAATATATATGCACTACATAATTGTGCATAAATAATATACAAATAAATATTTTCTATAGGAAGCTTTACATTATTATATAACTTATGAAAATGGTCCGAAATTAGTACACCCAAATTTATGTTATTAAAAAATATTAAATAATTTTTTTTTAAAAGAGCAACATTCAAGAGAAACAAAAATGTATTACATTTTGTTGAAATTTTAGTTTGTTTGTTTTTTCCAATATTTCGCATGAATTTTAAATGTATTGTCTTTCTATTCCTAAAGATTTTCTGTGACTAAAATATTACTTTAAGAAATATATCTGTTTAATAAATCGGTTTTGTTCAAATGCACCAAAATATATTACCTATATTCACAGAGAAATGGATAAAAATATTCATTTTTAAAATGGGGTGCACTCATTTATATTTATGTTGAGCACTGTGTGTGCATGTGTATGTATATATATATATATATATAGTTTTTTAAATTATTATTATTATTATTGGGTCGACACGGTGGCGTAGTGGATACCGCTGTCGCCTCACAGCAAGGTCGCTGGTTCGAGTCCCGGCTGGGTCAGTTGGCATTTCTGTGTGGAGTTTGCATGTTCTCCCCGTGTTGGCATGGGTTCCTCCGGGTGCTCTGGTTTCCCCCACAGTCCAAAGACATGCGCTATAGGTGAATTGGGTATAATAAATTGTCCGTAGTGTATGTCCTAGTCCTCCAGGTTGGGGGTTGAACGTTGGGCTAACAACCCACCTCATAAAAACTAGATGTTATGAAACACCAATATGGTGCGGCTAAATATCAACTTCAATATAAATGGTCCTGGAAGTAAGTATTATTATTATTATTGCACAATATTTTGGGTTGGATAACACATTTTCCCTTTTTTTCTTTATGTGAAATGTGTTCATTTCTGTGCCTGTTTAACTTAACATTGAAGGAAAAAACCAACAAATACATTCATTTAGTAATTTTGTAAAAACCCACATTACCCATGCGTAACTCAAAAGTATTTATTTATTGGGAAAAACAAAAAAATAGGCAAATTTTAATGTTACCATGAATAATAAATGAAAAAGGACTTAAAAACACATTCTTGTGTAACCTTGTCTACCATAAAAAAATACATACTATTACATTTTTATTGATTAGTATCCTATTGAATACTAAACAGACTTTAAGAAATCTGATTATTATAAGGAATAAAGAAAACTAGCAAAAAATAGCAATTGCCACTAATATAAGATGCACAATAAAATGTTTTCTATATTGAAATGATGGTGTACAGTGCAAAGATGCCTACAGTATTAATGAATACATCAAATCCTTTAAGAAAAAAGTGACTTTATAGAAATGTGATGTGATCTTCTACGGCGTCTTCACTGCCAGGAGAGATGGAGATCCATTAGTGTAGCTCATTTTTTTGCAGTGTTCAATTCTCGTATTCAACAAGTCCTGAAATGGTATCAGTAATAGTTATTATTCACTGTTTTTTATAAAAACAAATAATAAATATGCATAGCCCTTTAAATAAATTGAAAGCATATTATCATTTATGACGATTTTCTTATAATACAGTAATAAAATAGAATACAATAAAATGTTATTTGTGAGCCTGGACCAAAACAAGTCATGGGGTAATTTTTTACAATGAGATTTATATGTTACACAAATGTAGCTGAATAAATAAGCTTTCTTGATGTATGTTTAGTTGGAACAGAAGAATATTTGGCTCATGTTTATGTTTTATCATGCTTGTACATGCTTGCTTGATTTATGTCAAGCTTTGTCATATTGGTAATGTCAAGTTGTCATGACAAAGACGAAAACAGGATGTGATGTATTTGTTTATGTCAAGTTATCATAACAAACGATGTTATCTTTGCATTTACTATGTCATAACTGTGCGAATGACACTTAATGAGTTATTATAAGCATGCATAAAATCTCATTCATGTGTCATGTAATGATTATAAAGGTTTCATGATAGTCTTATGAACACCCCTTCAAGTAAAGTGTTACCTAATTTTGTAATGTTTAATTTTAGAAGAAATAAAACAATAACATTACCATTTGTTTATTTAGTTTGGTTATCTTAACTCAAAGAAATTATTTAAAATAAATATATGAATTATTTAAGATCAATCTTAGAACAAAAGATAAGAACATTCTTAAGCATCTATAACTTTTTGTTTTGTTTTGAGTATTATAAACTCTAGATGACGGATAGATAGATATTCCAAAGATATCTAAACTGTGAATGTAGACCAAATTATTCAGCAACTGTTACTGTTTTAGCTTGGGAAGGTCATTTTTGAGAAAGTGCCTCTGACGGTGAGGGAAAGACAGACTCGATATAGTCTCGGAAAACCTTTTGCAGAAATCTCATTTTTTATGCTATCTTCATCAAATTTGAAATATAAACTCATCATGAGACACTTGGCTTTCAATGCATATTTTTTTCTAGGTCATTACATTCATGTTTTCCTGCGTTTGTGTATGGAAAAGCAAATATTGAACAGTACAATTTGTCTTTCTCGTCACTTCATAATGTATAACTTTTTATTTTTTTTATCATGAAACTTTCTAGATGGACCATAGTAAAGCTCAAAGTGTCTTCTTTCCTATGATACCTAATTTGTGTTTGTTTGTAGCTCACTGGGGTCAAGAACTGTTACTATTTAAAGTTAGGTAGGTGTAAATCCCCATAATTGAGTGCTGGCTAAAAGGTTAAAGGGACAGTTCATCCAAAAATGTACATTCTGCCATTATTTACTCACCCTTCACTTGTTCAAAAACCTGTTTGACTTTCTTTCTTCTGTTGAACACAAAAGAAGTTATTTTGAAGAATGTTAGTAACCGGTAAACATTGACTTCCATAGATGGAAAAACAAATGCTAATGGCAGTCTATGGTTACCAGCAACATTTTCCACAATATCTTCATGTGTCTCCATGTGTTCAACAGAAGAAAGAAACTGCTGTGAGAAAATATACATTTCTGGGTGAACTATCCCTTTAAGAGGATTTTTTAAGAATACAAAATATTATTAATAATATTCTTAAAAAATATATATTTTTTTTCCCTAAAATGGCACTTAAGAATAATTTTCTTCTTAAGAATGTTTCCTGAATATAGCCCGGGGGTCACATTTTTCCAAAACGATGAAAAGTGTATGCAAATTTGTTTTCATTGCACAGAATCATGGAACGTGGGATCTGATTTCCTGGAAATGATTATTCAAGTTTGCACAACACAGTTTTCTTGAAAATGCAACCTTTGTCTGAATTGCATCAAATGTGCCAGATTTCAGTTTCTCTTTAAAACGTAAACAAACCAAGCTTGAATTAAGCTAAATGCTTCAGTATCATATAATCATGAACTTTGTGAAAGATAAACAACCTGACTTGGCTCAAATCAAGTCCAATAGTTCAAAAACATGTTTGTAAACGGATCAAATGTTAGTGTGCAATGTTTACAGTGATGTGAGGGGAATGACCTGTGTGAGCTGTGGTTTGTGAATGCAGTGGATGTACGGCTTTGGGTCCTTCTGCATCTCTCCATTGTACATCTTATAGCAGATCCCACAGTCAATTAGAGGCTACAAACAAATGATCAATATTATCACTATTATCAATCGCATTCATATCAACTCATTTCAGACTCAGCTTAAAACTGTTCTCAGAACTTTGGCTAAAAAGGTTCTCATCAATTTCTGAATAAACATTGTTACATTGTTAATAATAAAATGTTTTTAAGGGGATAGTTCACACACACACAAAATGAAAATTTACTCACCCTCAAGTGGTTTCAAATCTTTATTTCTATTTTGCAAAAGAAGATATTTTGAAGAATGTTAGAAACCGGTAAACATTGACTTCCATAGTAGGAAAAACAAATGCTATGGAAGTCAATGGTTACCAGTTTCCAATATTTTTCTAAATATCTTCTTTTGTGTTCTGCGGAAGAAAGAAACTCAAACAGGTTTGTGTTGAGTGAAGGGTGAGTAAATGCTGACAGAATTAATTTTTTGGGGGTGAACTGTCCCTTTAAACTTTATTAAAGGGATAGTTCACCACAAAAAAATGACAATTTACTCACCCTCAAGTGGTTCCAAACCTTTATGAGTTTCTATTTTGCAAAATAAGATATTTTGAAAAATGTAAGAAACCAGTAACCATTGACTTCCATAGTAGGAAAAACAAATAATATGGAAGTCAATGGTTACAGGTTTCCAATATTATTCAAAATATATTCTTTTGTGTTCAACGGAAGAAAGAAACTCAAACATGTTTTCGACCAGTAAAGGGTGAGTAAATTATGACAATTTTCATTTTTGGGTGAACTGTCTCTTTAAAAAAATATTCTTAAAATGTAGGCAAGATCAAATAAATACAAAAAACAATAGAATAATTTTATAAACACACTAGTGCTCTTTATATACTGTAATACCATGCATTTTACACAATATACAACAATATGTAATATACAACTGCAAGAAAAAGCAATTCACCATTTCAAGTTACTCAATTCTGTAGCAACTTACTCTGTCATTTCTGAAAGCACATTTTTTCGGGTTTGGATCTTTGGTTCCTTTAGGGCATCTGGTGGCTTTCAGGTTAAAGTGATGAAAAGGATAACTCACACCAAATCCACCCTACAACAAATCAGATTTTAATGTGATTTGTCATGGAATTCAAGCTTAAACATGTCTAAGCATTAATCAGTGTTTTTAACTCTTTAACTTCCACTCTAAGAAATATGTTGACCAATTTCTTGGGTTAAATTGTGTTCCTGACTCCACTCTAAGCTAATTTTTTGTTTTTTGTTTTAATGATATATTTATATTATATTAGTGATTTTGAACCATACTATAGTAAAGTGTATTACTGTATACACTCACCGGCCACTTTATTAGGCACACCTGTCCAACTGCTTGTTAACGCAAATTTCTAATCAGCCAATCACATGGCAGCAACTCAATTCATTTAGGCATGTAGACATGGTCAAGATGATCTGCAGCAGTTCAAACCGAGCATCAGAATGGGGAAGAAAGGTGATTTAAGTGACTTTGAACGTGGCATGGTTGTTGGTGCCAGACAGGCTGGTCTGAGTATTTCAGAAACTGCTGATCTACTGGGATTTTTAAGCACAACCATTTCTAGAGTTTACAGAGAATGGTCCGAAAAAGAGAAAATATCCAGTGAGCGGCAGTTTTGTGGGCGCAAATGCCTTGTTGATGCCAGAGGAGAATGGTCAGACTGGTTCCAGCTGATAGAAAGGCAACAGTAACTCAAATAAGCACTCGTTACAACAGAAGTATGCAGAAGAGCATCTCTGAACGCACAACATATCGAAAATTGCAGCAGAAGACCACACCGGGTGCCACTGCTGTCAGCTAAGAACAGGAAACTGAGACTACAATTCGCACAGGCTCACCAAAATTGGACAATAGAAGACTGGAAAAACATTGCCTGGTCTGATGAGTCTCGATTTCTGCTGCGACATTCAGATGGTAGGGTCAGAATTTGGCATCAACAACATGAAAGCATGGATCCATCCTGCCTTGTATCAAAGGTTCAGGCTGGTGGTGGTGGTGTAATGGTGTGGGGGATATTTTCTTGGCACACTTTGGGCCCATTAGTACCAATTGAGCATCGTGTCAACGCCAAAGCCTACCTGAGTATTGTTGCTGACCATGTCCATCCCTTTATGACCACAGTGTACCCATCTTCTGATGGCTAATTCCAGCAGGATAACGTGCCATGTCATAAAGCGCTAATCATCTCAGACTGCTTTCTTGAACATGACAATGAGTTCACTGTACTCAAATGGCCTCCACATTCACCAGATCTCAATCCAATAGAGCCCCTTTGGGATGTGGTGGAACGGGAGATTCGCATCATGGATGTGCAGCCGACAAATCTGCAGCAACTGCGTGATGCTATCATGTCAATGTGGACCAAAATCTCTGAGGAATATTTCCAGTACCTTGTTGTAAGTAAGCTTTTCCACTAAGGATTAAGGCAGTTCTGAAGGCAAAAGGGAGTTCAACCCAGTACTACTAGGGTGTACCTAATAAAGTGGCCGGTTAGTGTATATTAGCTATATAACATTTTGCTAATGAATGCCACATCACATTGTACTATTAGCTACAGTGAACTGATATTCTGTGATAAACACTGTAGTTTTTACTACAATAAACTGGTGTATGTAGTTGTAGAAAGCGTACTGGGTAGTTTATTTCACTATACGTTTACTACGTTTTATAACCACAACTATAAAATTACCTTAACAGATTACTTCAAGTACGTAACTATAGAATGGCTCAAAAAACGCTGTAGTATTTTATATTCACTCGTTTAGACTTTCACCTTCTTAATATAACTTCAGAAAAGTATTATTTGCCTATTTTAAATAAGGAAATCATTCAGTCCATTAAATAGTGACAGTGTTGTTTTAAAGTCAGACTTACATGTATTTCAGACCGAATATTCAAAGTAGCGTGGTAAACTGAACTGAATGTGCGAACAGAAGAGCAACTTTACCTCAGTGTAACAAAAACGTTTCAAATGAAGTCACTTACGTCGATGTCAGACTTGTCCAAACTCTTGAAGAAGAGAAAAACGCTTCTGATGGTCTGGTGCGAGTTAATCTGCTCTACAGCCATTTTAACACCTTTCCTGTGGTTTTCTGAAAGATCCTCCTGAGCCTCCGACGAGTCCAGAAACACTCCAGCACTGACCAGCATGAACAGCAGAAACACGGACATCTTTATTCAGTACAGAAATCTTTAATGATGAACTTCAGAGAAATGCTGCGCTGAGTTTAAATCTATACGCGGGAGCGGGAAAGGAGAGGTTGTGCAATCAGGAGATGTTTTTGTGGAGCGTCGTTTTTTTCCTTTTGTTTGCCTGTTTTTACTTTCACTTGCGGAGGGAATATGAATAAAGTAGTTTGGGAGATTAGAGTGCCATCCAGTGGAGGACAGTCAATGATTTTTATGTTGTTTATAATAGTTTAAATCGGCCAAAATAAGAAATGCCGAACAGCTTTTATAAAAATTCCAAAAGTTTTCCTCATAAAGGGGGAAAAGTTCAAGAAACTGTCTGAAAAACGAAAGAAAAGGCGGCATGTACATATTTTTGAAAACCATTGGAATGTGTGCATGCTCAAATGACTCATTTTGGATATGTGTTCATATGGGTTCCTTTCTATCAGGTTTCTGTTGTTGTTGTTTACTGTTGTTTTCAGCTGGGCTTATAAGGGACAATCTACCAGAAACGTACATGATCTGTCCCTGACATAAAACATACATACAGTGAATATAAAGTATTTCATCCCAAACATTTCTAAAATGGACTGATGGTTGATTTCTGTGAGTTGTTCTGTAAAGGAATATGTCATTCATTTGCTTCTCAGATTTTTAAAACACTTATTTATTAAATTATTAAAATTTAAATAAATTATTATTATTAAAACCACTTCACAAATTTACAAACCCTGCCCTTGTCCTCAGCCCAATTGAACCTACAGCTTTAACAGTTTTGTTATGCTAAAAACTATTATTTAGAAGAAGAAAAAAAATACTTCAGAAATAGCAAGTTATATATATATATATATATGTGTGTGTGTGTGTGTGTGCTTTTAATCAATCTTAAACTCTACAGCACTTATAAGGAGATTGACGTCATTCTCCGCCAGTGACGTCGCGTTCTAAACATTCGATCTGTGTTCTTATAAAGCTCGGCAGTTCTCTCAGTTGTGTCAGTTTTCTCCATGTTGCTGTTTGTACTTGACCAAGGTGAGTTCAATACCGACGGTACGAGTGGAGCCACGCCAATTTCACGAAGTCCGCTTCGTGAAGCTTCACTCGGGCCCGTCTGTGCTATAGTTCCTCGCGGTTTGCGTACGTAAACGCAACATCGTGAGGAATATTACGTGTTTGTTGCTCGAAATGTGCCGCCGAGCAACATTCCGGTGTAACCGGCACGGACTGGCGCCCGGTTAGCTCGTGCACTCACTGAGGCGAGGAGGCCCATGCACGCTTTGCCAGGGTGCTACATGGGGCTCTGAGGACCCTCAGGGAAACACGGGAGGTCGGTAGTGGGACCCCGCTGCGAGGGTTATGGTGGGTGGGAGCAGCGTGGCCCACTCATCGTCTATTTTAAACTATAGTTTCAAACTTTAGTTTACTATAGTTTAAAATAGAAAATAAGGTAACTGTATGCCTGTTTGTTGGAATGTTGTGATGTTTTCTTTTGTTTTTAGCAGGGTTATTGAACAATGAAGACTTATTTTAACTGCGTGTTGCACTGCGGTCAAGCCAGCCGCGATTCAGAACAACACGGTCAAGACCACCGCGGTTTATTACGAGCGCGCACATTATAATGGATTTCTTTTGTTTTCTTTCTATCCATCAGTTTATCAGTTGTTTTCGCATGATTTTGCAGGTCAAACTAAATAAAATATACTCCTTCTAAACCCCTGAATTGTGTTTTTATTTGTCCTAGCCCTCCTGTGAAAGTTTGAATTCTTTTCAAAATATTTCTTACATTTAATATTTTTTTTACAACATAATGGTCTGAGGTTATGAAGTATGATGAAAATATATGAAGAGTTCATTTGCAAAAGTAGACTCATTCTTTAGTGATTTTCTGAACTATTATTAAAGAACTGAATTAAAGGACAATAACAGGAAAAACAAACAAAACATGATTTATGGTAATTGCTTTTTTGGAGTAATTTTAAATGAACATTTAAATATCTACTTAATAACAATAATGACAACAATAATAATATGACCTTGTCATTTTTATAAGACAGAAACTTTATTTTGTTCAAAACGAGATAAAAAAAAAATACTATACTGCCATCTAGTGGAATAAAATGAAACCTTCAGAAAGAAAGCACACAAATAAAACTTAAAAAAGAAATATGCAAATAAACCAAAATATGCAATATCCTATATGCATCGTAAAAAATTGGGAGGGCTATCTGTAAAATACGTCCATATTTATCGATCTACTCCAATTTATGTGACCAGGGCACGCTTCTGAATTCCTCTAATTTGCTTAGCCCATTGCCAAAGTGAATAATGCACACAATCAATTATTCATTCTCTTTTCGGCTTAGTCCCTTTATTAATCAGGGGTCGCCACAGCGTAATGAACCGCCAACTTATCCAGCATATATTTTACGCAGCGGATGCCCTTCCAGCTGCAAGCCATCACTGGGAAACACCCATACACTCTCATTCACACACATACACTACGGACAATTTAGCTTACCCAATCCACCTATAGCACGTCTTTGGACTGTAGGGGAAACTGGAGAACATGCAAACTCCACACAGAAATGCCAACTGACCCTGCTGAGGCTCGAACCAGCGACCTTCTTGCTGTGAGGCGATTGTGCTAACCACTGCGCCACTGTGACGCCCACAATCAACTATATACATTAGTTAAAATACAATTATTATTGGGTTGTACTGTAATTCATATTAAATGTTAATAAACGTAATGTATTTAAAATAAGAAATCTAAAAGTTAACAATGTTGTAAAATAACTGTTTATTAGTTCAAATTAATAATGTTTTAAGATGATTATTTATTAGTTCATGCTACTATTTATTTTACTGTTAGTTCACGTTTACTCATGTAACAAATGAAATGTAATGCTAGTTCACGAGACACTATTAAAACACAATGCATAGGGGCTCCATTAATTAGAAAAAAAGCAATTGTTACTGTAATCATGTATGTATAAAGCATATTAAGACACATTTACTGTAATGAATTTGCAATCATTCACTCACTATAGAATTATATGGATATACTTTGGACAGACTATCAACATATAGTATGCTAATGTTTACCTACAAATAGATATACCTTAAAAGACTACAATATGTCTTATAATGCTAAATGTAACCATAAGCATGTTTATGTTTGTCTTTTATAATCAGCTTTAGTATGGACCATAAAGAATATGGGTTAAAACATAAGATTGGAATACAGTGATGTTTAAATGTATATTCACTAGATATTATGAATCAAATATTCATGATTTGGCACAAAAGACTGACTATAGGAGAGTTTTTTATGTCCCTGAACTTCCAGTATTCTCAATCCGAGCCGACAGCCAGCAGTGTTGGAGATCCGCTGCTGTATCCCATCTTATTACAGCGCTCGAGTCGCTCTGTCTTCATATCCTACGGTTAAAAACAATGAAATGGTATTAGTTCATGAAGACAGATCATATTTGTAGAATAAACAACACCTGAAGTGTCTTTATGTGAAATATCACACCCAATTGTTGTATTACTAGTGTGCAATATTGGGATGCATGTGTCAATATTTTAGAAATAGTTAATTATATTTTAAATTTACTATGTTATTAAGATTTATTATTACTCACTCATTATCCTTTGGCTTAGTCCCTGATTTTTCAGGGGTCACCACAGCAGAATGAACCACCAATTACTCTGGCATATGTCTTATGCAGCGAATGCCAGATTTATTATTACATCATTATTATTATTATTATTACATTTATTCTCTCATTTATTCATTTTCCTTCAGCTTAGTCGCTGATTTATCAGGGGTCTTCACAGCGGAATGAACCGCCAATTACTCAGGAATACGTTTTAGGCAGCAGATGCCAGATTTATTATTACATCATTATTATTATTACATTCATTTTCCTTCAGCTTAGTCCCTGATTTATGAGGGGTCTTCACAGCGGAATGAACCACCAACTTCTCTGGCATATGTTTAACACAGCGGATGCCCTTCAAGGTGCAAACCCAGTACTGGGAAACATTATTATTACATAAAAAATATTTTTTAAAACGATGTATAAATAACAAAACATATTTTTAAATCTGATCATTTAGGATGTTTTCAGGCATTTCAACACCTAACATCTCTTTATTTTAAATATCACTGCCAATAATTGCATTGCTAGTATGCAATGTTGAGATAGGATGCATATTAAGTTCTGTCTGTATTACCTGAGCATATTTGAATTTATGAATATGTAAATATTTTTGAATTAGTAAGAATAAGAATGTTCTAAAATATTACAATGTATATTTAAAATGATTTCAATTATTTTAATTATATCAGAAAGACATTACTGATTTGTAATGTATTACTTGAGCAAATGTGAATTTACGAATATGTAAATAATTTAGACTTTGTAATAAGAATGTGTTAAAATATTCAAATATATATTTACAATGGTTTTAATTATTTTTCATGATATCAGTAAGACAATAAAAAACTTTAAACAATATTTATTTAATACAAATATTTTATTAGAAATATTTACATTGATTTTTTTATTTAGATGTATTATTATTGTTATATAAAAAACACAATTTAAATAAAAAACAAACATATGTACCTTTCTAAATCTGCATATTTAGGGTATTTTAGGCTTTAGAAATTTCTTTGGAAATGTTTGCAACACCTAAAGTCTCTTTAATCAAAACATAACAACCAATAATTTTATTGTGTTCATGTTTTTAACAAGTTATGTCTGTATTACTTGAGCACATTTGAATATAAGAATAATGTAAATATTTTAGAATTTCATATAGTTATTTTTCTTTTAATATCTACTAAAATTAATTGTATCAGTAGCACCATTGATATCAAATTTGAAGCAATATTAACTTTAATTTATCTAATTTTATTTAAAATGTATTATTATTATTATTTGATGATGATGTACAGAGAATATGACACATGCATGAAAAGCACAGACCTCAGTAAGAGCCGGTTTATGCACACAGCTCACATAGGGTTTGGGTTCTGGTTCAATCTCTCCAGCGAAGGTTTTATAGCAGACAGCACAGTCAATCAGAGGCTGAAAGAAAAGAAAAAAATTACACCATAATAAACTCGCACCATATGGTACAATAACTTACTCTTATTACATTGAATGTGCTGTATGTCATGTAAAACACTTGTCTGAGCAAAGATTTACGCCTTGAGCTCTGATCACCGATTATCCAGGTATGTGCAGGTATGTTTTTCACGATTTGAACTTTTGCTTACCCGATCACTCCTGAACGCACATGTGGTGGTGTCAGCGTTCTCCGTTCCTCTTTTGCACTTTGTGGCTTTCAGATAAAAGTTGTGAAAGATGAAGGTCACATCAAACCCTGCCTAGAGAGAGATGTGAGATTTATTTATCTAATAACATACACCTTTTTTATTTATTGATTATTTATTTATTATTGTGATTTTGATTTATTTCGAACAAAAAAAAAAAATCTTTAAAAAATTCTTTCAATAGACAAATCAGATCTTAAATTAAAATGAAACGGTAAACAATAATTCGAAAAAGAAATAAAGATTAAAATAATTTTAAATAAATAAAAAAAACTTTAAACAACCATTACAAAGCAAAACATCCATTTAAATTCAGCAATTACATTTTAAATAATCTTTTCAATATTTTAAATGTACTTTAAAATTATTTTCTTTCAGCAAGTTTGCAAAGTTATAAAATTCAACATACTGAACTAAAGCATAAAACCTGAATCAAACAGTAAAACTATAATAATACAGTGATTATAGAATAATCAGAATTATAATATAAAGCAATAATACAGTAATACAACGCTTAAAATGAATGCTAAACATTATTGGCACAGAAGTCGCCAAAACAACAGCCTTAACTTGATCTGATTTAGCAAATCAAAAGTTACCCACAACAATTTATACATGTTGATCAATAAACACGTTTCCCGCTTTTTTATATTTTGAAAACACCTCAATTTATCACCTAAAAGTGACGTAAAACAAAAACCTCAACATGACGTCACGACGCGAGTCATCTCTTCTCTTCAAACAGAATAAATATTTACCTCAATTTTCGACTGCTGAATGCTTTGAAAGAAGAGAAAATGATGCTGGACTCCTTTGTGAGCGTTGACATTTTTCAGCGCAAGCTCCACGCCTTTCTTGACGGTGTCCGGCAGTTTGCTGAGGGAGTTTTGAGCTCGTCCGGGGCTCAGTAGGACTCCAAGAACGAGCAGAGCAAACGGCAGATCAGGCATCTTCAACCAGTCTGAGCACGAGCAGCGCGCGCTCTCGGAAAAACAGCCGCATTCCTGGAGGACTGCCTTCTGTTGGGTAACACTCGGTAATATACAGTACGAGTTTTACTGAGGTGAAATGAATAGCTTAAAGGGTACCTATGATGAAAATCAGCTTTTGTAAGCTGTTTGGACAGAAATGTCTGTAGATATAGTGTATCCAGTCATATTTGAATGATACAAACCCAACAAGTCTCTTTTTAAAAAATTTCCTAATAGGATCCAAATCCCAGTGATTTTGAGGCACATGGCAAAGTAGTGTAGGAGTGCAGTTCTCCCCGCCCACCGAATTGATTGACAGGCGCAATGTTTCTATAATAACATGTATACAGAACATTTTTTTGCAAATAAACTGGGATTCAAATATTTGTTACAACTCAAGCAATTTTTATAAGTTTATATGTTTTTAAAACAGAGCATGTTTGTAATAAACACAGTAATCGCTAAGTAATTCTTAACTGCTATAACCACCACGGGCCGCATGGTGTCAGTAAACGCTAATATATGTGTGTGTGTGTGTGTGTGTGTGTACTGCAAATGGCATTTGTGTGAGACTCATCGTTTCAGAAAGGCTTGAATAAACTCACCACAAATGCATCAATATTTTTGACTAATGAGCTGTATTTCAGCTTCATCTGTGTCTGTCTCTATCACTGATGGCTGTTTATCTGGCATAAGGCATGAGAAGCAGACACATGTGGGAACGGTGGGCGGGGAGAAGGGGCTCATTTGCATTTAAAGCCACAGGCTACAAAAACAGCTACAATGTATTCAGACACCAAAATGAGCATATTCTGGAGGCTGTAATGAATTATCTGATGGGTATTTTGAGCTGAAACTTTACAGACACATTCTGGAGACACCAAAGGATTATCTTTCATCTTGTAAAAGGGGTAAAATAGGTGCCCTTTAAGGCTGCTTGTATTTGCTAATACAGTGGGGAAACGAAGTAAAAGTATTCAACATGTCTTTGATAGACGTGTTGATCGTCAACACGATCTTGATAGACTAAACACTGTAAGAGCATACATAAAAAAACCCATACATAAACAGAACAGACTTAACATTTATATGGTATACACACACAAAAAAAATTACTTTTGCTGCTTCTTCAAACTACGTATTTAAAATGAGTTGAAACACCACAAGTTAGTTTTTTTTGGGACAACTTAATTGTTTTATGTTCAATCCACTTAAATTTGTATTTAAAAAAAGATTAACTTAATCGATTGAGTTATAATAGTAGCTATTAGCCATACCTGTTGCCCAAATGGCATTTATATATGAATCTACTTTAATTATAATTAATTTTCAATGTTCTTCAGTGTAACATGACGCTCCGCCAATCAATCAAAACAGAAATGATCTGTACTGTACACCATGATTCACTTTCTTCTTCCTCGGGTCTCTTTGATGAGTTCAGAAGTTTAGAACTGATACAGCTTTTTTTGTTTGAGTTCAGAATTATTATTTTATTTTCTTGGAAACTAGTGTATTTGCATAAGTTTAATATAATATTATAATTTTCTGCATAATTTAAGTAAAAGTCCGATCTTTGGATGAAAACTGAGAGTGAAACACACCCTTTGCTGTTTCCCTTCTGTTCATGGATATCAGATTAATGTGATGCTGAAACAGATCAGACATGACTTGCTGTGTTTAAGATCATGATGTCTGCAGATTCCAGATGACGCTTCTCTAGGATCCGGTAATGGGGTCAGACTGCCAAAACCACCTTGGTAAGAGCCAATATCTCTTACTATCCTTGAGTTCAAACAATAACACATTGCTCATGTTTACAGTAAAGATCACATCTACACATTTAGCTTAAAGGCCTGTGAAATTAAAGTAACGTTTTTTTATGTGTTAGTTAGTTTCAGTATGTTAGTTTTAAGGACATCTATAAGCTAGTGTGCTCCAAACAGTGACAAAATTTGCATTAAGAAGATATAAACATGATTAAACATCCAAAGCTTGCAGTTTGTTTCTTCCCCCTAAATGATCGACGATTTTTTTCATCACCTCATACTTCAGTTTCTCATCAAGTCTTCAATCAAATGCTCTCCAGTAGCCCATTCAAACCAGCAGAAAACATCTTTTTGCTGGAAAGAGGACAAAGACACATAGAGAATACCTCAATTTAGGGCCCTGATAAATGTTTTTAAAGAAGAGAAAGTGGTTGTGGATGCTGTGATGGTCATTGATCTACTGTACCACCAGCTCCACTCCTTTCTTGTAGGAAACAGAGAGCTGAACTTCATTCAGTGAGATCCCAGAGAATCTTCATCCAGACTGAAGAAACGCTCCTCCTGCAATCATCTGCTCACCCAAAACCAGCTCAAACATTCTCCAAAACTCTGCAGCCCTGGCACGCTTTATGCAGTGATAAGACCAAAAACAGACATATAAATAATTATCTTACATTTATATTTAATTATTTAGCAAACATTTTTGTCTAAAGCAACTTACAGTTGAAGAGGCATTGAGTGATTCAACAAGTAGAGGCAACACACACAAGAAGTGATAATTATAGAAAGAAACTGTTAGTGCTCAGAGAATTAAGTTGCTGAGTTAGAGGGAGTGTTTTTATATATAAAAAAAAAGAGTGTTTCTACAGGTGGTTTGTCAAACCCACTCACCTGTGTGAAGCACACTTTATTATTGCATGTTTTTTTTGTGATATGTAGTGATTGTAAGAAAGTGTCTGGTGCAAAACTGGTGCAAGTGTCGGGTAAAGTGTCAGAGACATGAAAGTGTTTTCTACAGGTGGTTTGTCAAGCCCACTCACTGGTGTAAGTCACACTTATTGAATCTTGAATTCAGCTGGTGTAAGGTGGATTGTTTTTGTTATACAGTAGCAAAATCAAATGCAATTTACTTCAGGTTTATTCCATTGTCGAATGGTTTGACTGAAAGTCTTAGATGATACAGATGAAGAGCCTATGATGATGACTATGTTTTTCATTTTCATTTTCCTGAAAAAATATACTTCTCAAAAAAGTAAAGGGAACACTTGGAGTTACATTGTGTCGTTTAAGTGTTGCCTTTATTTTTTTTGAGCAGCCGGCCACTTTATTAGGCACACCTGTCCAACTGCTCATTAACGCAAATTTCTAATCAGCCAATCACATGGCAGCAACTCAATGCATTTAGGCACGTAGACATGGTCAAGACAATCTGCTGCAGTTCAAACCGAGCATCAGAATGGGGAAGAAAGGTGATTTAAGTGACTTTGAACGTGGCATGGTTGTTGGTGCCAGACAGGCTGGTCTGAGTATTTCAGAAACTGCTGATCTACTGGAATTTTCACACACAACCATCTCTAGGGTTTACAGAGAATGGTCCAAAAAAAAGAAAATATCCAGTGAGCGGCAGTTCTGTGGGTGCAAATGCCTTGTTGATGCCAGAGGTCAGAGGAAAATGGCCAGACTGGTTCGAGCTGATAGAAAGGCAACAGTAACTCAAATAACCACTCGTTACAACCGAGGTATGCAGAAGAGCATCTCTGAACGCACAACACGTCCAACCTTGAGGCGGACGGGCTACAGCAGCAGAAGACCACACTGGGTGCCACTCCTGTCAGCTAAGAACAGGAAACTGAGGCTACAATTCACACAGGCTCATCAAATTGGACAATAGAAGATTGGAAAAACGTTGCCTGGTCTGATAAGTCTCGATTTCTGCTGCGACATTCGGATGGTAGGGTCAGAATTTGGCGTCAACAACATGAAAGCATGGATCCATCCTGCCTTGTATCAACAGTTCAGGCTGGTGGTGGTGGTGTAATGGTGTGGGGGATATTTTCTTGGCACACTTTGGGCCCATTTGTACCAATTGAGCATCGTGTCAACGCCACAGCCTACCTGAGTATTATTGCTGACCATGTCCATTCCTTTATAACCACAGTGTACCAATCTTCTGATGGCTACTTCCGGCAGGATAACGCGCCATGTCATAACGTGCGAATCATCTCAGACTGCTTTCTTGAACATGACAATGAGTTCACTGTACTCAAATGGCCTCCACAGTCACCAGATCTCAATCCAATAGAGCAACTTTGGGATGTGGTGGAACGGGAGATTTACATCATGGATGTGCAGCTGACAAATCTGCAGCAACTGCGTGATGCTATCATGTCAATATGGACCAAAATCTCAGGAATATTTCCAGTACATTGTTGAATCTATGCCACGAAGGATTAAGGCAGTTCTGAAGGCAAAAGGGGGTCCAACCCGGTACTAATAAGGTGTACCTAATGAAGTTTCCGGTGAGTGTATATTTTTTAAGTGTTACTGAGATACTATTACAGGATTAATTTAGATTTTTTTTGTATTTATTTCATGATTTCTCTTTTCTTTTTACATTTTTTGTAATTTATTTACTATTTATTTCAGCTTTTGTTTAAATCATTCTTAAACCAAATCACAAAACTAATTCAGTATCACATGATCCTTACAGCATTTATTTGAAATGGAAATCTTTTGTATTTATTTTTTGTATAAAATTTAATACATCCTTGCTGAATAAAAGGATTAATTTCTTAATAAAATGTACATAAATAAAAAGATACAAATAGCCAGTTTAAATAGAAAAATCAACTTTATTTAGCAATATCTGTAATTTGCTGTAAATATTGCATTATGTACAGAGGAATATTTAAAAATCAAATATCCAACAACCGAACACATAAAAATAGAATGCATTAAAAATATGCAGAAATGATAAATGACCCTCGCTTCCCTTTGCCAATCACCAGGTCATACTTTTGTATCTGATATCACCACAATAATCTGACACTAACGTTCACGAACACCCCCCCTCAAAAAAAGACCACCTACAAACAAGTGCTGTGAGTTTTCCACACACAACAGATCCTGATTTCCCAGAGTTCTGCAGGCCTAAACGTGTCTAAAAACACAAACGCGGGCAGATGGGAATGTCAAAGATAAACAACCGTGACAAAGTACAATGTGCTGATGTACTAAACAACATTTTATAAAAATATTCTCTAGTCAATCACGCTCAAACGATGACATAAAGCATCTATCCATTCCTCGTACGATAAAAATAACCTCTACGCAATTTAATTGTCATTAGTTAGCACATACATAATAGAAAACTGACATAATAACTTCCTATAATTAAAACACCCTAACACGCATCCGATTCTGGAATGTAAATAAGCTCCCAAATGAGCTAAAGCACTTGTTTTTGTCATTTAAAGCACAAACGGTTTGATAAAATCCAAAGATTAGGACAAAAAAAAAAAAACGTAACATTACACAAAACCTAAAATAACACAGAGTTATATAACCCTAACCAGATGTGTTACATGTTATTCCCAATATCTTGTGTGCACAAAACTATTCCAATTGAACCTAATGTGCAGTAATCCAATCTAGTGCAGATTCCCCAATCTAACAGACTCTAGCGATCAAAATAACCAAGCAGTGGGATATTAGTGAGACGTAGTGAAATTAATGAGGAATTCTGTGGTGAAACTCCTCATGAACTGACATAAATAATATGGTTAAATAAATAATTAGTCAATCAAACCCAATATTCAGTGTTTTTGCGGACAAAACAAGCATTGATTTTAGTGTCACTCAACAATGTATGTGGGAAAAACCTTTAAAAATGTGGTAGAAAATAAAATGGCAGTTTATTAGATTAGCATGATTAGTTTGTTTGTTTGTTTGTTTGTTTGTTTGTTTAAAAAAAAACATGATAAAATTAATCAATGTCGCAAGTGAAAATCTGCTGATAATTTACTCGCTTCAAGTCATATAACGTGACTTTCCTTCTTCGCTAGAGATTTAAAGAGAATTTCCAGTTGAAATTGTGATTTTTGCGGATTCATTCAATGACAACATGCGATTGGAGATTTGCGAAAATGGTAAATGTTGTAAATGATGTTCAGTTTTTGCACAGACTGATAGTTTCGCTTCTTATAGGAATAGTTCACACCAAAATTTTGATTAACCCATTCATTTACTCACCCTCAAGTTATACTTGACTTCATAGATAGTAGATATAGATATATTATAGATATAGACAGTTATACTTCATAGACTTTCTGCTTTTATACAAACACAGTTGTAGTAGTTTTACATTTTACTTATGCTCTATAATGATGTTGGATATTGGCCCTTTTTTTTTTTTGAAGCATCCAAAAATGCATAAATTCATTGTAAAAAAATAACCTATACACCACCAAGGGGTTAATTCATATCTTATAAAGCAGATTAGTGCGTTTTTGTAACAAAAATATTTCACATTTGTAAACTAGAAACTCAAATCACTGACTTCTGAATAATAATGTATAGACGAGTCTCGCAGGAACCACTTACCACGGTTTGTTTACCATAGAAGACAACGATGAACATGAAAAATAATGGTTTGGTGTTACTGTATAACACAAGAAGAGACACGAATACGTCTTGTGTCTACTCAAAGATCAGGCAAGAAATTGTCGAGAATGCTCATTCGATAGCCATTGGAAGTCAGTGATTTTAGTTTATAATTTGATATTTTTATGTCTTTTTGTTACAAAAAAACATCAGTCTACTTCATAAGACACGTGTTATTAGTAGTGTATGCGTTAGTTTTACAAAAAATATATGCATTTTTGAAAGCTTAAAAAAAACAGCTATTAACACTTATATAACACTATTACACTGTAACACTAGTATACAGCATTGAAGAGCCAGGATAAAACTTTAATCTACTCCAACTGTGTTTGTTTGACAGAAGAAAGTCATATACACCATAGATGGCTTGAGGGTGAGTAAATTATGAGGTAGTTTTCATTTTTTGGGTAAACTAGACCAGTGTTTCCCAACCCTGTTCCTGAAGGCACACCAACAGTACACATTTTCCAACCTCTTCCTATTCAAACACACCTGAATCAACTCATCAGAACATTAGAAGAGACTCAAAAACCTGAAATGAATGGTTCAGATGAGGGAGACATCCAAAATATGTACTGTTGGTGTGCCTCCAGGAACAGAGTTGGGAAACACTGAACTAGACCTCAATGTCAGGAGCCACAGTCTTTTTCTGGACTCTCAAAAGTTGACTTGCATCGCCAAGAACCACAGTTTCAGCTAAATATTACCTTTATTAAAGATTCTCAATTCTCTAATGAAAAAAAAAACAAAAGCCACCAACTTCTTAGATGCCCCGAGGATGAGTAAATGACCGGCAAATTGCCGTTATTCAATGAACTGACTATTTAAAATGGGTTTTAAGACTAGATCAGCAGTGCAAGCTAAAACTCATTTTAAAACCCTTCAAAACCACTTTCTCAAATGGAGTTCAATGTAACAGCTCAATAATAAAACTCCAACCGCACATCTAGAGTTCATCTAAGAGTTTAGCATGTACACATGACTTTCTGACATAATAATAAAAAAAAAAAGTAGTTCATGATTTGATGGCAACAGAACCAAAATACTGTTGATTGTGTAAATTAAAACATACTGTATGACGTTCGAAAGTCCAAAAAATTAGCTATTAAAACCACAGTATACGATGAAATGGACCTTGGCAGTCTTTCTTGATCATAAACGTTTGCTTAAAAACAACATATATAATATTGCATGGGCCCTGAATGGTGTTGAGAACGTCCAGTTAACCCCAATATGGTACATTCGGTTTCCTCATAGACGACGAATACGCTAGGTTAAGGCTAAACGGTGTTGATAGCAGCTCAAACGCTCTAATACCAATGCAATGAGTCTGTGGGAATGCGGAGTGGATATCAGGTCCATGTACATGTAACGCTCTCTCACCTCCACCACACGTCAGGCTCAATGGAGATTTGGTTTTTGGAAAAGCAGCTGTCCTGTTGGCCAATAATGTGATTCTCAGACTGGCATGTGCATCTCAGTGTATTCATCCTGTCCCTCCTTCTCATCAAAAGTAGGCTCTGCATCATCAGCATCCAACTGAGAAAGAGAAGAGATGATTTTAAAGAGAGCTTTAGTCAATAAGATTTTGACAGAAAATGCTGTTTACTGTATGTTGTACATGTGTCCTTTTGTGATTATGTGCTCTCAAAATAAAATGTAATTTAATCTTATTATTCCAAAGACAAAACAAATTGCTCTCTTTCCAGGTGACGTCCCCTTAATAAAATGATTATAATTTTAATATTTATTATTTCTGTTCACAGTATTCGAAAAGAAAAATGGTCTCGGGTCAAACAAAACAAAAAATAAAACGAAGCGAAAAACATTTAAAATAAAATTAAAGACTTTTTAGGTAATTGTCCTGAATAAATAAACAATAAATAAATAAATCTGTTCACATTATTCCACAGGAAATACTGAATGTAGCATCTCCTTTAAAAAAAAAAAAAAGAAGAAGAAGAGTTATTTTCTCTTTTCTCAAAATAATATAAAATGAATAAATTAATAAACAAACAAACAAAAATTAAATACTTATATTTTATATATTTACATTTTACATATTCATGAACAGAATATATTCTGCTTATGTAATTCCAAAGGAAACCTTGCTCTGTATGTTTAATAACTACATCTAAGGGGGATTTCCTAAAAAATTTATTGGTAAAATTAAAATAAAGATTAACATTTATAAATGTTAAATCAGTTCATTTATTTACATATTTAGAAACTGTGGTAAATGTTTTAGGAATACTTGGATGAGCAGAAAGCATAAAAGAACAGAATTTATCTGACATAGAAATCTGTAATATTATACATCTTTGTACTGCAAAAAATGAATTTCTTGTCTTGTTTCTAGTCCAAATATCAAAAAATTCTAGTTAATTATTTAAGTATTTATTCATTCATTCATTCATTCATTCATTTTCCTTCGGCTTAGTCCCTTTATTTATCAGGGGTTGCCACAGCGGAATGAACCACCAACTTATCCAGCATATGTTTTACACAGCGGATGCCCTTTCAACTGCAACCCAGTACTGAGAAACACCCATACACACTCATTCACACACATACACTACAGCCAATTTAGTTTTATTCAATTAACCTAAAGCGCATGTGTTTGGACTGTGGGGGAAACCGAAGAACCCAGAGGAAACCCACGGCAACACGGGGAGAACATGCAAACTCCACACAGAAATGCCAACTGGCCCAGTTGGGACTCGAACCAGCGACCTTCTTGCTGTGAGACGACAGTGCTAACCACGGATCCACCGTGTCACCCCTATTCAAGTAATTAAAGTAAAATAATTGTCAGGCAGCATGGTGGCGCAGTGGGTAGCACGATTGCCCCACATTCCAAAGACATGTGCTATAGGTGAATTGAATAAGCTAAATTGGCCGTAGTGTATGGGGTAAGGAAGATAATCTTAAGTGAGTTTTCTTATTTAAAATAATCTTATTTCAATGTAATGTAATGTATTTTTTTATTCAATGCCATGTCAGCAACCAAATCTTCATGGCAAGAACATTTCATTAATAAATATACAATTAAAAACAACAAACAAATGAATACATAAATTAAATAAGATTTTTAGCACCAATACATGCTAAAAATTTTTTTTAAAGAAAATTCTGGTGTCACTTTGCTATAAATGTCCTTAAGAGAGTTCCTTTCATAAAAAAAGTCTTCTGGAGTCATTAAAAGCAGGACAGTCAAGTAGAATGTGTTTTTAATCTTATTTCAAAGTGAAAACAACTCAATTTTCATTTAATATTTCTGAAAACAAGACAATATTGTTGAATCATCTAGAAGATTTAAGAATTGTAAAATATTTGGTTAAGAAAGCAAGAAAGTATTAAGTAAGAAAGGCATTTCTGCACAATTCTTAAAAAAAAAAAAAGAAGAACAATCTAAAATTTTGCATGATTTAAGCACCAAACAGTCTTTATCTGTGTGTATATGTCTTTTTGTGTGTGCAGACATCCTTACACACTGCATTTCACGATTGCTAAAGATGCGTGGCAGAAGAAACATTTTGACGGGGACGGTCATGATGAGAACGAAGGGGAAAGCCAGCGACGCCACAGTGGACATAACGGCCCAGAGGACAGCCAGACAAACCACCTGAATGGCTGTGAAAAGATGCATCCGCAGCGTCCGCACCTGAGATCCAAACCAGAGATCAGTCAACAAACACAGTACAACACACCTTCACCTTTCATACAAGTGTCCATGTTAGTGCCTCTATGATTTAAAAGTCAGCCAAAAACACAAGTCTTCTTTATTAAAGCGGCCCATTATGCTTGTTCAGCGATTTCCTTTCACATAGCGTGTATTGTAGCGGTTTGTGAATGTAAGAGGTCTGTAAAGTTTCAAAGATAGGAAAGAAGTGAATCTGAATGGCCTGAAATTACTCTTGAGTAAATCCAGTCTTACTTCCTGCACAATCCTATGTAGATTTGTAACTAATTTGCATAACGATAGATACATGATATACACTGGCTGCTTGTTTCCATCCACCTATTTTTATGCTCATTTTGGAATTTTGCATTAAAAAAAATGCTTAACAGAAACACCAAGATGCTCATAATTTTTTCAATGCACATTAAAAACTTATGAGCACAACTGATTGGATGCAATTTTTATCCAATAAGAAAAAAAAAAAAAATGTACATAAACTAAGATGGAAACCCATTTACCGAATAAATTCTAGCATGCGCATCAAAAAAGTCGTGATTTTATTTTAACAGAACATGTGATATCTAATATGGGTGCAGTGGGACAGCATTAATGGACAAGCCAGCGGATCCATCAAAGGAAAATTATTAAAACTCTTTGGTTTTTGAGCGAGATGCTAATGGTCTAATCGGATACAATAATCTATGCTAAGCTAAGCTAAAAGGGCTCCAGCCAGATTAAAAAAAAATTTAAAAAGGCAAAACTCAACTGTTTAACTCTAGGGGAGCTGTGTAAAATGAGGCTATTTCCAACAAAAAGTGTTCCTTTAACCTGTAAACTTGTATATATTTTTCAAAAGGTCACCTAAACAATAGTAGGGACCTTTAAAAAGCATAATAGTGTCACTTTAATAAGCACAAAAGCAGATTTTGGTCTGACCTTGCGCACGTATGTGTGGTCAGGGTGGTATTTTGGAGGCATCAGCAGAAGCAGGATTCGTTCGGTCATCTGGATCCCGTTGAGCGACATCACACCCATGTAGAGGAAGATGCCGAACAGCACAGCGATGGGGATTTGCCGAAGCAGATCACCGATTACTATTGACAGACCTACAACACACAAAACATGCTGCGTGAGTGCATTAAATCCATTACTCTTCATTTAAAGGGACGGCGCACCTAAAAATGTGAAATGCTGTAATGTTACTCACACTTAAGCTGTTTCAAACCCGAGTTTCTTTCTTTTGTTGACTTAAAATACAAACGCTACTGTTCAGTTTTTTTTAGCATTTTAAAAAATATATTCTTTTTTGAATTCAACAGAAGAAACTCATACAACATGAAAGGGAGTAAAGTGGGAAAATTTACATTATCGGGTTAGAAACTGTAACCTTTGAAAATTTAATATTTATTTCAACATTAAGGTATATACAATTTTTTTGGGCCCCTTCACATCAAGATAAATGTATTAGTTGTTCAAAATTGTTTTAAATTATGGAGAAAAAAAAAAGATATGCATGTAAAATAAAACTGTCACAAATAAAAAAAACAATAGAAAAATAACAATATTGACCAATCACACCAATACCAATCGAAATTTGAATATTTGAATAAAGCGGCAGAAAATTTACATAATTTATAAATAAACAGTACATAATCATGCATTAATAAGGCTGCTAATATAGTTATTGCTCTTAGTGTAAACAAGCCTTTAAAGTGCATTTGATTAAATATTACACATCATAAAGTAATAAGGTCTTAACATAATACAATAGTGTGATTTTTTTTTACCAAAATAAAGGTTTTTTAATCCAGTAAAATTGTGATTGTAATACCCAACCTTGCGTATTGTTTATTCTAAAACACTGGCAAATGTGTCTTATAAGTAATTAAACATATACCCATTTAACTATACCAAAAACCATTTGAACCCAAATGAATAAATAAACTTGCATCTTACTCACTTTTTACCCATAATAGTTTAATAATTATTCATGGGATTTATTGCTTTTATCAGCAGTTAGTTTTAATCTGGTTGCACTTAAAGTCACAGCATCGGAATCCGTAATTGTTGAAACCCACCTACAAGTATGGCTACCAGTAACCCGGTCACCCTCTGCTCCTTGACCTCCTGGATTCGAGGTTTGTCTCCTGGAGCGACTGCTTTACTCATCACAGTGAGGGCATTTGCATGGGTTACGGAGCGTACGGTGGCTGCAGCCATCCAGGGCAGACCAAACAGCGCACTAGTGCCACCCAGAGTCACGATGAGCAACAGATCCAGATGGAAACCAGAACCCTTGACCAGCATGCGCTCTTTCTTGCTGACTATCAGCCTAGAAGGAGAGTGTAATGCTTTAAAACTGACATGACAAAACACTGTTAATGTGTCCCATAAATTAGTGCAAAAAATGTGGCATTAATGATCAGTTTAGTACAGATTAAAGATTAAATATTAAATAAATATACAAAAAAAATCATGTGGCACAAAGCCAAATTCAAAAATTGTTTGCTTAAAATAAAGCAAGCTAAAGTAATAAAAAAATAAATAAAACAATAAACAATAAAATGATTCAAATAAAATTATTCATTTTATTAATAATAATAAAATGAATAATAATTAATGAAATTAATAAAAGAATAAAATAAACATAAAAAAGAATAAATAAATAAAGAATAAAAATTTTTAAATAATAAATAAAAGAGAATAAATAAAAATAAAAATAAATAAAACAATAAACAATAAAATTATTTAAATAAAAAGAATGAATAAAATAAAAAAGAATTAATAAAAGATTAAATAAAAAAAGAATAGAATAAACAAATAAATAAATAAATAAAAGATATAATAAATAAATGAAAGGGAAAGAATAAATAAAGGAATAAATAAAGGAATGAATGAATAAATTAATGAATAAATAAATAAATAAATAAATAAATGAATGAATGAATAAAGAAAGAAAATAAATGATAAATAGATAAAATTAGATAGATAAGATAGAAATGCTTGTGGCAAATATCCTTATATTTTAAGCTCTTATAAGTTCCTGTATTGTGAGCTCTGTTGATTACAATAGAAAAGCCTGGCGAAGGACTCACGTGGTGATTTGTGTCTCCATAAAGATGAGAATGAAGACGAGCAGAGCTGGAAGGATGCTGGCAAACATCATCCAGATGGGAAACTGACCATCCGAGCCCAGAGGATTGACTATCCAGCCTCGCTTATCAGGACGAGTTACTGAAAATCCTCGGGGTACACTTAGTTTCTGCAGCGTGGAGCATTACAAAAATATTTCATTAATAACAATATTACAGAAAAGAAATAAAACGTTTAATAATGAAAACAGATAAATCAATAATAAAAATAAATAAAGTGAGTAAAAATAAAAACATTAAATAAAGATACAGTTGCAATCAGAATTATTAAACCCCCTTTGAATTTTTTTTCTTTTTTAAATATTTCCCAAATGATGCTTAACAGAGCAAGGAAAGTTTCACAATATGTCTGATAATATTGTTTCTTCTGGAGAAAGTCTTATTTGTTTTATTTCGGCTAGAATAAAAGCAGTTTTTAATTTTTTTAAATACCATTTCAAGGTCAAAATTATTAGCCCCTTTAAGCTATATATTTTTTTGATAGTCTACAGAATAAACCATCGTTATACAATAACTTGCCTAATTACCCTATCCTGCCTAGTTAACCTAATTAACCTAGTTATGCATTTAAATGTCACTTTAAGCTGTATAGAAGTATCGTGAAAAATATCTAGTAAAATATTATGTACTGTCATCATGGCAAAGATAAAATAAATCAGTTATTAGAAATATTATGTTTAGAAATGTGTTGAAAAAATCTTCTCTCCGTTAAACAGAAATTGGGGAAAAAAATAAACGGGGGATAATAATTCAGGGGGTTTAATAATTCTGATTGCAACTGTACATAAATCACTTTTAAAATTAAATGATATAATTTTACAAAGATGTAAAGATAATGATAAATAATAAAAGAATGCATTATAAATATTAGATCCAAAATAATAAAACTAGAAACTTTTAACTTTTGGACCATAAACTGAAATGAGCAAAAGTAATAGGAACGTTTGAATAAGCAAGCACTATTAAATTTCTCAAAATCATCTAGTAATTGCAAACCATTTACTGTCACCTGTGTGTATGTGTCTTTAACGCTGTAGTCCACCAGAACCATGATGAGAATGGCAATAGGAACTCCAAAATCTCCAATAACTCTCCTTAACTGTAAATAAAAGGAGTTTTAGACTGCTTTCACAGAAATTATTCTTTGCAGTCGCAACTCAACATTGTGTGTTTGGGCTCTTACCCTGCCGGGGAAGAAGGCGCTGTTCTTGAACTTGCGCAGGTAGAAAGCGATGAGGAAGGTGCCAGACATGAGCACTAATGACAGTAGGGCAGTGTTTGGTTCTCCCACCACCTTCAGCACCTCCTGTGAACTGCTGTTCGTAACTGCTAATGGACTTTCAGTCACTTCATCCATGCTGGAGTTGAATGACGAGTTTCTGACATCCACAAGCCCAGCAGAGCAGCGTTTCAGAGGATGCTCCTGGAAAATCTGTGCCATAAATCACAGGTTTACACAAGCGGTCCACAGTGGTATTTTGGTTTTATATTGGATATATACAAGTTTTTCTGTTTGGTCATTAAGGTGAGATCTTTATTGCTATATTAAGACTTTGGGCTTTTGATAAAGTGTTTGTTTAAGTCTAATGTAAGGCAAACATCAAAAATAAACTTAAGTGTTTCTTTTGGCCCACTTTATCAGTTTGTGTTTGTAGACTTCAAATACAAGTTTATCTGTTTGTTCATTAGGGCGAGATTGTTTTTATTGCTATATTAAGACTTTGGGTTTTTGATAAAGTTTTTTTTTTTAAGCCTAAACGTAAGGTAAATATAAAAAATAAAGCGTTTCTTTTGGCCCACTTTACAATTTTGTGTTTGTAGATTTCAAAATACATATAATTAAAAGGCCTTCTATCAAAAATAAATCTTCACTTCAGCAGCACTTACATGCAAACACTATACAACAATTGTGAAAATGTTTTTTTATACTATTTATGTTTATAAATGTACATAATTATATTTATAAATGCATCTTTAATATAATTTTCCCCTGCCTGTTGGCAATGTTTTATATTTTTTATAAAAAGAGATTCCCAAATTTCCTTCAATAAAAACCTCAAATGTAAAAATAAAATAAAAGAAATGAAACAAGGACGTGACCTCTTACATTGTTCAGATTTTTATTCTAGAAATGTTTGCACATTAGTGAAATAATGGCTGATTTGCATATTTAAAAATACATTTTTGAAATTTTCTAATATAACAAATTTTATTTTGCAATTTTTTAATGTAACCAATCAAGTGGGAAAGCATGGTGAAAACTAATTGTTTTTTATTTTATTACTTTAAGACAACGCAAATGCACTGCTATCATTCTGAATCTTTATAATTTTATTGTCAGTTTTACATTGTTGTCTAGAATTACAGGCAGAATATTAGATATTGCAAACTCTTCTACTATTCCTTTTACACAAATTAAAAATGATCATCTAAAACTATACCTTAGCCAGCTTTGAGAAGGTCTCGTAGATGAAGATGAGCGAGATGAGGAAGGAGAAGATCTCTTGAGTGAAACGAGAGACGAATCGGACCATGAAGCTTCCCTCAAACGCCACCATCACCACCACGATGATGATAAGCCAAAAACCAATCCAGACCCGGCCCGTAAGATACTCCATATTATTGCCCTTACAGAACTGGATGAGAACAGAGTAGCAATTATTATTAATATTATTATTATTAATAATAATAATAATAATAAACAAAATGTTATTAAACCAAGTTAAATTATTAAACAAAAAGCACAATTAAATAAAATGCAAACAAAAAATCTAAATTAAATCATTCAATTAAATAAAAACAGTGTTAATTATAATAAGATAATAAGGTAACAGATTACAAGTAAAAAAGCAATAAAAGTCTGTTTGCTTAGAAAAAAAGCATGTTTGCTTTAAAAAGGCTTCTACTGCAATTATTGGAATTATAAATGTTATTATAAAACCAAAAATCAAATGGGTTGCTGTACATTATTAAATAAAATCAATAAAAAAATATTATTAATTATGATAAAGAAAAAAAGAGACTGCAAAACTACAAAAAGTAAATAAATAAAATATGTTTGCTTACAGGGAAATAAAGCAGCATGGTTGTCTTAAAAAAGGTTTCTACTGAAATTATTAATATTTAAAATGTCTAGAAATATGAGTGATGGTAATGCTGATTTTAGCTTGCCGTTTATTTAAAAGAACTGTTCACCCCAAAATGAACATTTACTCAGTATTTACTCTCCCTCAAGTGGTTCCAAACCTTTATGAGTTTCTTTTTTCTGTTGAACACTAAAGAAGATATTTTGAAGAAAGCCGAAAACCTGTAACCATTGACTTCCATAATGGGAAAAACAAAGTCAATGGAAGTCAATGGTTACAGGCATCCAACATTTTTCAAAATATCTTTTTTTTGTGTTCAGCAGAATAAAGAAACTCATAAATGTTTGAAACAAGTAAAATGATGGAGTAAATGATGACAGAATAAAAAATTTTGGGTGAACTGCCTCTTTAAATAATTTTGTGCTAAATGCATGGGAGTGTTTAAAAATTAGACATTTTTGGAAAGAAGTGAAAAGGATGATAGAGAAGATATTCCACTGTCATCTCTGATTTTTCTATTTCATTTATACCCTAAGGAAATCAAGATTACAAATACTGAATGTATATTTATAAATACATGTATTCTTCAAGCTAAACAGATAATTTCTTTCAATTGGAAAAATGTGTGTACATTAAGTATAGGATGTTGGCTGAAAGACATGGTTACAAGCATGACAATGGAAAAGATAACCTATATATTAAGAGATAAATACAACATCTTTGAGGGAGTTTGGGGACCTTTCAAATTGTTTCTAAAATGTGGTAGAGTTGGAAATGTGTTGATTAGTGGTGTAACGGATCACAAATCTCACGGTTCGGATCACATTATGGTTTTTAGTCACGGATCGGACCATTTTACAGATCAGCCAAAAAAGGGAGGAGACTAATGTAATATGCTTTCCATTTATTACAAAAACAGTACTGCAGGAAACTTTTGGTTTTAACAAACAGAACTTAGAAGCTGTAATTTTGTTAAAAATAAAATGAAGAAATAATCAGCTGAATAAATATAAATTGTAAAATATTCAGCACTGTGAAAAATTCACTGTTACTACTACTGTTGCTGATGATGCTAAATGTAGAAATCTAACGTTATAATTTGTACAACCCATATTTATTTTAAGTCTCATTTTCAATAAATGATTCAGTTATTCACTCAAAGTTTCATGTTTCATTGCTAGATGATCATTTTTGAAGAATTATTCAGTGGCATATTTTTGATGACTGGTTGTCGCCACCTTTTGGTTAAATAATGTAATTGCTGCCTACAACTTTTATTTTTGAGCACATGACGGTGATTTTAATCTTTGCCATAAACATCAGTGGTTATATCTAAACTATAAACTGTTATCCCAGTACTGCTGTGTTATTTGACTGTTTGTAACTTCATAACGAACTCAAAAGACTAAAGACTGAATCTCTTTCTGGATTTTTGCATTTTTTAAACACCGATTTGAATGCAGCGATTCGAAGGATTAATAAACATATGCATATCACCATCCTTTATCATTTGTGTTGCGTGGGGGTTGAGATCCTGATCTTTTAATGATTAATCGTGCAGCTTACACTGAATGCATTAATGCAGGTTAAACAAGTAGTGACAGAAAACACCTTTAATAACCTAAGAAACCCACCACATCCCGAATAACCCACCACAACTTCTTCAGTCATCATTATATTTTACAGGAAACCTAAATGTTTTCATATATGTGATTTGAATGATGCGAAAGGCGATCTCTCTGCAATCGTTACAAATTTAGGATTAATCTACGAGTAAAAAATCTGCGGGCCACGTGTGTTCCAAACCTTGGGTTGTGATCCGTACAAATCACGGATCAACTGTGATCCGTTACACCCCTAGTGTTGATTGATGAATAGGAATAGAGGTCACAAATACTGATGTAAAATACAGAGAAGTTTTGTTTTGTTGTTGTTTTTACTTCTGTATTATCTGAGTGGTAAAGTTAAAATGCAATAAAAATTGTGCTAAATTGCTATCCAACTATTCATGGTCATTCTTGAATATAATAAACAGACCAGCGTTACAGACTCACAGAGAAGAAGGCTTCTTCAAACACCAGTATCGGTCCAGAAAAGCCCACAATCAGCAGCGGCTGAGCCCCGAGCAGACAGAACAACACACCCTGAACACACGTGGCCACGATCAGCTCCGACACGCCGAGCAGCCCTTCAGTCTTCTCACCTGAACACCAAAACACACATCCAGAGGCATCAATAATCCGACAGAGGTCAGACATTTACACTGATTCATATCTGTCCTGAGTTTATCATGACAAACCATTTTAAACAACTGCTTAAGGGGACCTATTATGCAAAAATCACTTATATAAGGGGTGTAAACACAGTTTTGTGGCAACAGTGTGTGAATATAGCCAGCTTCTAATGGTAAAAATTTATTAATTCTATTTTTTATGATTCCACTTGATAAAACACTGCAGAAAAACTTTGATTGACATTTTCCCTTTGAATGTGTCATCAGAGGGGGAAAGCCCCGGCCATTAGTGACCATCTCTCCCTCATTAGCATAGACAACCCTGAGTGAGAAGCAGCCGTCTGCCATTAGAGTTTTCACCTGCTGAAGATATTCTCAGCGACTAAGGCATTATAAATGTGGAGTTTATAGCCCTGTCCCCTTTGGAAAAGAGGGCTAGCAGCACAATCTCATTTGAATTTAAAGCGACAGTCGCTAAAACGGCACATTTTGGATCAAAGCCTAAAAGGGGCAGCTTCAAATAGTTATAAAACATTATTTGTGTGGTATTTTGAGCTGAAACTTCACATACACACTCTAGGGACATCAGAGACTTATTTTAGATCTTGTAAAAAGGGGCATAATACGTCCCCTTTAAACATTCTACTGCAAGACACTGCTGGCAAAAACACTTTTTCCATTTTTTTTTTCAAACATTCTTTATTTCAGTCTAATAGAAAGAACGGCCAAAACACACTTTTAAGCATTCCTTTTGTCACACTTTAACAATTTGTGTCTGTAGATTACAAATAAATTCATTTAATGCTGTTTTCTACAAAATGCGTAATTTTTTTCTGCACTGAGCCAAAGTTTTCAACTTCAGCAATACTTACTGTACATACACCAAACTTCAGCTTTATTCATATCTGTATTTTGAATTCAACTAATTTTATTCTACAAATATTGTGATTTTTTTTTCTGAATTTAATCCGAATGATTCCCTAAATAAATCAGAATAAATCTTTTACTGTAATATGTTAAACAAAAACAATTGAATCTGATTTTATACAATGTTCAGAAATGAAAGCAAGAATTTAATGCATATTTAATTAAATAATGCCTCATTTGCATATATAAACGTACTATTTTTAAAAAAACCTTTTACTAAAAAATTTTTTCCAATTCTTAATGTAATCAATCAACTGTGAATATAAGGTGGTAACTATTAGTTCATTTTACCCTATTCACCTGTCCTTTACACTCTAAAAGTACCATGAAAAATCTGAATGATTCCCTAAAACTCAGAATAAATCTTTTATTGTAATATGTCAAAAAAAAGAAAAGAAAAAAAAAAAAAAAACGATAATGTTCAGAAATGTAAGCAAGAATTTAGTGCATATTTAATTAAATAATGTACATTCATTACTCAACTGTAAAAATAAGGTGGTAACTATTAGTGCATTTACCCTATCCATCTGTCATTTACGCTCTTAAAAGTCCATGAAGAAACTTAAATTTTTTTATCTTTTTGTAAAAATGATGCATTGGTTGTTGCATTGCAATGGTAGTGTCACTGACCCAGAAGTCCTCCAAACGTGATGGCAGGAGAAAGAGCAGCAAAATAGATGAATATGACCGCAGCCATGCACTGGGGGTTCAGCGCATCCCTGAAGTCACTGATATATTTTGGATAACGGCGCTGGGCGTCCCGGATCAGGCCACCAAACAGACGACCAGTGCGTTTTAAAGGATCGTCCTCTGGTTTAAAGGGTGCCAGCAAGGCCTCTGTTTCACACATCGAGAGAGAGGATGAGATTTTTGTTATTATAACAGGACACTTGTGAAAGAAGAGTGAAAGCTGCAAAGCAAATTCACACAAGCACAAAAAACTAAAGAAAAAGAAAAACTAGGTAAAAGTCTATTTAATGACAAAATAATTGTAATTAGACATAATTGTAATTAGACGTAATTGAATAAGCAAAGAAGACACCAAAAAATAAAAACTTAAAGCAACTACAAAAAGACAGGAAAGCAAAAATAAAAAGTTTAAGACAAAACTCAAAACAAAAGTGCATATAAGAAGTGGATATTTGCATCCATTTCTCAGTTAATATACTGTAGATAATATATTTTGCTGCATTTAAACAAAAAAATTGTATGAAACCGTTGTATTGTTTAAAATAAGTGTGTGGTAGTCTAATTTCTTAAGGAATAGAGTGATAATGCATTTAAATTCTAACGAAATATTGAAAAAACTCATTAAAATAATTTTTCTTTTGTTTCTCTTGATTTTTCCTCAAATTTTACTATAAACTAATCATACACAAACAAAATAAATAATAAAAAACACAAATAAAACCAAGATAATGAAAAAAACTAAAATATTTATGATTTAAAAAATACAAATAAATCAGCAACAAATAATGGAATGACAAAAAAACAAAACCAACGCACTAATAACAAGTAAATAAGTCAGCAAAAAAGAAGTCTAAATTACATGAAAAAACAAAGGACTAATAAAACAATAGAAACAAAACTGCACAAAAAGGAGGCAAAGCAAGAGGCAACAACAATAATAATAATAATAATAATAATAATAATAAATGAAGGACAAAGAAAAAAAAGCACAAAAAAAAAAAAAAAAAGAGAAAAAAAAAAAAAATAACAACAATAACAACAACAACAGTAACAAGAAGCCAGCAATAAACCTTTCTCCTGGAGGCTCTTGGGCTCTTTGGCCATCAGGGCCACCTCCTGCTCCTCTCTTTTGCGAAGCATCTCTCTCTGGAAATGAGCGACGGAGCGTAGGAGATCGTCTCCACCCAGCTCTGACGGAGGAAGAACAATACTGCAGTCCAGGAACCCATTAATGGCATTCAGCAGATCCTGACGGTCGTCCGCCAGGTACGCAGCTTCATGAAATTGCTGGAGAAAGAACAGATCACATTTTTAATAAGACTTTAATATGAAGTGATGCATGAGCTTACAGTTGAATTATTAGCCCTGCTAAATTATTAGCCCCTTGTATATTTTCCCCCCAATTTCTGTTTAAGGGAAAGAATATTTTTTTCAACACATTTCTAAACATAATAGTTTTAATAACTAATTTCTAATAACTGATTTCTTTTATCATTCTCATGATGACAGTACATAATATTTTACTGGATATTTTTCAAGATACTAGCTTCAGCTTAAAGTGACATTTAAAGGCTTAACTAGGTTAATTAGGCAAGTTAGGGTAATTAGGCAAATCATTGTATAATGATGGTTTGTTCTGTAGACAATCAGAAAAAAAAAATTGTGCTTAAGAGGGCTTATAATATTGACCCTAAAATGGTTTAAAAAAAAATTTAAACTTCTTTTATTCTAGCTGAAATAAAACAAATAAGACTTTCTCCAGAAGAAAAAAATATTATAGGAAATACTGTGAAGAATTCCTTGCTCTGTTAAACATCATTTAGGAAATATTTGAAAAAGAAAAAATTCACAGGAGGGAAAATAATTTTGACTTCAATTGTATATCTTAAACCAAGAACTGTTTTTGTCACCTTGTCAGACATGAGTGTGGAAATGGAGCGTCCGATCTGGTGGTAGTCCATGTTGGTGCTGGGAGGACCAAGCAGGACAAAGAGGAACCGTACAGGAACCGGCACTTCCAGCACAGAGTCCAGCTCTACGGCCTCCTGCAGGCGAACAAACGCCATGGTGGGCTGCTCCAGGAAGTCAACACTGCCTGACAACAGAGAAATGCACTTAGTATCCCTTCAAGTTATTTTTCCTTCAATGGGATAAAAGGGTTCCCACTCTAACCAAATATCAAATTCCCTCACTACCACTGACTAACAAGCTGAATTTCCATGAGCAATAATGAACAGCAAAACAGGGCACAATTGTGCTTTGTATAATATTAAATTGGTTTTAGCTTGAATAGAATCTTTTGAAACACTTTAATATTAACTATGAGAACAACAATAGATAATTTACCTCAGATTTTGTTTAGAAAAATCTAAGGTACTTGCTTTTTGTGTGGTTGTGAATGTGAAGTGCTCCCTCTGCCATATTTAATAGCTCAATAGTAGTAGTTTCTGTGTGGAGTTTGCATGTTCTCCCTGTGTTTGCGTGGGTTTCCTCCGGGTGCTCTGGTTTCTCCCACAAGTCCAAAGACATGCGCTATAGGTGAATTGGGTAAGCTAAATTGTCCGTAGTGTATGTGTATGTCCTGGTCCTCCAGGTTGGGGGTTGAGCGTTGGGCTAACGACCCACCTCGTAAAAATTAGATGTTACAAAACACCAACATGGTGTGGCTAAACTTATAACTTCGATATAAACGGCCCTGGGAGTAAGTAAGTATCTATTAACACCCAGTCTTTAAGGTGGTTATTTTAAAGCCAAAGCTCCTAAACGTTATATTATCCTGACATATTAGTCCTAATAGGTACAGTCTAGTGACTGTATTTGGCATTTGATGAGCCTGCCATTTGATGAGCATGAAATAATTAAAAATAGAGCTGAAAAAATGACATTATGAACACAGTAAGTACATTGTATTTATTTTTTGATTCAAGTACATAGTAGTTAAGGGCACTTAATATAAAGTGGGACCAAAAATGGTATAGACAAAATTAAATAAATAATAGTTAAGATTATTTCTTAATAATGGTATATTTCTGGAATAAACCTTTCATAATTCAAAGATATTCCAGAAATCCAATGACCCATGCAAACCCTGGATAAACTCAAAACGATGATTTTCAACCCAATTCCTTCACGAGAGAATCAGATCATTAGTGCTTACCAACGAGTACAACAGTAGCTTCAGCATTTTCTGGGATTTTCTCCAGAAGCTTAAGTTCATGTTTTGATTTGGATCTGTGCATGCCTATAGGTGTAGCTGAGTCTTTCTGCAAACAACATACAGTAACAGACAAAAAGAAAAAAATTAATAAATTTGAGAGATACAGTTTAAATGGGCAATGACAGAAAAAAAACAACAACAAAAAACATGACCAATGGATACAATATTACTAATATATATATATACACAACAGTTCTGTCTGGTTCTTGAATCTGATTGGCTGATAGCCATGCGATATTCTGCCAGTAACAGCACTCGACCCGCCTCTTCACCCTTTACCCTTGTGTATTACTCCGCCCACATACAGCGACAAGCAGAGGACACTCTACAATTTGACAAATATTGCTGCTGTTGGACAAAATAATGTACTTTTGAGGCTTTTTAGTCGAGAATGTAGTTGTTTAGATTGCAACTTTGCAGTTTATTTATAAGGATAGTGTCTATTTTAAAATATTTATAATTTCTGAGATACAGTGCGTCGGCGGCAATTAGCCTGTCATTGAGCAGACTAAAGACGGTTGACGTTGTCCACAAACACAACACACAACACAACAGTAATCTGGTAGTGATTGCATTGCTTTGGATTTTTCGGGGTTAATTATTGTGATCTCCCAATTGCAACAGAGAAATACTGGGAAATCTCTGTAGACTGATGGCATTTCATGCCGTTCAGCCTTATAATCTTAAAATGTCAGCAAAATCACCTGTTTTGTCATCACTTTAGACATTATGCAGAAGAATCATTCAAATACTAGCTCTAAAGTGACGTTGGTGAAGATTTCTGCTGTTCTGACGTCAGCTGCAGATATGAATGAATGGCAGAAGAAAGTAGCTCCTATTACAAAAGGATTTTGAGACTCTCCGTGTTTGATTTTCTTTTTTATATACACGATTATGCCATCGAACTGTTGTATAAACTTAATATCACACGAGCAGCAGTGCAATGTGGCTGTATATCGTCACTGAGGCCTGTAGCCTCGTTCCAACGCAAGCCTCCCACCAGTGCCGATATACAGCCACATCGCACTGCTACTCGTGTGATATTGCTTATATATATATAGATATATTTATATTATACATTATACTATATATTATACTATATACACATAAAAAGATAGATGCTGTATGTAGATAAAGTAGACAAATATGACAAATGGAAAATGTTTTTGTTTAATTAGTTTGAGTCTAATTGCTTGTTTTGTTGTTGTTGATTTTTTAAAATACATTTGAATGAGTTTTTAAAATTAATTTAGCTAAAGATTTTTGATATACATTTAGGTGATATACACACACTACCAGACAGAACTTAGGAGTTAATAAGATTTGTTAATGTCTCTAATGCTTAACCAAGTCTACCATTATTTATTTTATAAATGTAATACTGCAAAATACTATTTCAATTAAAAAATGACCATTTAAAAAATATTAAAATAACATTAAAAAAATTAAAAAATATGAATGCAGCCTTTCAGAAATCAACAAAAAAAAAAAATCATAATTCCTCCAAATATTCACTGGTAGTGTATATTATACATTTTTACATATTACACAGGCAAAAAACAAAAAACAAAAAAAACAACAGTTCAAAAAAAAAGTTGCCCTAACTTTTTAAACAATATTTTTATTTTTGCTTTGCTTTATTTTTTTGCTTTATTCATAAATTAATAATATACACTGCCAGTAAACATTTAGAGGAATGATGATTTTTAGTTGATTTCAGAAAGACTGCATTCATTTGTTTTGTTATGCTAATATTTTTTAAATGCTAATTTTAAATTGAAATAGTATTTTGCTTTATTACATTTATAAAATAAATAAAATGTAGCCTTGGGTGAGCATAAGAGACATTAAAAAAATCATATTAATTCCTAAGTTCTGACTGGTAGTGTGTAAATCACCTAAATGCATAAACGTGTAAATGAATTCATTTAAAAACTCATTAAAATGTTTTTGTTTTTGTTTTGTTTTTTTAAATCAGCAACAAAACAAGAATTGTTTTTTCAAAACAATCAATTTTTTTCTTTTTTTGTGGTATTGCATACATAAAATACCTCTTCTAAACCCTCATCGCACTTCTTCCATAAAATTACCTCGTTCTTGTCGATGTCGATGTGCACGGTGCTGTCCTGACTGGCCCTGCTGGAGCCCATGAGCGGCTCCATGACGGAGGCCTCAGGGATGGTCAGATGGTTGGAGCTGCTCTGGTGGTGGCTGATCAGAGAGCCCAGACTGGCGGCAGAGATGTTTCTGGGGAAGGAGGTGATGTGCTCTTTCTCATCGCTCGGGTGGCTGAGGGACGGAGAGCAGGGGAGGAAGCGGGTCAGAGACACAAGCAGAGACTGCGAGGGATCGTGGTTAGATCTACATATACAGTAAAAGCGGGTGGCGGGATGGCAGACCCAGAGCATTAGATACATGACAATTACACATTCAAAAAAAAAAAAAAATTATTCATTGGATTTACTCAATTTTTGCAAACAATTTAAATGTTTACAGCACTAACCAAGCAAAAACATTTATTTATGCTAATCTGGAAGCGCCACCTACAGGAAGAATCTGCATTTTTATTCATCCTGTTTTAGTTTTGTGCAGAGCTAAAGGCATATTTATATATATATATATATATATATATATATATTCTTTCCGTTACACAGAAATTGGTGGAAAAAAAATATACAGGGGGGCTAATAATTCAGAAGGGCTAATAATTCTGACGTCAACTGTACATACCAATAAAAATCTGCATTTAGAGTTAAAAATATATATATAAAAACTCAAGACAGTTGCATCACTAAAAATCAATATTTTGGCGTGTGATTTGTGCCAGGACTCTGGAGCTGTACCTGTGCTTGAGCAGGAGCGCACGGAGGACATTTGCTCGGTCCTCAGCTTTGATCTGGTCTGAGATGATCATCTGCTCCACCACCTGATGAGAGATGCCGGGTAAGGTTTTCTGATCCAGGTCCAAAAGCACAGCCCCTAATAGTAGAGGATTCAGAACATATCATCACAATTAAAGTGAGAAATATAACAATGATACAAAATGAATGCACCTTATCACAGATTCTATTATTTGAGTAAGTAGAGATCAGAATTTCAGAATATGTATCTGAATTACATCAATTATTTCACTCACACTGCAAAAAAAAAAAAAAAAAAAGTTTATAGTCTTGTTTATAGTTCAATAAAAATAAAAAAAGCACTTCCTAAACAAGTACAAAATATTTTTTTGTTTTTATTCATTCATTCATTTTCTTTTCGGCTTAGTCCCTCTATCAATCTGGGGTCGCCACAGCGGAATGAACCGCCAACTTATCCAGCACATGCTTTACGCAGCGGATGCCCTTCCAGCTGCAACCCATCACTGGGAAACATCCATAGACACCCATTCACACACACTACGGACAATTTAGCGCACCCAATTGACCTATACCACATGTTTTTGGACTTGTGGGGGAAACCGGAGCACCCGGAGGAAACCCATGCGAACACGGGGAGAACATGCAAACTCCACACAGAAATGCCAACTGACCCAGCCGAGGCTCGAACCAGCGACCTTCTTGCTGTGAGGCGAACGTGCTACCCACTGCGCAGCCCTTTTTTTTTTTTTTTTAGACAAGTAAAAATTAAGTGAAGTGGTGACACGATGGCTCGATGGTTAGCACTGTCGCCTCACAGCAAGAAGGTCGCTGGGTCAGTTTGAGTTTCTGTGTGGAGTTTGCATGTTCTCCCCTTGTTGGCGTGGGTTTCCTCTGGGTGCTCCGGTTTCCCCCACAGTCCAAACACGTGCGGTATAGCAGCTGGAAGGCCATCCACTCCGTAAATCATGGTTCATTCCGCTGTGGCAACCCCTGATAAATAATAAACTAAGCCAAAGAAAAATTAATGAATGAATGAATGAAAATGCTTCTTGATTTAAGATTTTTTTTAGATATTTGGACTAGAAACAGACAGACTCTAGACTATATAAGTACTTTCACATAATACAGTACAAGATATTGTGTCAGTTTCTCACCATGAGCGATGGTTTTCCTGAGCTCCAGCAGGCTGCGAAACGACAGCGAGGCCACATGTGGTTTCCCCCAGCGGTCCGTCTCCTCCTCCACATCCTCCTCAAACTTAATCCAGCGTGCCGTTTCCCTCCACTGCATCTCCTGGTTCTTATCCATGATCAACTCATTGAGCTCTACGAACACCTGAGAAAGAGAACAAGCAATAAAAACATCATTACATAAAAAAATTTAATCAATAAAATCCACAATAAATTCATCAAGGTAAAGTAGCTAATGCAATAGATAAACCAAAAATTAAGAGCAAAAGCAAGCTAACATTGGTTTGATCTTCCCAAAGAATGTCAATATTTCAACGCATAAACAATTTTTAAAAAAAAACACCAAAACAGCTTCGAGTTTAGAGAGTAAAACAGCTTACTTAGAGTTTTTGATGTCTCTATCTAAAAATTCTTAAATCTAGATGCATTTTCTAGAAAAGCAAAAAATAATGTCTTGTTTTAAGAAATGTTTTAAACTAAAGAGAAATTAAAGTAGCTAACGCATTAGTGAAACCAACAATTAAAAGCATAAATCAAGCTAATGCTGGTTTGATATTGTCAAAAATTTAAATATTTCAACCCATGAACACAAAAACACCAAAACATCTTCGAGTTTTACAGAGTAAAACAACTTGCTTGGAGTTTTTGTCTTGTTTCTAGTCCAAATAAATAAAATATTTTGAATCAAGATGCATTTTCTACACCAAAAAAAAAAAAAAAAAAACTATGTTTGCCGTTTGTATGAAATATGTCAGAATTTTAAGACAGTATACTGTTAAAAAAAAAAAAAAAAGCTTGGTTCTGCACAATTCCTTCATGTTGTCCCAACACAAATTAAACTAACTTAATTGTTTTTTTTCTACAAATTTAAGTGGATTGAACATAAAACTATTAAGTTGTCCCCCCAAAAAAACTCAAGAATTGTGTTGGTTCAGCTCATTTTAAATAAGTAGTTTGAACAAGCAGCAAAAGTAATTCTGAGTGTAATAAGTAAAAAGAAATTAGTAGAATAAATGCAGAATTCCAACAAAAACAGATACAAATTGGGAATAATAAGAAAGTGTTGACAGACATAAAGTCAGAATTCTGAGACAGAAACTAAGTATTGCAAGAGAAAATTTAGAAAAAAAAAAAAAAAAAAAGAAAAATTGAAAAACAAATAAAAAAAAAAAAAAAAAATTTAAAAAAAAAAAAAAAAAAGGCAGAATTGTGAAACACTCATAAAAAAATAAATATAATATTTTACAGGATATATATAATAAGATATAATAAGGATATAATATAATTTCAGGATATATCAATGCAAAAATGCAAGGAAAAAATCAAAATTGAAACAAACTTGTTATTGTGAACAAAAAACGTAGAATTGCAACATATAAACTTGAATTTGAGATAAATTTTCAATTGTTTAAAAAAAGGTCTAAATTAAAATGAGCTGAAACACAATTCTTGATATTTTTTTGGTGGAGAACTTAATTGTTTTAAGTTCAATCCACTTAAATTTGTAAAAACTGATACGCTAACTTAATTGATTTGTGCTGGGACAAAATGAAGGAATTGTGTTGAACCCAGCATTTTTTACAGTGTAGACAAGAAAAAAAATATATATAGTCTCGTTTTAAGAAATTACATGCCAAAATTAACAGTTTTTCCTTAAAACAAACAAAACAATCTTGTTTTTCCTTTTGAATTATTTTGCTTGTCCCATTGCCAGATTATTTAGTTTGTTTTAAGGAAAACCTTCTTAATTTTGACATATAATTTCATAAAACAAGACAATATTTTTTGCTAGTCTAGAAAATGCATCTTGATTTGAGAAATTTTAGACATTTGGAAAAATCTGAAAACCTGACCTTCTGCTGTTGAGCAAGTCTTCTGGAAAAGTCTAAAAGGACCATGCCGTTTGTCCAAATGGGAAAAATAGCAGATCAGGACTGAGCGACGAGACCTCAGGTAACGCTCTGAACATTCTCCGTAGTTGTATTCGTAGTAAAAGGGTCCATGATTACACTAATTTACTTGAAGATCTGGCTGGTTTACCTGTCTAGGCGGAGATTAATAAAACATGGCCGACTCTGAAGGCTCGCGGTGTTTGGTTACTCGAGGTGATTATTTCTTTATTCTTAGGTGTGTGAAAGGGAAGAAGTTCATTCATTTTTAATCGGCTTCTGCCCCCTGAAATCCTCCTTTTATTTGGTGTGAGGGATGAAGGGCTTGTTGGAAATAAAAGTGGGATTGTGGAAAGTCAGATTCAGTGTGGGAAAAGGACTAAAAATCATTGGGATTTTAATGCAACTATACTTGGAGGTATTTGAGATTCTATAGCTAAACTCCTAGTCAGAGGGAATGATGTTAAAAAAAAAAAAAAAAACTTGCACTAAATATTTGGTTACAGCTTAAATAAGGGTTTTTTTACACACTAAATGGTGATTAAATTATATGATCAGAATTTTTTGTTAATTAATTAATCTTGTTGATTAACTTACATGACTATCAATTAACAATGCTGGCTGCTTGTGAAATAAAATTGAAATCGAAAGGGAACTAGTTCAGTCACTAGTTCTCTTTGGTAGATATAAAAAAATGTATTGCAATGATTTACATTTATCATCTTTTTGCGGTCAATGCTAAGCTCTATGAATTTTAGTATAATTGATATTTATCTTAAACTATTATATAATCTTGTGCTTTATATTACAAATTTATTATGTCTTAAAATAACTTACATATTTTATTTGGAGCCTGGATACATTTTGGTGGTACAATTATATGGTTTATAAATTTAATTGTATTTTGTATTGATTTTATTTTGACATGTTGTCTATGATGTTTATTGTGTGTCTATCCAGGACACTCTTGATAAAGAGATTACAAATTTCAAGAGGTTTTGCTGGTAAAAAAAAAAAAAAAAAAAGGCTAAAAAAAATAAATATTAAAATAAAAAATAAATAAATAAAGATTTATACTATTAAAATAAATGTAAATAGAAAAACTTAAAAAAATATTTTTAAAATATATTTATTTTACAATTATATTATATTAATAAACTATAACTAAACTAAAATAAAAAGAAAGAAAAGAAAGAAAGTTGAACATTAACTATGATTATTTGCATAAAAATGTTGTCAGATTATTGTTATTTCTTCATTTATTTACTTACTTTTTATTGATTTTTTTAGGAACATAACTAGTGAGAACAAAACAAAAAAAGAAAAGAAAAATATATATATATAAACAGTAAATATAAACAAAAATATTAAAAATATGTTTGTTTATATATATATATATATATATATATATATATATATATATTTATATAAACAGACTTTTGGTTTTCCATGACTTTGCAAACCTTAGGTTCAGATTTTATTAATATTATCAACCTAACTTTAAGTAATCAACCGATATCATCCAATATCAAGTAAAATAAAGTGATAATCCAGCATCAGTCTCACCTCATGCGGTGTCCGGTCCAGTTTGCGAGAGCGAGTGCTGCGCTCTTTGTGATCTTTACTGATGTGAACCATTTGACCCTTTGTGCTTTTCCTGACCAGGTGTCGACGTACTCCAGGAACATCTTCAAAACGATGACCTGGAGGAGCGTAACAATAAAAACACCTTTATTAACATGCATAAAACATGTTTGTTAAATGTTGAATTTAGAAACCATTGGTTTTAGCGACACCTGTGGCCATTTAGTGAACTGCAGCCAGTAAATTATTGCTCGTGTTTGCACTTGAATGCCCTGATATATTAACAGCATCGTTTATTTTATTTGGAAACACATATGCAGCAATAAAATTCATGCTAACATGGATATAAATCCAGCTAACGATTTTTGGTTCTCAGAACGTTCTGGTAATGTTTGTTGTTGGATCTTTTGGTTTTGGTTAGAAAAGTTTTCTTAATGAAAATAGAAATGCAGTTTAAAATGATTCAATTATGGTAAATATTCAGGAACACAAAACGCAAGTTGTTATTATGTTATATAAAAATAACCTAATCACAATGATCTAGAAATGTTATTTTGTTGCTGAAAAATATAAAAGTTCCAAGAACCGTATTATTTAAATCTCAAAAAAATAATCAAACGTTAACATTAGAAGAAAACTATGTTTTTGCTGTGAGTTTTCTGAATCTCTGTGGCTGTACTTATTTGATAAAAATACAGTAAAAGCAGAAATATTGTGAAATATTATTCAGCCAAAAAAACAAAAAAAAAGCGTTTTAAAATGTTATTTATTCCTGTGAAGCATTCACTCATTCATTTTCTTTTCGACTTAATCCCTTTATTAATCAGGGGTCACGACAGCGGAATGAACCACCAACTTATCCAGCATATGCTTTACGCAGCGGATGCCCTTCCAGCTGCAACCCATCACTGGGAAACGGGAAACCGGAGCACCCGGAGAAAACCCACGCAAATACGGGGAGAACATGCAATCTCCACACAGAAATGCCAACTGACCCAGCCTAGGCTAGAGCCAGCGACCTTCTTGCTGTGAGGCGACAGCGCTACCCACTGCTCCACCGCACCACCTACTCCTGTGATGCAATCCTGAATTTTCAGCTTCATTACTCCATTTTTCAGGGTCATGTGATCTTTCAGAAATTAATCTAATATGCTGATTCTCTCCTCCAGAAACATTTCTCCCAGAGTGCTGTGCATTACTCAAATCAGTGGAATGACCAACACTCATTGGGTAAAATCTCACTGACAGGGTTGAGAGGAAGGTCATTGCTTTTGTTCATAACACAAAGCTCATCGGGGTAAAATTACAAGACGGGCCTGTAGCCAGACACTGAAGGTTAAAAAAACAAAACAAAGAAAAGGTCAGTGAAGAAACTGAAGGAGATTTGACTGACTGGGATGAGTTTAGGAACAAACTCCAATCAAGAAAAGAGGCCAAGTCCTTTTCCCACACAACCTTTCACTTTTGATTCCAACAGCAAAAATGACGAGTGTCCTCGCTGCAGCCCGCAGCTTGATGACGTACTGAACCAGGTCCAATATGTAGTGGACGTGGACGTGAGCGGTTGTTGCTAGAAACACTAATCATTTATATTAATTATTAAATTACACATTAATATGTGCATGTTATACATGTCTATACTCCAACCCTAAACCCAGCCGTCACAGTTATTAACGTCTACACCTCCCCCAACTGTCACAGTAGCATGTGCATTTGAATGTCCACTACGTATTGGACCTGGTCATCGTGCCACAGACTGCAGCAAGGACATCTTGAAAATGTCCTTCAGACAAAAAATAAAAAATAAAATAAAATAAAAAGTAATTCCTGATACATATTTCTCAAGTGACGTTTTAATATGTGTAAATGTAATATTTTACTAGATATTTTTCAAGATACTAGTACAGTGAGGTGATTTTGGGGCTCCTAAGATGTTTTGACATGCCCTGACATTTGTGTTTATTTTCAGCTACTTATCACAAAAAAAAAAAACCACACTGAATGGGCCTGAATAAGACTTTTGAGTAACTAGTCTTGTAGGCTAGAATATTTACTTCACAATTATGTGAAATTTATTCAGTTCTCTCATTCAAAGAAAACATTACAATTATTTACATTTTGTAAAGTCAGTTTTTGGGTCAGCGTTTCTGTATGCGTGGGAGTGACAATGGCCATGAATAATTCACACAGTGCAATTTAAAGACTTAACAAGGTTAATTAGGCAAGTTGAGTTAATTAGGCAATTCATTGGACAACAGTGGTTTGTTCTATAGCCAATTAAAAACATAATTTGTTCTTATAGTATATGTTAGTTATGCATATGTTTTTTTTTTAAATAGCTCTTATGTCCAGTGTTGTGTTTGTATTTATGTAGCATCGTTGTCCTGCGAGACACGACATTTCGTTCCTCTGTATGTCCACACATGTAGCAGAATGACAATAAAGCTCGACTTTACTTGACTTGATAATAATTTTTTAAGGAGGCTAATAAATCCCAAGCAAACTAAAGGAAAATAAGTCTTACTCCAGAACAAAAATATGTAAGAAATAAAGAAAATATTATAGGAAATAATATCCAGAAATAAAATAGGAAATACTGGAAAAAAAAAAGACTTGAGAATCACAAAATCACAATTATTTGAAGAAAAAAAAATAAAATGTAAAAAAAAAAAAAAAAAAAAAAATAAGGTAAAATATAAACATATTTTTGATAATATTTTTTTCTTCTGGAGAAAGTCTTATTTGTTTTATTTGGACTGGAATAAAACCAGGTATACAATATTATTAGGCATTATTTTTTTCCCGATTGTCTACAGAACAAACCACTGTTATACAATACCTAAAAATTGCCAAATTAACCTAGTTAAGCCTTTAAATGTCACTTTAAGCTGAACACTAGTATCTTGAAAAATATCTAGTAAACTATTATGTACTCTATATATATATATATATATATATATATATATATACACACACACTATTATGTTAATAGAAATTAGTTATTAAAAACTAATATGTTTAGAAATGTTAAAAATCTTCTCCCATTAAACAGAAATTGGGCAAAAAAATATAAAACAATTAAAATTTAACAGGAGGGCTAATAATTCTGACTTCAACTTATATATAAATATATATAAAGTTGAAGTCAGAATATATATATAAGAAAATGCATATAAATAGTTCCTTTAAACAAGTGAGTTTTTTTTCTGTGAATTGGTGTTGTAACATCCACAGGTCAATCTAAAAGGTAATCACCAACTGTGTGGAGCATATGCCAGCAGATGAGGCTTTCTCAGATTCATTAGTGAAAACTGATGGGGAACATTAGAGGAGCCGTTGATATACAGCTGAAGTCTGATAAAGGTTTGTCCTGCTGCACCACAAAAGACTCTTGCTGTGAAGTATAGAGGGATGCTTGGGACAAATCACCTGAGAGACCAAGAAAATAGTGGAAACTCTTGACTTGTACATGTTGCAATCCCAGAAGTCTGCGTCATGGACCTGCGCTTGATTTCTAATTTAATAGAGTGACACTGGACAAAACAAGAGTGAACGAAAACTACTAAATTGGTGTCAGTTTAATGTCTTTAAAAAATAAAAATAAAAACACTCAAAGTGAACTTTATTGATTATAAATGCAGTTAAATCTGAACTGTAAAAAATATAGTATTATTAGCTGTTTTCTATTTAAATGCATTTTAAAATGTAAGTTAATCCTGAGATGGAAAGCTGAACTTTCATCTAGTTTTTGGTGTCTGGTGATTCTTCAGAAATCATTTTAATATGCTCCTTTGCTGCTCTCAAGAAATCATTCATGTTATAAATGTTTAAAAAAGTTGTCCTGCTTAATAATTCTTGTTTTTTTAATAATTGTTGTGAAGAACTGAACTTAAAATGCATTTATTTGAAATGGTCTTTTGTAACCTTACAAATATCTTTACGTTCAGTTTTGATCAATTTAAAAAGGGACAGTTCAACCAAAAGTGAAAATTGTGTTCATTTTTTGAAGAAGATGTAGGCGACTTTATTTTCTTCATTAGGACACTAAAGAAGATTTTTAGCCGAATCTGTGATTTTTGGTGATCTTATAATGCAAGTCAATGGTTATCCATTTTTGAGATTAAAAATAAATGCATACAAACAATCCCTGTGACTCCTGAATTTGACTTGTTTATATGCGTCTATTTTTAATTAAAAAACAAAATAATGGTAACCATTGAATGACATTATATGAAATCACCAAGGACTTCAGACTCAGCTAAAAATCTAATTAAATCTTCAGCTAAAAAATAATAATAATAATAATAATAATGACCCTCAGGTCATCCAAGATGTAGGTGTTTATATATATATATATACACATGTATTAAAAAAACACCTACATCTTGGATGACCTGAGGGCCAGTACATTAGCAGGAAATGTTCATGTTTGGGTACACTATCCCTTTAGGTTCTTGCAAAAAAAATGAACAGTATTAATTTCTTTGAAAGTGATAAAAAGCATGACATCATAGAAAGTCTTTTAATGAAATCTGAACATTGGTGGTCAATACATCTGCGATGAATGCATCTTAAAGGGATAGTTCACCCAAAAAATAACAAAATCCTCACCAATTTACTCACACTCAAGTGGTTCTAAACTTCTTTCTTCTGTTCAACACAAAACAAGATATTTAGCAAAATGTTAAAAAAGCAGCCATTGACATCCATAGTAGGAAAAAAAGAAAATTCTATGGAAGTCAATGGCTGTTTTTTAGAGCATTCATTAAAATATCATCCTTTATATTCAACAGAAGAAAGAAACTCAAACAGGTTTGGAACAAGTGGAAAGAGTGAGTAAATGATGGCAGGATTTTCAGTTTTGGATGAACTGTCCACACAACTGGAAGGGCATCCGCCACATAAAAATATATGCCAGAGTAATTGGCGGTTCATTCCGCTGTGGCGACCCCTGACAAATCAAGAACTAAGCTGAAGGATAGTGAGTGAGTGAACTGTCCATTTAACACCAGGTTCAATCAGTTGTATCACAAGTGATCAATGGGCTATATGCACAGCTAGTGTTTTTTAGCCAACCATAAAGTTCCGGTGAAAGGTTAATGTGACTATTTTCAATTTCATAAGGTTCCTTTTACAGCATCTTTGTTGTAATGTAATTAAAATACAATCAGTTAAATGGACTTAAGCATTCATTTAGTTGTTCAAGCGTATAACGAGATGAAAGACCGTGTAAACGCTATCGCCGTCAGTTGCAGCAGGCAAGCGCAGAAACTCCATTGAAAATACTGGGGTAAAATACATTTTCATATTTTAAAGACATGACGGGGAAAAATAGAATTTAATGCAGTGCTTCTTGTCTGGTCTGAGACACACTTTATGTTGTATATCTATCAGGCAGTGAAGATCATTGATTTTTCAAGAACGTGGTGATTTTGTAATGGAAAGACAGTTCACTGGAAGCACTTGGGCTGGCTGACTGAAAATTAAAAGTCTGTGTGCATATAGCCCAATAGTGTGTGTGCACGCATGTAAGAACTCACTTTTAATGCCGTCCAGGTCGGCAGAGGCGAGAGTGCGTGCCTCATACTCATCAGTGGGGATGCGCTGGTATTTGGCCTGTTCTGTCCCTGTCATGTTTCCTGTTCGGCGTCTATCCTGCAGGTCGTAGCTGCGACTCGACACACGGGGAATAGAGCCGTGTTCAGTGCTGCTCGGGGACGCAGGAGCCGCTTCAGACACTCTACCAGAAGAAAATAATAATAATAATAAAAAAAAAATGATGATGATGTCAACTTTCTTCACATTGTAAAAAAAGTTTTTGTTTTGCTTCCAGTCCAAAGATCAAAAAATTCTTAAAATCAAGAAGCATTTTTTAGGCAAGCAAACAATATTGTCTTGTTTTCAGAAATAATAACGTATTATTATTATTATTATTATTAATAATAATAATAATAACAACTTCATAATAATAATAATAATTATTATTATTATTACTATTATTATTATTATTATTATTATAACAACAACAACAACTTTTACTTAAAACAAGCTAAATAATCTGCCAATGGGCTAAGCAAAATAATATGGTTTTTGCTTTGAAAGAAGATTATTTTGCTTGATTTAAGAATAAAAAAAATTACTTAATTTTGACATTATTTATGAAAACAAGGCAATATTTTGTACTTGAAAAGAAAAAATATTTTGTCTAGAAAAGAAAAAATATATTCATATTTTATTAATATGATGATTAAAGAAATTATTTTAATTCATAACTTTACTAACTATATATTGTGCTCTTTCTTCCTCATGAAAAAATAAGTCATGCCACTGGTTTTAAAATATTCAAAAATACTTTAGAATTAGCATTGTGCTCCGATTTCATAATATAAATGTCTACATGACAGATAAGGTAAAGAATATTAATTAAAAAAAAAAAAAATTTAAAATGCTTAAAATAAAGGATACTTTCATTTTCTTGATCTTCTCACATTTAAGTTTTACATCACTAAATTTTAAAAGCATTTTGTATTCAATTTGTAACTAATTCAAATTTTCATATATTTCTTATACCTCTAGTTTTAAAATGAGCTAAACATGCATTAAAAATAAATTTAAACAAATTTAAATAAAGTAAAAAATGTATTCACTTTTGTCCAACATCAAAAAATAGTGTTTAACGATAAAATAAAATATATTAACTACTTAGTGCATTGTCTGTTCACAAAAAAATAAGATGCGAAATATGCTTAAAATTATGCAGCATAAATTCAAGTTTACTCAATCATAATGTGAATATTTAAAAAAATATGATACACTCCATAAAATCAATTAAATTTAAAATCACTTAGTTTAAGACCATACAAAGTAAAAAAAAGTGCTCTAATTCTGTCTCAAATAACATTTAATTTACAGATGTGCAAAAATAAACATTTTGCATTCTATTTTGAAACACAGAATCCAAAACAATCTTACCTGCAGATTAACCAGAGTTGTGTTATTAACGCTAAAATGTTAGAAATGAAATATCCCTGTCATTGTTAACTTCACTGGGAGACCAGAAGTCAGTGTATGTAGAGAGAAAGGGACGGCGAGTGCTTTATAAGGCTACTGGTGTTTACGGCTGAATGATGTAGACAGTGCTGATGGAGAGCTGATGCCCTGCTGCTCTGTTAAATATCTGGCACTGGGAAACCAACAGCCTGTGTGTGTATGTGTATGTGTGTGAACACTGACAGACAGACACTCATTCCGTTTACAGTAAACCACCAGAAACACTGGATACAACCAGCATTTCAGAAGAGCACATAACAAACTGAAAATGTCAAAACAATGAGACGGCAACTTCCCTTCAAAGAGAACACGGCAAGCAAAGTGTGCACTAAAACACACAAACGCATGTCCAGGTCATATTTCACAGGAAAAATTATGACCGACAACTGCATGAATAAAGTTTTTCTTATTATTCATTTTTTTCTTTTCTACAATTTTATGGATTCCTATGTTTGTTTGTTTTGTGTATCCATTGTGGAAAACACTATTTACCATACATTAATTTTCCTTCGGCTTTGTCCCTTATTTATCAGGGGTCGCCACAGCGGAATGAACCACCAACTATTCCAACATATGTTTTTTTACGCAGCGGATGCCCTTCCAGCCGCAACCCAGTACTGGGAAACTATTTACAATACATCTTTGTAAATTTGGCCACACTTTATTTTAAATGTACAATTCACACTATTAACAAACCATTAAATTAAGACATTTAGCTCAATAATCTATTCATTGGCTGCTTATTAATAGTTAGGTAATAGTTGGGCTTATAAGATTAGGGATGTAAAATAATATCATACTTCATAAGTGCTAATAAACAGTTGATATCTTAATAATAGGCAGGTAATAAGGCAGGAGTAAATGGTGTAATTCTTTTTACTTTTGTTACCATATTCATTATTTAATACTAATATAATTTTGTTAATTCATTAATATTCAACATTCATTAATTAACAGTGTCATTATTTTCATTTTTTTTCATGATTTAACAAGTTACATTTTTAGTAATGTAATCTGCGTGATTTCCTTCATAATTTTGTAAAAATCTCATGAATGAAATGAATAAATGAAAATTTTAATTGTAATTTTTTGTACATTTTTTATTATCATCATTATTAGCATTATTATAGCATTATTATAGCAAATAAAAAAGGCAAATAAAAAAAATAGCATAAATAAAATCTAACAAAAATAATAAAACTTTAATCTCTCTTTCTTTTCCAAATTAAATATAATTAATAAAACATTTAATGAATGAAATTAATAAATGAAAGGCTGTACAACAATAAAACATATTTAAATCAATGTAATAAAACCTGAAAACTCAATAATGTATTTTTATTTTTAAAAAATCATAAGTTTTAGTTGTAATTTTTTGTAAATTTTAAATCATCATCTCAGTGAATAGCAAACCAAAAAAAATTGCATAAAAATAAATAAAGAAAATCAAATAAAGAAACTTAATCTCTCATTATTTTCAAATTAAATACTACTTATAAAATATTTAAATAATTTAAAATGAAATACATTTGTATACTCTTCTCTTTTATCTTAATTTCTGGTCTGAAAAAGTGACAATGTTGCTGCTCAGCTTCACGATTCAACTTACTAGTTTATTTTATAGTAAAATCCTTAAAATTAAGCTGGCTTAATATAGACCATTTCCATGTGGCGATGTCACTGGCCCATGAACAATTTCTGCTTGTTGTCAAACTATTTTGTTACTGTAACAAGAGGCAATTTAATCATATCTTAACATTAAAACAGCTGTCATAACATTATTTATCAAAATGTGGACCTTTCTGGATTCTTTGGAAGGTATGAAAATTAAAAATGTAATACAGGAAATACGTTAGCAGTACCATTGTTATTGTTTACATCCCTCAAAATGGTCTACAGATTTGATTTCCATAATCTGTCAGAATACATAAAAACAATGTACAGTAAAATGAACTGTAGTAAAGATGTACTGTAGTTATCATTTGAAAAGTTTGCATTTAAGTGAATGATGACTTTTGGTCAAAGCTTTGCCTCCAAGTAATGACATCATGACGTGATGCATCAGCAATATTTTAGTGAATATGTACAGTATATGTATGATCCAGTAGAGCAGGACTCACTCTGTGGATGTGCTGTCCTGAGGCTCTGAACACACCGCAGTCGTCGGCACGATCAATATTCCTCGCGTAGGAACAGGATCTGACGTCTCAGCGGTGGAAACATGAGGGTCATCATCTGACACGAAGAACTACACCAGAGAGAAATTACAGAATTAATGCAAAATATAAGATATTGTAATCCACCCACTATTCATGTAAAGTCTTAAGACATCAAATGTATCATCATGAGCAACAGGTATTCATTTTGTTTTGCCTGCATGTCTTAAAGTGCCTGGAAAATGCTGACTTAGATTTTTTTTTTAAGCATTTTCAACTAAAACATATCTCTCCTGCTCTACTGAAATTTTATTTATTATTATTTACTTATTGTATTTATCTATAATTATTTTACTTTATGTATTGTTTGTATATTTTTTCTTTTATTGTTAATTGTTGTGTAAATGTTTGTTGGACCAAAATTTGGAAGTCAATGTGTTTGAATGTTTAAAATGAAATGGACTATTATTGAAGACATTTTGTGGTTACCTGAACGTTGTCTTTTCTCTCATTGTCTGTTGTCGGCGCTGGAGTGACACTCTGGTTTTCTGCAGACTCTTCTTCCTCCTCTTCCTCCTCATCTTCACCTTCCTCGATGGCCAGAGCACCGCTGGGGCTTGAACACACTTTGTGGGCTTTGCTGCTGCTCCGTCTCCTCTTCCTCCCGCTCTTCTTCCTCCTGTTGTCTCCCGGGAGTTTGGATAGAGGATGATGGATGTGATGGGAGGACTGACGGTGATCTGGAGGTCATAACAACTGAGTTTAACTTGGCCATTTTTACTTTTATGGCATATATATAAAAATTCATTGCAACTGAACGAATGCCATAAAACTGAATGTAAAGGAATTGAAAGATTACAAATTTCTTTAAATATATCAATTACATTGTAAAATGCATTCTGAGGGAGCCTATATGTGAAATACAGAAACATGTCTCCAAATTAATGCAAATTGTCAGTTGTGTCTATTGTCTAACAAATGGCTAGTTAACACTTTCAAGCTGGTCAAGTGGCAGGACGGGTTCTGGCTCCAGTACTTCATTTGCACGCTTTGATTTCATGCTAAAATGTATCATGAACGGGTACTTATATGCTGATGAGATCAGAGCTGGAGATGCAATTTACCCTGCTGACAACAACACTTCATTTGCATGCTTTGTTTAGGTTTGTCCCCACCTATATGTATCACTGTCTGTAAAAATGTATTTAAACTGAGTGCCTAGCTGCACTAGAAAGAGATCTTTCGATGAACGCCACAGCTACGCCGAGTTCTTATTAAAGGATTCTGCTTTGAAGATACCCGAAAGCCTCCCTGGTTTTGTCTCGTCTTAGAAATTCACAACAGAATGCAATGCAATGCAGCATAATTCAGTGCAATGCAACGCGATAAAATAAAATGCAAATAAATGCATTACAAGAACATGCAATGCTGTAAAAAAACGCAATTGAATGCAATGCAGCGGAACGCAATGTAGTAAAAGTAATGCAATAAAATTAAATGCTAACAAATGCAATGCATTACAATACAATGCAATAAAATACAATGCAACGCAATAGTGTAATTCAATTAAATAAAATGCAACGGAGCAAAAGTAATGCTATCAAATTAAATACAAACAAATGCAATGCAATAGAATCCAATGCAACAGAATTCAGTGCAATGCAATAAAATAAAATGCAACATTATGCAATGCAACTAAACGGAATGCGATATAATGCAATAAAATAAAATGCAATAGAACGCAATGCAAAAAAATGCAATGCAATAAAACGCAATAAGAAAAAATGCAATTGAATGCAATGCAATAAAATGCAACGCAGCAAAAGCAATGCAATCAAATTAAATACAATAGAGTGCAATAAAAATGCAATAGAATGCAATGCAATAAAATGCAATGCACCAAAAGTTATAAAATCTAATTAAATGCAAGCAATCCAGTGCAATGTAATAAAATGCAAAATTATTGCAATGCAAGAGAATGCAATGCAACAGAATGCAATGCAATATAGTATAATGCAATAAAATAAAATGCAATGCAGCAAAAGCTATCAAATTAAATGCAAACAAATGCAATGCAATAGATTTCCATGCAACAGAATCCAGTGCAATGCAATAAAACGCAAAAAAAACAGAATGCAAAAAAAAAAAAAAAAAAAAAACACAATCAGACAGAATGCAATGCAATAGAATGCAATGCAACAATGCGAAGTAATAGAATTCAATGCAATAAAATGCAATGCAAACATGAAATCCAATAAAATAGAAAGCAATGTAGCAGAAAGCAATGTAGCAGAATGATCTACAAAGCATAAAGTAAAGTAAAATAAAAATTAGGGCTGTGAACTTACACTCAAAGTCTTCCTCATTGTAGGATCGGTGCTGATCGCCAGGAACTCTGGCAGTGGGACTGAGGATCTGCTGGAAGCGTTGAACCCCTAATGATTTGTTCAGGTCATCTTCCTCCTCTTCCTCCCTTTGTGAAACTCGGACAGGTGAGGATGAGGACTCGGGCTGAAGAGAACGAATTAGAGCACACAGAATTAGAATAAATAAATCAAAACAAGACTCAAAATAACACCATATATTTCACCATATATTTCAAAACTCTTTATTGCATATATGTGGGTCAATGCTTATGAATGTTTTTATTAGCTTTTGTGTGGATACTTGGTTAAAGATTATTTGTAAGATGATCTTAATGTCATAAAACGCACCTATAAAAAATATGATTTTATTATTATTATTATTATTATTACTACTGCTGCTGATATTATTAAGGCTGATAAAAAGAAAATACATTTTATTCTATTGTTATTATTATTAATAATAATAATAATAATAATAATTATTATTATAATAATAATAATAATAATAATAATAATAATAATAATAATAATAATAATAATAATAATAATAATTCATAATAAAAAATAAACCAGAAAACAAAATTAAAATAAAATAAGAAAAATATAATAAAATCAAACCAAGGTCAAATTAAATTGTAAAGAGAAGAAAAACAACAAATCACAAACTACCACATATCATACCACATTAATAAACGTAGCTACTATAACAAATTAAATATCAATAAAGCACAAACTACAAAACAAATAGATAAAATAGTGCTATGACACACCTGCAAAAATAAAATAGAATCAAATCAAAGCTAAACAAATTCAGCAATGTAAAATACGTTTGTTTAAATAATAGTAGTTAAAAATCAATATTACTTTTTTTGTCTTTATTTTTAGTGGTTATTCATTCCTGACAGGATTATGCTATTATGAAGAGAGAAAAAAATTCAGTTTCAAGCCAACAATGCCCTTAAACAATCACTAGAGGGAGTCATTGTCCAAAAAAAAATAAATAAACCAAACCAAAAATCACCCCAGAAAACCACACTGATTTTCCTTCTTTCATGATTTAGAGCAGTCAATCTTTCTAAATGAAAAAGGAAACATGACAATGTAAATCAAATGCAAACTCTAAAAGCTTTTCAGCTCACTGGAGCATGTCCCGCAATGCAAAAAGCAAATATCCTCAAGTCAAAAACTCATTACACTGTTAAAAAAAATAAAATAAAAAGGATTCCACACAATGCTTTGAAGAATGTTAAAAAAAAAAAACTGTAACCATTGACTTCTATTGCATTTGTTTTTTCTACTATAGAAGCCAATGGTTACAGGTTTTCAGCATCCTTCACAATATCTTCTTTTGTGTTCAACAGAAGAAAGAAACTTGGGGGTCTTGAGGGTGAGTAAGTTTTCATTTTTGGGCGAACTATCCCTTTAATAAATACAAACAAAATTAAATATGACCAGCTATTTAATGCCGTATAAAAATAAATAAATAAATAAATACACAACATTTTTTATGCAAATACACACAAACATTGTTTGGAATTTTTCATTTAAAAAGTTTAGCTAATAGCTTGTAAAATGCAAACAATGTGAACATCATCTCATCTGGACCTGTTCTTGCATGTTCAGCAAGCGAGATCAGTCCTGCTTTGAGACAGCAGAGCTCATGCTGCATTACACACATACAGCAGTGCAGATAATGATGATGCATTAGTGTGATGTATGCAACACAGACCACCACGCTGAGCATTAAAGGGTCAGATTGCATGTCCAGTCTACTTTAGTGTAATGTTGCTGTTGAACATGACGAAGATGAGTTTGTTCAAAATTGTGCTATATGATATGATATGGCTTTAAAGGGATAGTTCACCCAAAAATGAAAACGTACTCACTATTTATTCATCCTCAAGTGGTTCCAAACCATTAGGAGTTTCTTTCATCTGTTGAACACAAAACATGAGATTTTGAAGAAAGCTGAAAACCTGTAACCGTTGACTTCCATAGCAGGACAATAAATACAATGGAAGCCAATGGTTACAGGTTTCCAACATTCTTCAAAATATCTTCTTTTGTGTTCAATGGAAAAAAAGAAAGTCAAACAGCTTTGATGGTGATTAAATGACAACACAATTGTCATTTTAGGGTGAACTACCCCTTTAAGCCTAATGATGGCCTACAATGTGCACCAAATAAATCAAGCTTACCATGTTGAGATGAATCAGCAGACGCTCACAAAACTACACAAATGCTTGTAAAAACTGAAGAAGAAAAAACGTGTTTGGTTTTTCCACAGGCCAAATAAATAATAATAATAATAATAATAATAATAATAATAAAAACAATTAGAGTAGAAAAAAGATCAATAGAAATCTCCTCAGCCACACTTCAGCATTTTCCAAAAGCTTCTCCTGAAAATATCCGTCATGTTATTATGGTTATCCCATGCTGTCGAAGCTTCATATCTGCTGTGATGTGTTATGAAATGTTACGTGGGTGCCTTTAATACTCTTACTGGCATGCGGGAACAACAGATTAACTGGTTTTGCTCAGAAGAGTTGGTCTAGACTGGTCAATTTTGGTTTTATACGGTAACACCAGCAACTTTCCCCCCAGTGCGCAAATGCGATTTGCACTTCAAAACATCACAGGACAAAGATTATATACTTGAAAGTCTCATAAATATTATTCAGTACTATCAGTATTATTCTGAACTTATGAAGCAGGGTTACGTTGAATAAATGTTATAATATAATAATCAAAATACTAAATCTTTTAAGTTATTTCAGGTAGTTGGCAAGGCAGCATTTATTTAATTTTACACTTATGTAAATAACACAGTATTTAACTGTAATTTGAACTGTATTTTACTGTAGGACAGTTATGCAGTATAAAGTTACTGTATTTTAAAGTTGCATTGTGAAAATTACTGTATATATTTTACAGTAAAGATATACATGCAATTCTGTAAATACATATACAGCAAGATAAATAGTGCTGTGAATGTAAATACGGTATTGTTTGCTGTAATTGATTTACAGTAAGTTACTATAGACTTTACATGAAATTAGTTAGATTTTTAGTTAGATTTATTAAAGTACCTGTTAACTGAAATAGACTACAGACATTTAATTAAGTGATATACAATAAAAGATATAATTTGTCTTATTTTGATTTCATCTAAACTATTGATAATAAATGTTGTTGATTTTACGTTTATAATTGTTTTTAATAATTTATATATAGATATTTTTTGTGTTATTTTAGTTTTAGAGTTAAACTAAATGATAAATAGATAAACATTTAACAACTAGCTTAAAATGAGCTTACTTCTTCTCTTGTTTAATACACAGTTCAAGACAAATTTATTAGCATTTCTGTGAAATTTTTATTCTTTCAAATATTTCCCCAAATTGTTTAACAGAGGAAGAAAATTTCCACATTATCTCCTATAATATTTTTTCTTTCTTCTAATTTTAGTTTAGCTGAAATAAAGAGTTTTTCCATCCATCCATCCATACACATATTTTCAAGGACAATATTATTAGCCCCCTTTAGAAATTATGTTTCTATTAGCAAACCACTATTGTCTAATGACTTGCCTAATTAACATAACTTGCCAAACAATTAACCTATTAAACTGCACTTTAAGATGAATATAAGCATCTTGCAAAACAACTAGTAAAATATGATGTACTGTCATCATGGCAAAGACAAAAGAAATCAGTTATTAGAAATTAGTTATTAAAACTATTATGATTAGAAATGCATTGAAAAAAAAAATCCTCTCCATCAAACATTGCTTGGGAAATATTTGAAAAAGAACTTTATACATGCTTATCTTCACATATTATATTTATTATATTTTTTTTTCTACATTTACATTTATATTAATTAAAAATAATTAACTATAACATCCCTGTTAAATTACTTTAAAAAACTTTTATGTCTGAACTAAAGCAGAAAACAGAAAATAAAAACTCAATTAATGATGGGAGAAAGTCAAATGAAATGGTGCCATTACTGGTTTTGGCTAAACAAACTCACTAGAAGACAAAAAGTGCCAAATCAAAAGTTTTGAAAGAAAGACTTGTGGACAATATTATCCCGCATGAAAGGGATTCACCAGCAGTGAAATCACTCTTGAGGTTTTGGCTCTTGGCCCAGAAATTGACGCACACATATGAAGAGATTCAATGCTCAGTGACCCACAATGCTCAGGCCAACAAGAAAGCAGGCCGAACCCAAAGTAAAGCTCTTGACGTCCCACAAGAGCCCTCGAGTGGCTCAGACTCACTGCTGGTGCTTCCATGAAGAGCCGCGGGCCGAAGCAAAGCCTCTTTACAGCGTACGGTCTGAGCGATTAGAGCCCAGATCTGAGAGGTGTCTGAAATCCCACTGACTCAGCAAAACACAGAGCTGCGGTCACACACACAGACTCACACACATCCTGAAGCTCCAGCTTAGGGCCGGGCGATATTACAAAAATTTCATATCACCATATAAAAGTCATTTCAGCAGGGCCAGACTGAATCTGCAGATGTTTTTTGGCCATTTCTGTGAAGAATTGTGCAAAAAACAAAAACTACTAAAAATAAATAAATAAATAAATAAATAAATAAAATGATAATAATAATAATAATAATAATAAATAAATAAATAAGCTAATTAATGCAGAATGATTTTGAGAGTATAGCAACTAAAAACTTAACTCACCCAAAAATGAAAATTTACTCACTATTTACTCACCCACAAGTGATTGCAAAACCTTTGAGTTTCTTTCTTCTGCTGAACACTATAAAGAACTTATTTTGAAGAATGCTGGAAACCTGTTGACTTTCATAGTAGGAAAAACAAATGGAAGTCAATGGTTACAGGTTTCCAGCATTTTTCAAAATATCTTCTTCAGTGTTCAACAGAAGAAATAAACTAATAATGGTTTGACACAAGTGAAGGGTGAGTAAACAATGACACCATTTTAATTTTTGGGTGAACTGACACTTTAAATTATGGGAATTGTTTTTTTTTTGTTTTTGTTTTTTTACTTATTTAAGGATTACAATGCAGGTCCAATTAGATCCTCTTGCTTTGTTAAACCAAGGAAGTCTTTCATGTAATATATTTCTACTGACATAAAAAATTACTTTACAAACTGCATTGCACATGAATAATATAAACATTTGCATTATAGTCAATAATGTTACTGAAATAAGTATTGAAAAAAATAAGAAGAATGGAATAAAAATAAATTTACACATTTAAATTAGTAAATAAAAGACTTAATGATGGGCTAAAATAAATTGTGGATTTCTGTGAGCGCAGATTTCATGTGGGTTTATATAATCACGATAAAGTACCATTTCTGTAAATTCAATCAATTTATAGTTTTTTATATAAAACAAATGTAAAGGACTATTTCGTTTTTTATTTTCTATTTTGTTTTTTTTGATTGATTGAAAACATAGAAATATCATATTATTAACATATTTTTTTATTATCACTAAATAAAATGCTAAGTGTAAACATTGTACTTTCAAGATTGTAACGTTCTAATTTGCTATTAGAAAGCTATTCAAAAAGCTGTTATTATTGTACTGGAAAAATTTTTATCCTCCAACTAAACTATGGCTTGAAGAATTAATATCTACTCTGCACTTGGAACGAACCAGATATCTTTTAAAAAGGCAACATTGGACACTTTCACAAGATTTAAGGCCCTTTCTTCTGTCACTTCATGGGGAATTCTCTTTCCCAAAGCAATGTATTACAACTAAAAAGTTGTTTTGATTATCACTGTATTGTATACTTACAGGCTGGGGTTGGGATGTTTTTTTTTCTTGTTTGTTTTTGTAAGTTTATGCATATCAGAAATTTTGTCCTGGAATTTGTGATTATTGTAAGTCTATTCAATGACTTATTTGACAAAAAAAAAAACAGAAAGCTATTCATGTTTCTGTCTGCATGTCTGCAATGTGTGTAATATCGCAGTCATATAAATTATAAAAAAAAGTATTATCGTAAACAATTTGTGACAACTAAATGAATTTTTATTTTGTCTATACAATATTGCACAGTCCTATTGCAGCTCATACTGCAGATCTGACTCTGGTAAAAGTGTGTTTAGCTCTCAAACAACTGACAGGCAGATGAGAAAATTATACTAGGAAAGACCAGTCAGAATTCAGAACAATATAAAAAATAAAATAAAAATTATATGTAAATACTAATGAGATTACAGATGTTAACCCTTTAATCATAAAAGACTAGTTGACCTTTTGTCCACTAAAATGGAGCTTGTACATTAGACTTAAAATTACATGACATTAAACTACATTATTTAATAATTATTTAAACAAAATTATGGACAACAACAGAAGAACTTCAATAACTAAATGAAGAAAAGTATAATTCTAATTCTATTATGTTCTATCAATAAGTTCATATTTATTTTATTATAGCTATTATTGTTTATGGCAATGGCTTTTTCCTATCACACTGAGAACCACTGAAAAATGTATTGATAATATTAAAATATTTGTATAAAATGACATAACATTCTTGATCATCTATTTACATGAATTGTATTGTAATTATTTAAAATTAATTCATACATATACGCAATTAATTTAGAAATATTTTATTATTTTTCACATTTTTAGTACCATAAAATGTATTCTATTGTCTATTCTAATTATATTAATTATATTATTATATTATATTCTACTATACTAAGTAGTATAGTAGTAGTATTTTATTTGTAAATGTCACATTTTTACTTCATTGTCTATTCTTTCATTGTGGCAGAATAGCAGAAGAATGAAACCCAATGGAAATAGAAAAATATGAATAAATATTTTATACATCAACTGTATATATACACACACACACACACACACACACACACACACACACACACACACACACACACACACACACACACACACACACACACACACACACACACACACACACACACACACACACACAAACTGTTAAGAAAGCAATATTACACCGACATATTAATCAGATTCATGAGCGCTGATAACCTGTAGAAACACCCATTTTTGTTTACTCAGATCGATAAAGCAAGATCCACCAGCCCTGCAAAATTAACCCTCAAACGGTTTACCAAGCAAAAAATATATGTATAATAATGACTCCTATCAGAGAGCCAGAGGCTATCACAAACCACGAGGACAGTTCTCCATCAACAGGTAACACATTTATTACTACAGCTAATGCGTAAAGCTCAGTAAAGACTGACCTGAAACCTGTAGAGAAAGTCCATTGATCATCTACCACCTGTAAACGCAAGAGCATCCAACAGAGCAAGAAAACCTATTTTGTTCACATATGAGCAAATAAAACCGCAGCTCCGCAACCTGTTGTCACATGACTAACAGCAGGAAGAGGATGTGGAATAGCCTCAGTCCAACTCCAATCACAGAGTGTCTGGTCTTCCCCCAAACACACCATGCATCCACACACCCAAACCAGCTAATCATTAACCAGAAGAATCAACAGTTGCCTGCCATCAAAAGACCAGCCGATGCCACTTAAAGAGACAGTACACCAAAAAAGTTGAGATCCAAATTAGAAAACAAATTCCTCAACGTCAAGGTCAATGGTTAGACCCGTTTGAAGTTATCTTAAAAGGAGTAAAAGAGAAGTAGTCTGATTTGTAACATTTGTGTAGAATCATTCCTAAAAGTGAACGTAGACCAGAATAAACTAACTTAAATTTAGTAATAGTTATGGCTCATATGATGATTTAAAGGGGACCTATTATGCTAAAATCACTTTTATAAAGAGTTTAAACACAGTTGTGTGGCAGCGGTGTGTGAATATAATCAGCTTCTAATGGTAAAAATGTATTGTTCACAAATCACACTTGATAAAAACAGTCTGCAGAAACACTTTGATTGACATTCTCCCTTTGTACGTGTCATCAGAGGGGGAAAGCCCTGCCCATTAGTGACCATCTCTCCCTCATTAACATAGGACGTTAGTCTTGTTTTTGAATCTGCCACTATGCTGACACACAGGCATTTGTAGCTCCGCCCTCTTTGGAAAAGAGCAAAATCTCTCAATTTAAAGTGACAGTCACCAAAATGGCACAATTAGGATCAAAGCCTAAAAGGGGCAGTTTTAGAGAGTTATAAGACATTATTTGTGTGGTATTTTGAGCTGAAATTTCATACACGCATTAGAGACATCATTGACTTATTTTACATCTTGTAAAAAGGGACAGAATAGGACCCAATTAAAGTGGTTCAATTAAGTCAATATTTAAGTTAAAGGTGTTTACTTAGGGTAGGGGTTTACAAACTCTCAAATTTAGTTTTTTTATAGGTCCCAACTTTTGCATAAGTGGCCACCCCCATTTTGTGAGTACCCCACATTTATAAATGAGACCCCAGTTCAAAAGGCTTATTTCTTGAGTTACATATTCTGAAGCCCAGTATGAAAAAGGTAACCATTAAAGACTAAATAAAATAAAATAAATATTTCTAAACTAGAGAACACTTTCAGATGCATGTTATTAGTGTTAGGGGCCATTATTTTACACAAAACATGTCTTTTAAAACTGAAATGTTTAGTTTTTTTTAAAGCACCACCTCCGCATGAACTGAAAGTTGCTCGAGACGCCATCTAAAACCGAATATTGAGTAGGTGGCGGTGCTTACTTTTTGAGCATTATTCCCTTGTAGCAAACTAAAGGTAAGAGGAACGTTAATACAAAAAATACTGTGGCCGAAGCCGTCAAACTGACGTCAACAGAGAAGGAGCCACTCCAAATGTGGAAGTAAATGGTCAGAATTTGATTATAGATTACCAAAACTATTTTTAACTTGCACAGGTTGACTGTTCACCCAAGAAAAACAATGTGCGCTAGCAAAATAAACATTGTAATATTTGATTTCAGACGCAAACAGATGCTTGCAATGCAAAAAGTTGGAATGTAAAAATGCGTGCCATGTTATGCCCCTAAATTTTAATGTGAAATGCAAAACTTTTACATGGAGTGTCGTTAATGTCAGTTCCAAAGCAATGGACCAATCAGAAGAACTCAGAGGCAAGGGAAGCATTGCAAGCTTATCTTTACAATATCAAGTTGGCATGACAACGGTTTTTGACATTTTGTGAAAAACAAAACAAAACAACAAAAAAAACACATTCCTAAGTGCTGCATATTGCTTTTTTAGACTGAAAATGCAAAAAACCCACTATACTAAACTGATGAAAAGTGGATAAGATCGCAACAGAGTACAGTGAGAGAGACTAGCCATGTGCTGAAAACATTTAATTAAGTGTGAAACATAGCGGCCCATGCTTTCGAATTTAATTTCTTTTGCCTGAATTTTTTTTCCCCCACTTTTAAAGTGCCTTTAACTGTTGACTTGCATTATATGAAACACTAAGGACCACAGTCTCAGCTAAAAATTTTCTTTCATGTTAAAATGAAAAAATATATTTTTTTTAAAGCATTTATTATTTCATTTAAAAAGGCGAACTATCCCTTTAGCACTATATGTTCTGCAAACTGGTTTTGAAGATAATATGAATATCAAAAGAAATGCTAATAAAATATTCCAGAATGTATAAAGCACACACTGACAACTATTTGAACTGCAAAACTAGACTGAAGTGACTACACGTGTGTCAGAATCTCTTTAAGAACAAAACACTGGAAATGCTGACTCGGCAGAGAGTGAGAGAAAGTTGCCGCATATCAATGTAAACAGCTGCAGGAGAAGAAAAAAAAAAAAAAAAAAAAAAAGTAAATTTTGTGGGTGAAAAGGTCTAAGTTTCCCTCTAGTTGCCCGAGTGAGTTTTATGATGTCTGTCAGTGATACTGGGCCATAAAAGACCAAATGGATAATTACAACGCAGAGGTTTGTTTAGGAAATCTGCCTGGATCTTAAATGTACAGTCTTTCAAAAAATAAAAAAACCATGGAAGATCTTCGTATGATTTGCAGAAACAAAGTGATTGAATGAGGCCATTACTAATGGAAATCTAGGAAAGAAATGTACAAGATACTCTGCTGACAAAAGTGCATAATATAATTTATAATATGATATATGATCAATATTACACAAGTAGCAGTGCGATGTGGCTGTATATCTGCACTGGTGGGAGGCGTGCTTTAGTGTCCCACCAGTGACGATATACAGTCACATCGCACTGCTACTCGTGTGATATTGCGTTTATACAACAGTTCGACGGCATAATCGTGTATATGAAAAAGAAAATCAAACACGGAGAGTCTAAAAACCCTTTTGTAAGAGGAACTACTTTCTTCCGCCATTCATTCACATCTGCAGCTGACGCAAGTACAGCAGAAGCCGTTACTACTTCACAAACATCACTTTAGAGCTAGTATTTGAATGATTCTCTAGTGTAATATCTAAAGTGATGACAAAACAGGCGATTTTGCTGACATTTTAAGATTATAAGGCTGAACGGCATGAAATGCCATCAGTCTACAGAGATATCTCCCAGTATTTCTCTGTTGCAATCGGGAGATCACAATATTACTATGGTATAAATACAGCACTACAACATACAAAAGAGAGAGATCGACTTAGAAAGTCATTTGCCTGTTTAATAATGATTTGATCAGCTGTAGTTTCAAATTACGCTGTTTTTCTCTTAGGGCTTATTATGCGGTCTCTGTCGCCATCTTGTGGATGAACATAGTCAACCGTCTTTGCTCAAAGACAGGCTAATGGACTCTCAGAAATTATAAATATTTTAAATTAGACACTATCCTTATAAATAAACTGCAAAGTTGCAATCTAAACAACTACATTCTCGACTAAAAAGCCTCAAAAGTACATTTTGTTGTCCAACAGCAGCAATATTTGTCAAACTGTAGAGTGTCCTCTGCTTGTCGCTGTATGTGGGCGGAGTAATACACAAGGGTGAAGGGTGAAGAGGCTGGACTAGTGCTGTTATTTGCAGAATATCGCACGGCTATCAGCCAATCAGATTCAAGAAGCAGACAGAACTGTTTTATAAAGTAATATAATGCATGTTCTATGTATTTGTGGTGAATTAATTATTCTGCAAATAAAATGTGTAATTTACAAGTTATTCAACATACAGAATGTGTATATCATGCAGTATTTATATCTGTAAATGTGCTGAAAACTATTTTAGAAGGCATGTATATAGATAGACAGGTATTGCAATCAATTACAACTTAAAATAAATTAACGAAACATGAATGAACAGTTTACCAACAACATGTTTTAAAGTAGTTAACATTAGTGACATGAATTAGCATGTTGTTAACATGTTAGAATTATGCTAACATGCATGGACATGTTTGCATGCTTCTAGAACAGTGATCAAATTATTAGCATAAAATATGTTGCTAGCATATATAGCATATAGCCATAGCTAAATAGCTAGATTAAGATCTGAAGGCCTTGAACTGAGTGAATGTAGGTTAAATGCACTGCAAGAATCACAGTTTAAAAGTTTTCACCCCCTCCATAAAAGCCATAGGTTTTATATAAATTTGTTTGCAAAAGAATATATAAAAACCAATAGTTTAGAAAAGACATAGCTTAAAAATTATGATCCGTCTGAAGGTCTGAGCCAAGTTTGGTGGTTATAACTTGAAAACTCTAAGAGGAGAGGGGTTTAGAAACTTGGTCTTAAATAAAGCAGCAGCAACATGCTACGCTCTCAAGCTAACATAAAAAGTTACAATACTGTTTTTTTTACTACATAAAAAAAGCTAAGTTAAATCAAACAAAACCCCAGAGTGTTGATACGAAATACTTTTGAATGTCTGCACAGAAGCATGACTTGACTTACATTGTGAACGACTGAAGCCACAGCGTTGGTGAGTTGGTCTGAAGTCACGGGGTCAGTCATGGCTGCCGTCAGGACACTGTGAACACGCTGAACAACACTCGTTTCCGCACAGCCTTTAGCCTTTCTCTTTCTCACTGAGACTCAGGCAGGAGTTTACGGGCAGCATAACCTGTCAACAATTAAATACCATGTTAATTGCCAATTATGGTACACAGGTCAAACTTGTTATTCAGTGTGTTTAAAGACAACAATATAGTGCTCCATTTACTGCTCAAATGGACTTAAACTACAACATAATAGTCCCTCATATCCAAAGACTGATAACAACCTGATAAAAAAAAGCTGCTACTGTGAGGACATGCAGATAAGAGACTTGTGTTTGAAAATAACCATAAAGCTGTACTGGATGTGATACTTGAAGAATCTTTATCTCTTCTTATTCAGAGCAGTTGTGTTGCGCTTGCAAACCTAATTTATTGGTTCATAATAATAGCAAAAACAACAACAACACCCTTACTAATAATTAAATTGGGACGCACACACAGCCACAATCACTAAAACTTTAGTTAAAATAAAAAAATAACTATAGCCATGACTACAATGAACGATACACATGGAAAACTATACATTAAAATGACTAAAGCTTTCACATTGAAATGCTTAAAACAAACTAGCAAAACAACAAAAATGTTAAAATTATTCTCTAACAAGTACTTTTTGCAAGTATTATTTTCTTTACAGTGCAAAAACGCAATTGATAAATTTTGTTGAGGTTTAACCTTTAACAGGAACATTTCAGGACCTCAGCACTGTAATCCTGCCTTTGTTGATTCATCTATACGTTAGGCCTGTCACAATAATCAATATATGGACTTATCACACAACACATGGACATGACCTCAAACATTTTTGGTGATGCAATATATATATATAAAATCGCCTATACATAAAAACCAATTCTAGCCACATTTTAGCTGATTGCGCAGGCTCTCTATCTCTATATTGGAGTTGTCAGTATGGTAAAAAAAAAAAACTATAGTATTTACTATAAATTACTAGTTTAATTACTAATAGATGTTACTTTTTCATAGTTCTTTTTGCCTTGCATTTTTTTGTTAACATTTATTAGTATTATGTATTTGTGTAGGATATACGTTTTCACAATTGGATTCCAATGCCTAATTATTAAATTGTTAAAATGACTATAATTAAATGAAATATTCTTAAGAATAAAATATAATGTATTGTTTGGAAGAGTGTACTTGCATTATGATGCTATTATAGTGTTAAAATAGTCTTCAAATGACAATAATATTGTTTAAATCGTAATAAATTTTGGTGCTATATATATCGTACCTCAAAAAACAGATATAGTGACAGGCCTACTATAGACCATTTCAATGTGGTGATGTCATTGGCCCATGAACATTTCCTGTTTGTTATCAAACTATTTCATAACTGTAACAAGATGCAATTCAATCATAATGCACTTCCAACCTCAATGGAGTCCAATCATTCGCACATCAAAGTCGCAATGTGAAATGTAAATATTTCATAACATTTTGTTAAAAAAAAAAAACTCAAAAATAGTCTTTATAAGTAGAGCCCCCTGACTTTTTGAAAGTTTACTTCTACGTTTCCCATAGTTTTGTCACGATAGTGGAATTCGATACTAATCGGTACTGAAGTTTTAAAAACGTCCATTTCCCGCTAACATTTGAGCGCATTTTTAAACCACTGACTTGCCATTGTATCCATGTGCTCAACAGAAATGACTGTCATTGGCCGTGAAGGTCATCAGTTCACCGAACTCACCGCTGTTTACTGAGTGTAACCACAGATACAGGGACACTGGAGCATTTTAAAGCCATGAAGATCAGTTGATTCATCAGAGGATTGCTCGTATGTCAGCTTATAAACATAAATCAGCGCTGCTTAAGAACGTGCTCAACAGCGCTCAAACAGTGCTGATTGGTATCGAATTCCAGTATCGTGACAACACTAGTTTCCCGTAAGGTAGCTCTATGCTAATCTTACTGAAGCAGAATTAGCAACCATCTGTCAAGTGACATCAAATGACAACTCTTGTTTATGTCGGGTTCTTCGATCTGCCCTCAGATCACAAGTTGATGTCTGACAAAGTAGTGTTCTAGACATTATTTTCTAGTAAGTACATAAAAATCCTCATTTAGACTGCAATACAACATTAAACTTGTTGAAGTGAAATATCCTAACAGTATAATCATAAAAATAAAAAAACCTTTCCAAATTTCTACCATGATATAATTAAATCGTAAAACAGTGTTCCATGTGGCTTAAATAAATGTAATGCACATTTAAAAAACAAAACGCACTCAAAAATAAATAAATTAATTAATAAAATATTCAGCAAAAAAAAAAAAAACTAAACAAAAGAAAAAGTAAATCAGATCAGTACAGTACACAATGAACATAATCTAAAATGTGTTTCAATAAGAATAAAGCAATGCAAGCAAAAAGAACTTGACCTTACCTAAAGAGGAACATGACCAAAACTGTGGCAAAGTTAATGCAGTTGACTCTTATATGACAGGAGTCACATTTGTGTTAAATTGTTGGACATGCCCAGTTACTCAACTCTGATGCCAACATTGCAAGACTAAGTGCAAACCGCCCTTATATAAAATAAATCTTGCAACACATTTCTAAGAAACATGATCGTACTATCTTTAAGAGTTACCTAAATATAGAGCACACTATACTATAATGTTGCAATCTCGTGTTGGAAGCTTATTTTAGTTAAAAGCTGATTTTAAAAAAAAAAAAGTACTTTGTTGAAAGGTCAACGATTTTAGCAACTGAAGAGGGGCTTCGATCTAAACTTGTGGTAAAAAAATATGACAAAAGATTTGGGGGGCATTTTTTATTAAAAATAAAAATAAAAATCATTCAAGAAGAGATTTTTCATGAGGAAGTTCACTGGATGTAAAACAGAAATCATTATTCAAAAGGTCAAAAAGTTAAGATACAAAACTAACAGTTTTAACTGGTTTATAATACTTAAAACAATTTAAAGTAAATTCACAAATTCACAAATTAAAGAAACAAAGAAGATTTGCTATTGAAAGATTAAAAGAAGAAAACAAAAACAATGTAATAAATAAGTGACCCTGGACCATAGAATCAGTCTTATGTTGCACAGGAATATTTTTGGGAATAGCCAAAAATATCCATTTTATGAGTCAAAAGTATTGATTCAAATATCAATATAAAAGTGTCATATTATAATATTATATAAGTAAAGACTTTCTTCCATGAAAACATTTTAGAAATTTTCTATGGTAAACAATCAAAATGTTGGTAACATACATTGCTAAGAACTAAATTTAGCCAACTTGCAAGGCAATTTTTTCAATATTTTATTAGTTTGTTATATAGTTTTGATTCCAAATTGAATATCAAAGTGTATCTTGGCTAAATATTTTCCTATTAGCACTTTTCAAAAATATCTTTGTTTGAGAAAAAAAGGAAGTGCTTTACAGCAGGAAATATCTACAATTGCACAATGAAAGATGCCAATAGCACCCATTCTCAACTCAAAAATAAAATGAAATGTATCATACACTCTTTGTTAATAGAATTTCAATTGGTTGGCAAGGCTTCAAAATGACAAATTCCCTACAGCTGAAAACTGACACAAGTAATCTTCTTGTACGTTGCCTACATTTTCCTCTTCATTTGCACCAGAGATCATGTTTGTAGCGATAACTAAAAAATAAAAAACAGATCCACACAAAAGGCTCAATATAATGTCCATTCTGTTTCTAGTGATGCCAAATTGAGGTATTGTCTACCACAACCAACCACGTAGCTCCCAAATCAATGGACGGTTTTGCACAAAAGGATTTTCTCCTTTGAAATTCAAAGCATTAGCTCTTAGTGGAAATGGTCCAAGTTATTGGGATCAAATACAAAGTTTATATAATAAAAAGTTTTATTGTCAAACCAGCTTCAAGTTATCCTCCTAAATTCAGCTAAAATTCCTTGTCTAAACCGAGAGCTCAGGATCAAGCGCTGTTTGAAAAGGCAAACAAGCTTACTGGATCATATTCAAGCACGTCCATAAAATATAATTTCAGACAAAAGCAGAGACGGCCAGTAAAGATGCCATTCTGCAAATAGACGTTCAATCACAATGTGGAAACCTCACTGTGAAAATATAAAAAGCTTGATGACTGAGTAGTGCAGCAAATATAGAATTCATAGTTTACTAGTGACTGGCGGCTCGTCCACATCAAAGACTTGTTTGTAAGTTGAATTTAAACATCATACACGGAAAAAAATGGTTTGGATCAAGTATTAAATGGTGCGGGTTAGTGGCTAAAAGGTTGAAAGGTTGCAGGTTCCAAGTTCTGACCAGTGAACATTGTGTTCATGATCAAGATCACAGGTTATGTGTGAATAAATAACTGCCATCCCCTTTTCATTAATCAATCTAAAGCTCTTTTCCATGTACACTGCAAAAAACATCCGTAAATTAGCAGTTTTTCATATTTTGTGATTGGTGTTTTTATTTTTCCCTGTTTATTTATGCTTTTGAATTGCATTATGGGACCTTGATCTTTCTCCCAACAACTTTTAACCTTGAAAAGTTTGTTTTTAACATGTTTAATAGTTTAAAGTGATATATTGTCTGGGTTGGTGTTGTATATTACAGTACAAAAACCTTTTTTCTGCTTTATTACAGAGTAATTTCTCTATATAATATATAAGAAATAATATATAATTTCAAAATACTGAAATGTCAATAAAAGTCTCTTTGTTAAACTGTAGAGTTGAATTTTCAACATCAAAATTTGACAGCAGAGATCAAGCTCCCATAATGCAATTCAAAACAGTAAATAAGCAGATAACACTTGTGAATCACAAAATGCAGAAACTGTTAATTAACAAATGCAGTGTCAACCTTGTAATTGCAAGATATAAAAGTCAGAAGTGTGAAAACAACAACTTGGAATTACAAGCTAGATATACATAAAACAATAAAAGCTAAAAGATCCTACATGATTGCAAAAATCAATATAGAAATTATGCGAATTCTTTGTTTTTCCACAATGTATGCATGTATACATTTCCAGCAGTCACAAGTTCATTTCAATAGCCAATCAGACATATCAATGTGAACTGATTTTTTAAACTACATTACCCTTTTCATTTTGTATACAAAAACATAAATAAAGTGACAAAAACAGGTTTCCACATTTCAAAACTACACAACATGATATTTTAGGGAATGTTTACCAGGGATGCTTTCTTGCGTTCTGCAAAGAAATGTAAAAATGCAGACATGTTGAACGATGTTTTACTTGATAGTGCACACTACAAGATGCTCAAAAACAATTATCAACAAACAACCATCCATATGTTTGATAACTAGTCAGTGAGTCCAGCATTGTAAACTCATCCATATCATTTACAATTATTCAATTGGTTCAAAAACAACACAAAAAAACTACAGTACAAATGACACAACTATTACAAACATTACAAAAACATCTTTCATTTTAGCAATATTACTGTATGGTATGCCATGGCATGGCATTGTATGGTATTGTATGGTATGGTATGGCATGACATGGGGTATGGCATGGTATGGTATGGTATGGCATGGCATTGTATGGCATGGCATTGTATGGTATTGTATGGTATGGCATTGTATGGTATGGCATTGCATGGTATGGTATTGCATGGTATGGTATTGCATGGTATGGTATTGCATGGTATGG
>CAIGQV010000641.1:4927075-4952057 GCA_903798115.1 Danio jaintianensis | reverse complement strand
AAAAAAAAAAAAAAACCAAGTTGAAGGCTAAGTAAGTAACGTGAACAAATAGTTTTTGACATTAATCGGATCACTGAATTGGTTCATCGTGTTCTCAAAACTATCCGACTGATTTGTTCAAGAATCTGGTTCAGTCACTCAATCTGGATGCACAATGAAAAGCTTGTCGGAGGTAATGATTATTAGGGAAAAACAAACTAAAAAACACAGCCCGACTTCACACAAAAAACTAACAAGCTTTACAAGACTTAACCCTGAGAACTATATTCATGTCACTTTAAATACAATCAAATGGTTTCAGACTACATATACTGATTCATTCATATAAACAAATTGCATGATGCTTTAATGTCATTTCTGAAGTCATCAATTCTTCTCCTTTTGTTACGTGGATGAAAAAAAAAAAAAAAACAGCATGAGGGTGAGCAAGTGATGGCAGAATTAGGATTTTTATGTGAGCTACTCCTTTAAAGACTGTGAATTTAAAATGTACTATGTTTATTTTGCTAGCACACATGGTTATTCTTTAGGTGAAAAAATAATGTGTAATTTAATCCACTGAAAATAAATGTTTGTTTTGGTAATCAACCAAAGTCTGATCATTTGCTTCTTTGTTTGGAGTGGCGGTCCTTCTCTGTTGATGTGAGTTTGACGCTTCATCCACAATATTTTTAACCACGCCCCTCTTACCGTAGGTTTGCTATGAGAGAATGAGGCGCAAAAAGAAAGCCCCGCCACCTACTCAATATTCAGTTTCAGTTGTAAGTGCCTCAACATACGGAAATAAAAATATGGAAAAAAAGTAACTTCTGGCCCACGTAGACATTACCATAGTTTATTGTATGCTAAAGGGATAGCTCATGTGATGTTTTTTTTTTTTCAGTAGAATGTTAAAAAGGGTTTTAGCTTAATCTAAGATCCAAACCAAAAGGATTCATGTAATTTAAAGGGATAGTTCACTGAGAAAAAGAAAATTTACTCCAAACCTTTGCAGTTCCAAACCTTTATGAGTTTGTTTCTTCTGGTGGTGGATGAAGAGATTCCCCCCAATGTGTAAAGCGCTTTGAGTGTCTAGAAAAGCGCTATATAAAAGTAAGGAATTATTATTATTATTATTATTATTATTATTATTATTATTATTCTGTTAAACGCAAATGAAGATATTTAGAAAAATGTTGGAAGCCGACAGCAACTGACTTCAATTATAGTAGAAAGAAAAGTATACTATGGAAACCAATGGATACCAGTTTACAACATTCTTCAAAATAGGAACATAAAATACCGTTAAAAAACGTAAAAAAAAAAATAAAAATAAAAAACTCAAACAGGTCTTGAATAAATAGAGGGTGAGTAAATGATGACAGGTCTGTCATTTTGGGGTGAATTATCACTTTAAATCAATGGCTACCAGCAGTCGAAAAGAAAAAAAGAAGAGAAAAAAAAAGAGAGACATACAGGCAAAACATTTACAAGGTGAATTACTTCTGCGAGAAGTAATCGACCTACACATGGAAATGAAAATCTGTGCGCACCCTCCAGCAGCGGAAATCATACTGACATGAAATTGTTTAACTGAAATCTATTTTAACTTTGAACTTATTTGGCCTGTTTGATTACATTTAGTTTCTTTGTTCTTATAAAAGTTTGACTCTGTTAGAGAAAAAAATCTGGAAAAAAAAAGATGCATTATGTAATCTTGTTAAATCTAATTTTATAAAATTGGTATCGAAACAAGTAACGTTCAGTAAGTATTAGTGTCGACCAATTTGGCATCGTACAATGTCTAATGTGAAACAAGTAAAAAATATATAATAATAATAATAATAATGATATAAAATAACATTATAGATAAAAGTAATACATATTAGGCTGTACAGTAATACAGAAAAATATATAAATACAAATATGCAGAAGATACAGCAGTGAAAAATAAATTAAAAAAAATAAAGGAAAAAAAAAAGAAAGACAAAAAGAAAGACAGAAAGAAAGACATAAACAGGCATATATTCTCTGTGCTCTCCATTCATAACTAAGCCAGAGGCAGGTAAAATAGGTTAGCTATAGTTTTTTTTTCTTTTTTTCTTCCATTTTTAAAATGAGAGAGGAAGGGTTGCCAAATAGTGTCAAATTTTTCAGTATTACCGCAAACTGTATACCTAATCTTGGTACAATATCGCAAACTGTTGAATGATACTCAGCCCTAAATATACCTGGTTTATAACTCTTAAAAAAGTGCGCCGGTGTGCGCACCCAGAGATAGAAATCTATGTTTAGAATGTCCACTCTTGATCTTGAAAATTCAACAGAGTCACTTTTATTGACATTTTAGTAGTTTCAGACAAGATATTACTTAAGAAATAATATATAGAAAGAACCCTAACCCTAAATAACAGACAATGTACACCATATTACCAGGTTTTTGTACAGTAATTTACAACACTAACCCAGACAACATACCACTTTAAACTATAAATGTTAATAAAAGTCAATTTTTTTATTAAGGTCTCGTAATGCAATTCAAAATCATAAGTGGAAAAAACAACAATCCCAAAATATGGAAAACTGTCAATTTACAGATATTTACTTGATATGTACACATAAAAGTAAATTAACACCTAATTTTCCATTTTGGTAAGAATTATCTTATCTTTGTTTTATTAAAGCAGTATTATTACAAAAAATTTAATTGAAGAGCTGTGCAACACTATTTAAAAAAAAAAAACGTGTTTACGAACGATTCAGCCATTGTGCAAGAGAGAAACTACAGGAGCACAGGTGAAATTCAAACAACCAAGCTTATTCAATTATCACTTGAAGACTAAACAGCCCTTGGACAACGGTTTAAAAGGATAAAGGTGTTTTGGCTTTTTTCTGTGCGCACCGGTCAGCAGGGCTTTGGCAGACTCAGGTTACCGACACACAAGGAGTTCTCACACTCTTTGTGTTTAACTTGGAGCTGACTATCACGTTTTTGTAACATAACAGCAGTGAACAAACCCAACAAATCATGTCTTAACCAGAGGAATTCTGTCATTCATACCTCCAGTCACACCAAAACAAACAATCGGGATGAAATATCCAATCAGCTCATGACAACTTGAGTACAGTAAAGCATATCATGGGAAACACAGTACTATAAAAACCACATACGAGCCCCTGGTCGAGTGTTAAATCACGCTACCCAAGGTGGATGTCAAATAAGGCAGTAATATCATAGTCTACGTGAGAACAGCGGTCTTAAAAATATTTTTCAGCTGATTAGCGTCGCCAGCTGGGCAGACAATTACGAAAGCGCAATGCAGAACTTTTACAAACAACCTTGACCCTGCAGGAAAATAGTAGCTACGACGTGTGTGTGTTTTTTTTTTATGTAATCCAGAAAGGCTAAAGAAACTAGTTTCCAGCTGATCTGCATTGGAATGCAAGCAGGAATAAAGCTCATTTTATTATATCATTACTATTTTTTTTTTCTTTTATTAAAGTCTTGGGTGGATAGACAGACAGACAGACAGACAGACAGACAGATAGATAGATAGATATAAAAAAATATTCATTTACAAACACTAATATAATAATTTTTTTATAGAATAAAAAGGTTTATAAAAAGACATTATTAGACAACAACATTATATAATAATTCTATTCTGATTCTGATTCTGATAATACATAAAATAATATACAAATCTAAAATTAAGACTTTTTATTAAAGATTCATATTTAAAAACAATTCCTTTAAAGTCTCTCCAGATAAAAATCATTGTCTGATAAGATTAAAAATAGGGCTGAACAATATATCGTTTGAGGATCGATATCACAATGTGTGTATCTGCAATAGTCACATCGCAGAATTAAAAGAGTAAAAGATAAGATATTAGTAAATATTCTTATTTTTATTTTTATTATTATTATTATTTATACAATGACGACCATGTTATTTTTAATTTGATTGTTAAATTTTTGTACTTTAATACTGTTAGGACTGCCCAGAAAACAATAAAGCACTATTTATTTATTTTTGTTTGTAATTTATTATAATTTATGCAGATGCAATGCATAGAAAATTATTTGACTTTATCATCCCAGTCATTCCAAATAGAACTATTCAAATCATCTGCTGAAATTATATTCATATCGCAATATGTATTGGGGCAAAACAAAATATCGCAATGCCAGATTTTTCCAATATTGTGCATCCCTATTGCAAAAGCATATGTTTGACACTTATGAGTTTGTAAAACCAACCAGCAGGTGATAAATCAGACAAAAAAAAGTCTTCTTCTAATAATGTTGACTTGTTTGCATTAAAAAAAAATGGTAACATCTAAATTAACTATGAATTAAAAAAATATTTAGCATCACAGAATCAACCAGAACATTAATTTATACCGCCAAAACTAAATCAAATGGCTTAATTAAAGAACAAAATTTTTAAAGGGGACCTATTATGCAAAAATCACTTTTATAATGGGTTTAAACACAATTGTGGCGACGGTGTATGAATATAGCCCGCCTCTAATGGTAAAAATGTTGTAATTCTATTTTTATAATCACACTTGATATAAATAGTCTGCAGAAACACTTTGATTGACATTCTTCCTTTGTACGTGTCATCAGAGGGGTAAAGCCCGCCCATTAGTGACCACTAGTTATCTCTCCCTCATTAGCATAGACAGCCCTGAGTGAGAAGCAGCCATACACCATTAGAGTTTTCACACAGTACCTTTTTTTTTTTAAAGATAACATTAGTCCTGTTTTGAATCTGCCGCTATGCTGACACACAGGTGTCTGTAGCTCCGCCCTCTATTGAAAAAGAGCACAATCTCATTTGAATTTAAAGGGACAGTCACCAAAACGGCAAAATGGCACAAACCTAAAAGGGGCCGTTTCAAAGAGTTATAAAACCTTAATTTATTTGTGTGGTATTTTGAGATGAAACTTCACATACATACTCTTGGGACATCAGAGACTTATTTTACATCTTGTAAAAAGTGGCAGAATAGGTGACCCCTTTAAGGTAAACATGTCAGGTAATCACATTTGGTTGGAGAAATAAGTACAAAGACATTTCTGTATGCTGTAATCTCCGCTGATTTACTGGCATCTGGCATTATGCCTTAATCACACTGCAAAAACAAAAGGCAAAGTTGCCAGTTTAAAGCTCACAAGCACTAGTTTGACAAAGTCAGTGCTTTGTTCCTCTGAGATATCTGACTCCTTGATGGCTTTACAACACTGATCTAACCTAAATCCAACTGACCCCTGGAAACAAGCACAAACCAACCACAGCAGCTTAAAGACTCAAGCTTTAAAATCAAATGGTTGTGCCATTCGTCTAACAACAAATAGAGGGGGAAAAAACAAGACAGATTATGATTTATAACGATTAAGATAAAATAAAAAATATTTCTGTTCTAATTATTTATGAGATTATATTTCAATTTCATGTTATAAACTTGAAAACAAGATGTAAACACATCACTGGAGACTGGAAACATTTGTTTCTATTTGTGAATGCTCAGCTCTCTGCATGGTAAATAAAATAATATTTCTATTAAATGCGGATAACGAAGGAAAAGGTGTCAAAAAATTAAAAATGTCAACATATGGGTGTAACAATAATCCATTGTCATTAAAATAATACATATATGCATGGAAAAAATAAATAATATAATATTGCTTTCCTGTACTTATTTAAATCTATAACATAAGTGGTCAAGGGTCTAAATTATTTAATATTTTTTCAATATCTCAAAACTTGTTTACGACAAAAACCTAGTGGTTTAAAGTTTGTGGCAAAGTTTAACGATTTAAAATGACAATTATAATTAGCAATTTGGTCATTTTTCATATAAAACTATTATAAACTATTGCTGTAGGGAATGACATTTTAGTGGGTGTCTTCTGTAAATCATGGTCAATATTTTTGAAAGAATATTTTAAAAAGTATTTAATATTAAGTAAAAAGATTTAAAAATGTAATTTATGCTTAATAATTGATGCTTGAAAACACCTTTTCATACTTGCATTTCACCCACAAAAGAATAATAAAGGCCAACACATGTACCACTTAGCCACAGCCCTTCAACTGCTGGTGAAAAATGAAAGGAGGAGGAGCACAAAAATAAACCCCGCCCCCTACTTGCTTTTCCATTACAATTTGAAATACATCATGATAATGAAATAAAAGTCTGCAGTAACTTCTGGTTCCCGTAAGGTTCTCACAGACCAAGATATTCATATTAATTATACAATGACTGAGGATAAAAGAATGGCAAAAAATAAAAGTAAATAAAACAGCAGTATATTCATCCAACCATAAATGATGTAGGGGGCTTAAACAAAATCACACTCATTATTTCTCGGCCTCATCAATTCTCATAATGTTTAAAACTTGTGCATGGCTAGCTCCTTTTTGAAGACAATAAACTGGAGTGTCATTAATTTTTAAGAAGACTTGTGAATAAAGTATGTTAGTATAAGAAGTAAACAACTTACAATAAACTCTACAGTTTAGTCCTCCAGAAGTATTCAATTTCAGCTTATTCTTTGTTTTTTTATTACATACTACAGCAGACATTAAAAAAATACTAGTGTTTTGAACCATATTAAGACAAAGTGCATTATACTGTATATAATATAGTATTTACTAAACTGCATGCTACACCATACTGTAACATTTTATATTAAACTACAATACACATAATTTTACTGTAGTAAAAACTAGTATTAAATTCAATTAACTGATAAACTAATAAATACAGTAGCATTCTACAGTTTTTACTACAGTAAACTACAGTAGTATATTACAAAATATAGCTGTAGAAAACCACGTACAGTATCTGGTTGTTAATATTACTATAATTGATGTATTACCATAGCATCTAGCCTATAGAATTTACACAACAGATTAGTTCAAGTGTTTTACTATAGTATGGAATTGAGGTAAAGTTGACTTATATTCACACATTACTTTCCCCTTAATAATATAATTTCAGAAAAGTATTCTTTGCAAATTATAAATGGTGAAATCATATTAGCAGCCAATGACTATCAAAGTACAACATGGTTCAGTCAAATAGAGCTAATGCTGTTTTCAAGTGACATTTACATGTGACTTCAGACCGAATATTCAAAGTACCATGGTAAACAATATAGGGAGCGTGTCACAAGTTGTCACTAAATGAATGTGCGAATATAAAACCAACTTTACCTCAAATTAGTATGGCATAGCATTTTTTCATGTACCAATATGAATTAACCAAAGTACAACAGGATGTATTATAGATAATTAAATACGACAGAGAGACAGACAGACAGACAGACAGACAGACAGACATACATAGACAGTTTCCGCACTATATATAAAAGGTGTCTGCCCTTAACTACTATATTTACTGCTTCACTTCCCTTTCCACTTGTTTGAGTGTTTCCACCGAGTAACTCGCCGCTGATTATTTTCCCCGTGGACGTCACGTGGCAGTGGGCTACTTTTATGAGTATGTCTGTTCCGTCGGTTTGACAGCAGTCCAGCGACTACGACTCACACAAACCAGCACACCAGACGGACGCAGACTGATTCATCACTACACAGCAGTGTTTCCTCGACCCATGTTCATTTAACATTTCCCGGTTTAAAGTTATTTTACCTGAGAGCTAGCGCAAGAGCTAGCCGATCACCAAACGCCGACTCGCACGCGTGTAATCCGCTCAGATAATCACTTTTCGTGCACCCGAACACGTTATATAGTTGACCAGTGGCATAAAAACACAAGTTTTACTCACAGTCTGACCATATTCATATTTGCGTGTATAAAACTCTAAATATGTACGTGAAATGAGTCCTACCTCAACCGATCTCCCCCTCAGTTTTCGCGGATGAGCCACATCTGACGCGCGCGCCTGCGTGTCATACATATTTCGATGGTGAACTCCTTCCCTTTTCAGAAAAAACGCTCAACAGGCTTTTATTTACGCTGAATGCATGCAAGCACACGTCAGATGAACGAGCCTAACCCAATTTGAAAGAATTTCGAAAGAATGTTTACATGATTTTACTATATATAAACGACGTAAAAGGTGGCGAGTAAACGAGGACGAGAAATTAAATTGTACATAAAATCTAGTAAATATATAAAAAGTCAAATATATAGTGTTGGATAAAGTTAGTTTGATACTTTTAAAAGAAATATTTTACAATATTTACCCTATGTTAATCTTTAAAAAAAATTACAACATACTTTTTATTACTTATGAACATAACATAATCCATAGCATTCACATTACTTTCCTTAAAAGGTAACGAAGGAAGAACTAGTTTTTTTAATGACTCAAGTTTACTTCACCCAACTCTGATTATATTTAAGCTAAATGGTGCTTGAAAAATGACTCAAGAAATAAATGCATATAAGTAGGAAATAACTAATACAATGCATTTACTGTGATCCATGTATAATGGCACATATGACCAAAAAAACTCATGACATAACAGTAGCGATGTTTAAAAATGTGTATATAAATAAACGTGTTTACTTGACAATTCTCAATTTCTCTGCATTTAATGCATTTATTATGATTCTTTTAATCTATTGTTTTATTGTATTATTGTTTATTATATTTTTTATTAGGTTTGATGACTTATCTTTTCAAAATATTAAATAAAATATAATTTAAAGCATTTTTATGGGTGCATATTTTATGCAAGATTAACATGCGTATATAATGTATCTTGTCAGTTTTAATTAAAAAGGTTGCAATAAACCCCATAGAAAATAAAGACAATAACAGATGGCTGACAGATATTTTCTGAAAGTTATCATCTCATTTAACTGACCATTTATTGAAAAAAAAAAAATCCATCCCTTTATTTATTCCTGTTCTTTATATTATATATAAACCATATATATATATATATATTATAAGTGGTGCTTAAAAAATGACTCATGCTAAATAAATGCATGTGAGTTAAATAGGAAAGAACTAATACAATCAATCATGTACTGTGATCCATGTATAATGGCACATATGACCAAAAAACTCATGACGTAACAGTAGCAATGTTTAAAAATGTGTATATAAATACACATGTGTTTACTTGACAATTCTCAATTTCTCTGCATTTAATGCGATTACTATTGCTATACTATGCTATGCGATTACTAATAACTATACTATTATTATTATTTATTCTATTATATATTACTTTTGATGACTTATCTTTTCAAAATATGAAATAAAATATAATTTAGAGCATTTTTATGGGTGCATATTTTATGTAAGATTAACACATGTATATAATGTATCTAGTCGGTTTGAATTAAAAAAGGTTGCAATAAACCCCATAGAAAATAAAGTTAAATAAAAAGTTAACCTCTCATTTAACTGACCATTTATTGAAAGAAAAAACAATCTTTTTTTATTTTATTTACTGAATTTCCAGGCCACGTTTAGTTCCAAACATAATACCTACGTATAATACTTTATAATAGATAAAACTTATTTGCCCAAATGGGACATCTGCCGGCCACTAACAGTTATTGCATGCCATAAAGAAAAACAAAGAAAAGAAAATCAACATGGAAAAATAAGTTTTTGACACAAACGACACTTGAGTTTAATGAATGACTGTGTAAGATAAACACTTTACTTATTGTTCGTGTAATTAAAGGGATAGTTCACACAAAAATGAAATGTACTCACTATTTACTCAACCTCAAGTGATTCCAAACCTTTATTGGTTTCTTTCTTCTGTTGAACACAAAATATGATATTTTGAAGAAAGAAACTCATGAAGGTTTGAAACAAGTAAAGGATGAATAAACGAAGACAGAATTTTGGGTGAACTATCCCTTTAACTTGGTAGAGACGTGCCTGTTCCTTTAAATGGATTCGAGCGAGCTGTGATTGACAGCTACAACTACAACGAGGATCATCCACAGGGGGCGGTTCCAACTAATCAGTCATCCAATCAGCGTCGAGCGTGCAGTCCGAATGAGACAGCTCCCGTGACGTAAACGGTCACCATTCTACTGTGCGGACAATCAATAAACATCTTCTGCAAAGTGACAACAAACCTACAAACCGAGCATACTTGAGGATAATAAACACAATTATGGACCCCTCAGCGGTAAGCGAAGATATGGTTAATACGAAACGAACATAATGTAATTGCAAAAAGCTCCATGCAATGCTATATTAGCTCACTCGACATTGGTAACACATGAAAAGCTGTTACAAGTGCATTAAGTTTTTATATACGATCGTTATCCATAACGATTTCTTATTTTCGCGTTAAGCTTTTAGATATGCCGTCATTGTTACTTTCAATATCTATGATTACAAGGAAATGTACTGTAGGCCTAGGTCTGAAGGAAACCCCCTTGATACAAAAACAACATGAGTCACTAATATGTTGTATGATCTTTTCAGATATATATATATACTTTATATAGATGAATGGTATTTGCAATCAGATAAAAATAAATCCTTCTAGATTATAAGTGTTTTTCAGGCAGTTACTAATGAGTAGGCTTGGCCTGCTAGCACTGAGCAACATTTTTATACTGATAATCAAAGAAATACTGAAATAAAACAAATGTACATCTGAATTGATGCATAATTTTGTTTTCAAAGTATTTTTGGCATAGCAGATGTGTATATATTTAAACCTGAGCCAAATGGAAAGACCTTTTGTATACAAACTACCATACATGACACTCACATAAGAATGCATGTTTGATTTATCTTGAGTGATACACATTTAAATATGATTTTAATAACAATGGAATGTTTAGTAACTAATGAAATTAGAGTTTCTGTTCATTAAAGTAAATAAGCTTGTAAATATACAGTACTTTGTTGTGTCAATTTGTCTGAAGGTTTCAAACTGTACTAGGTTAAAGTCCACTGTGATGTGATGTCTTCAGTCACATCATTAGTACTGTGTGCAACAACAAAAAATCAATAACATATTGCATGTTGCTTTGTAAAAAAGCTTATGCCAAATGCAAAAAATATATATTAAAAAAAAAAAAATTATATAAAAAAATATTATATTGTGTGTTTAAGAGGTTTTTAATAGAATGTAAAACTATAAGTCTGCAATATTGGCAAAAAATGTAATCTTTTAAATATACAGTCAAGCCCCAAATTATTCATACTGAATAGTTGAATAGTATGAATAGTTTTGGGCTTGACTGTATATATGTAAATTACTACTTGTGTGTGTCTGTGTGTTTTCTTTCTAGGCCTGTCATTTATAAATAATAACTAAAATAGCTAAAACCATGAGTAGGCAGCAACCACTTTTTTTTTTTTAAATGAACGGATCATTAAATCATTGGCTCACTTTATTCTTTCAAAAACAGATTCATTCAGGAGTGAAACACTGTAGTTTTACTGTAGAGATGCTCAAATGTTCTGCACTGTTTTGAACTATTTAAATATCGCAAGCAATAAATATCAAAAATTCTAATTCAATTGTGACAAACTATTGAGAAGTACACAAGCGCATACCTTTGCTCTGGAGCTGATGTAGTTCATGTCATTCTTGTTTTCTAGACCATAGGTGGCTTCATCAGCACTCTGACGGAGATGGGCTTCAGTCACGATCAGATACAGGCGGCAATGCAGGCAGGATTCTTCTCTGTGACCGAAGCGGCCGAATGGTATGTATTTCAGGATATCACATGCATCATTTCGCAAAACAAAAAGAGACACCAATTATGTAATCAGAAATGCACTGGTTTCCAAATGTGAGGTTTTGCTCAATGTGAGATCGACAGCCAGATTTTCTTATTTTTTATAATTAGATTTATTTTGGCTGAGGATTTGCAGAAAAACACAAGAAATTCCGCATTAAAGGGGACCTATTATGCAAAAATCACTTTTTTAAGGGGTTTGAACAGTTGTGTAGCAGCAAATTGTGAATATAGCCAGCCGCTAATGGTAAAAATTCATTAATTCATAATTAATTATAATCACACCTTATAAAAACAGTCTGCAGAAACACTTTGATTGACATTCTCCCGTTGTACATGTCAACAGAGGGGAAAGCCCCGCCCATTAGTGATGATCTCTAGCTCGTTAGCATAAACAGCCCTGAGTGAGAAGCAGCCATCCATCATTAGAGTTTTCACACCATACCTGCCGAAAAACATTTATAAAGGAGGGCTGGAAGCACAATCGACAGTCATCAAAACGGCACTTTCTTTAAGTATCTATGAACAGAAATTATTGTCTTTAGAAAAGTTTAGATATTTATTTTTTTCTTTTAGATTATCTCTGTACAAAGCACATTGTTTACTATGTAAATGACATTAATCTTGCTGTTTTATAAGCGCCACATACTGGTTAGAGTGAACTAGCATTTTTATTCAGTCTGTCTTCTGTTTTGTTTTATACAGGTATGTTTTATGTAGCGTAATTTGACAAAGCTAAAGTCAGACCATTAAGATTTTACTTTATATTTTATTTTATTTATATACTCTCACGCATGCTCTGAAGGCTTCTGCAGGGTGGCAGTCCACGACACAAGCTGGTCAAGCAGCCGTCAGGTCCGCTAGAGACTGCGTTTTCTGCATTCAACCGTCCAAAAGATGCTCTGAGCTCCAATAACAACTCGCAATCTGAAGCAACAGGTAAACACAGGACAGTTTGTTCACTTACTGGCACAAGACCTCTTTCACAATTGTATTAACATTCTTCTGGGAAGCTAAATGAGATTTACTCTATGTCTGTGAGTCAGAGGTCATGTGATTTTGAGATCATTAGCTGTATGTAAATACTGGATTCTGAAGTGTTATGCAATGCAGAGGAATGCAGAAATTCATTCTTTTTGACCTTATTTAGGTCCTTCTTTGGTTTTGGCACCTCCATCTGTGAACTCTCAGACAACAAAAGAACAGCTGCCTCTGGAAACACGGATCAAGCAGGATAAGAGTAATTTTCATGAGCAGCAGAGGCAGAAAGTGGCCCAAGAGGCTCGAGAAGAAAGAAGACAGAAGAAGCAGGTGAATCACTGAAGCATTTCATGTTCTTACAGTAAAGCTCCATAAATGAGGGTTAGTTCACTCCAGTAGTGAAGTGGTATTATTTTCTTATTACAGAACTATATTCAATACAGTGGCATATTTTTATAGAACTGTGAGTCTGCGAGCAAAAATGAAAAATGTATTTAATTATATATATTAGTTAATGTGAAATAATATTTAGATAATTATTCATGATTTTTTTGTCTGTTATATTGAAATACTTCAAAAATAATTTTTAAATATGTTTATTGTAAATTATTATGAATTACACATACAATTTTTAGAATCAGATTTTATAGAATTTTTATCATCTCACATTATCATTGTCATTTATTATTTATTTCTTATGCCTTTATAAAAAATATTTTACACAAAAATATGGATATATTTGAGTTAGATAAAAAATCAATAATTATTATTAAATTATTATTATTATTATTATTATTATTATCATTATTCATTCATTTTCCGTCGGCTTAGTCCCTTTTTTCATCAGGGGTCGCCACAGCAGAATGAACCGCCAACTTATCCAGCATATGTTTTACACAGCGGATGCCCTTCCAGCTGCAACCCAGTACTGGGAAAAATCCATACACACTCACATACACTCATACACTACAGCCAATTTAGTTTATTCAATTCACCTACAGTGCATGTCTTTGGACTGTGGGGGAAACCGGAGCACCCGGAGGAAACCCACGCCAACACAGGAAGAACATGCAAACTCCACACAGAAATGCCAACTGGCCCTATATATATATATTTTTTTTTTTATCAGGAGCGTGAGTTGGTATTGAAGAGGATAGCAGAGGACCGGCGCAGTCAGCAGGAGAAGGCCCAAACTGAAGCCACAGCAGACACCTCTCCCTCCAGTGCACAAGGGCAGAGACTGGGTGGACGTGTGGAGACAAGCGTGGACAACCACTGCATCCTCATGGTGTTTGTCCTCTGTTCTCTAACAACCATTTCTGCTATATTTATCCAGTATGTAGACAAACCTGTTTGACGTCATTGTGTCTGTTTTACAGATCCGTCTCCCTTCTGGAGAATCTATGCGTGAACGTTTCCCTGCTGACACTCCTTTAAGTCAGGTTGTTGAATACATAGCCAGTCGCCACCCGTTGCTCCCTGCCTTCTCACTCCTGCAAGGCTTTCCTCGGAAACGTTTTGGAGAAACTGAGCTGACCTGCTCGCTCCGCTCTCTGGGACTGACCCCTAACGCTGCACTTTGCATACAGACCACGCCCCCCGAGACGCCTCAGGACCCGCCCAGTCCTGCGCCACGATTGGCTGTTGTAGAGCAGCCAGAGGTACAGCCACAGGAAGAGCTAGTAGCTCCGCCCCAAGTGGAGGCTGGAGCTTTAGAGGAACAGGAAGTGCCTCCACCTCTGCCCCATCAGCTGTGGGAGGAAGCAGTGGGGTATGCTGGGATTCCTGGTGTCGGACCACCACTGTCAGGACCTTCTCACTATTGGGGTAAGTTTGTTTTTTTATTTTATAGGTGATCTATTTTAAAAGATTTAAAATAAGTCTCTGATATCCTCTGAAGTTTCAGCTCAAAATACCTCATTAATAATGTTTTATAACTCTTTGAAACTGCCCCTTTTAGGCTTTGATCCTAATTGTGCCATTTTGGTGACTGCCGCTTTAAATTCAAATGAGATTGTGCTCTTTTCAAAAGAGGGCGGAGCTACAAATGCCTATGTGCAGCATAGAGGAGGATTCAGAAACAAGACTAACTTCCTATGCTAATGAGGGAGAGATGGTCACTAATGGGCGGAGCTTTCCCCCTCTGATGACATGTACAAAAGGGGAATGTCAATCAAAGGGTTTCTGCAGACACTTTTAGGACACTTTCTGCAGTTTTAATCAAGTATGATTATAAAAAAAATTAAATGAATAAATATTTACCATTAGAAGCTGGTTATACTCACAGACTGTTGCCACACAACTGTTTAAACCCCTTATAAAAGTAATTTTTGCATAATAGGTCCCTTTTAATGTTTTTATTTGAGTGTTTTACTACATGTTAGTAGCTATGTTTCCATCCAAAGAAACAAATGATATTTATGTGCAAAACTGGAATATTACCCACAATATTAGCGTAACACGTTACGAGACCAAATAATTGTGACTTCATAAAAATGATATTGACAACACCCAATATTTTTTGGGTGTGTATGCTTTGTTTTGTTTTGGTTTACTTACTAATTAGCATCATTTACACCAGAGGTGCCCAAACAATTTCTTATGAAGGGCCAAAAACCAAACTTGACTGAGAGTTGTGGGGCGAAGGTAAATATAGCAAACTGTGTTGCATTAAAGTTGCCATGGGTAATTTCCTAATTTATTTCCTAATATTTAAAAATAAATAGCAAAAATTACTTTAATCGAATTACCTAATGCATTATATTATCCTATAATGAATTTATTACAAGAAAAACAAACAGTTCATGTTATAACACAATGGAGTTCAATGCTGTATACGCTAGTAAAGTTGCTGATGTCTTGTGCATTGTCCTCTATCTGTCAAGTGACAGCATTTATATAAAAAACTAAAAATCTCATTCTTTTACAACATTGAATTGAAACATTTAATTTCAGTAAGCTTTTTTTGTAGCTTAACAATGAAACAAACAAAATGTCAAGTTAAATCAGAAATGACAATATCTGTTAAATCTATATAAATAAATTCTCCCTCTCTTCTCAGACGGGACGGTGGGCCAAATCAAAGGTTGCCATGGGCCAAATTTGGCCCACGGGTCGTAGTTTGGGCATCTCTGATTTACACTAATTAGTTAATCTGCATATAAATTGATATGACATTATTATTTTCCTTTCAACATTTTGTTTATATGTTAATGCTCTGTATTTTATATTCTTCTGAACTATTTTGCAAATAAGAAAATCAATAAAAAGTTCAAATCATTAAAAAACTGGAATATCGCATAAAGCCTTTTTGCGAATAAAACTTCCATCCAAGGAGTCAAGGAGAACAAAATTTTACTTCCTCATAAAATGGCGTCAAATATCAAAAATAAAAATGGAATTTGCTGTGGTATGAGAAGCCATTGTCTGCTTTTTTTTCTTATATAATAAATTACATATACCTCAAGATGAAGACGAAACGAAATGAAGGAGCGGTGGCTTTTGGAGGCATGAGACGCTCTTAATAATAATTATATAGGTAATAATAATAATATAGTAATAATAATACTGAACCTCTGTGATGACAGACTTTGGCTGAGGGGTTTTAGAATGATCAAAACAACATAAAATGTATATATTTAAATGTATGCACATCTTGGCAGTTCACTAAAGCGATTTCTAATGCATTATTGCAAAATGCGCATAAAAATAGGTGAATGGAAATTGTATTTGATTAGTTTTAGAATGCTTTAAATTACTAAAGGAAGAATTTGGAAGAAATGTCATCAATTGTTTACAAACTAAAACTAAATGTTTTAATGATTTATTTTTCAGAGACAAAAAAACAAGAAAATACTGCTTTACACAACTCTTATTTAAAGTGAATTTCTTGGTAATGTCAACTCAAACCTTGTAAAAACAACAATTATGAGTGTTGTGGGCAGTAAATATCAAAAATACAAATTCAGTTGTGACAAAAACTATTGAGAAGTACACAAGTGATTACCTTTGCTTTTCTTCTGACAGGACGAGGTCAGAAACTGGTTCAAGGTGATGCAGAAGATGAAGAACATTTGGAAAATGAGGAGCAACAAGAGGAAGAAGTTGTACCTCCATTTAATTTCGAAGGTATATAACAATTTACTTCAAAGAGATAGTTCATCCAAAACAGAAGTTACTCGTGCTTTATTTGTTCAAAACCTCTTTGACTTTCTTCTGTTGAACACAAAAGAAGATATTTTGAAGAATGCTGGAAACCTGTAACCATTAACTTCCATAGTATTTGTTTTTCCTGCTATGGAAGTCAATGGTTACAGGCTTTCATCTTTATTCAAAATATCTTCTTTAGTGTTCAACAATATAAAGAAAGGTTTGTAGCTACTTGAGGCTGAGTAAATAGTGAGTAAATTTTCAGTTTTGGGTGAACTATCCCTTTAAGACAGCATTATAAAGTGATTTAAAAAAAGGTAATAATTGTTCTTTCTAAAAGTCTCTATGATATTCTGATTGCTTATAAAAATATATATAGCCAAACATATTCAGGTCCTATTCAGACATTTGTGGTTTGTTTAATATGTGCAATAATAATTGTGTTGCATTAGTAATAATGGTGATGCATTAGTCTGCAACACTTCAAAAATAATAAAATAAGTGAAACAAAATTTCCCAGTCATTAAATCATCACAATTAACATAATAATTAGAGCTGGCTTGATTACAATCAACTTTGCTGCATTAAAAAATAAATAAATGAACACATCCCAGATAAAATGAACACTTTAATCAGGGATCAAAGAGGGATTCATGATGAGACTGTAAACAATAGATGTTGATATCTGCTAGTCTGGAATGAGCTAAAAAGCTGTGTATGCTGCTTTTGGACTCCAATGAATCAGAAAAGGCCTTAATCTCTCAAAGGAAACACGGACCGTAATGAATGGAGAGTCTGACAACAATTCTGTAATTACAGAGAATCCTTCAAAACATGCGAAAACAAGCTTTATCTGCTCTGACTGAAGGTCATGATTCTGTAAATGCTTTATCAAATACTTAACAACTAAAATATTTGATGTTTTTATATTCATATATAAAGAGATTCTCATTTCTGCTTTGGTTCCTGAATATTCTCAGAATGTCTGTGGATGTTTACGAATAAAACAATTAATGTTATCTGAACATAATTATAGAACATTTGAGTTTTAGAAGTAAAAACTCTATTCTAACTCATACTGTATGTTAGATGTGCTCATGCTGAACAATTTGCCTCAATAACTACTGCTGACATTATTTAAAAATAAAATAAATAAACAACTTGCAAATTAGTCCTTGATTTTTCACACTACTCTATGAAACCAGTGTTGTACAAATCTCTGGACTGCATAGATTAATAATTATAAAAAAAAAATAATACTAACTTTGCATTTGGAAATCTATTTACTTACAGCTATTTACTTAAATCTATTTACTGCAGCCGGCAGCTAGCTCTCTGCAACTCTCACATGGTCGCCCACTGAAGCTAAGCAGGGCTGCGCCTGGTCAGTACCTGGATGGGAGACCATATGGGAAAGCTAGGTTGCTGCTGGAAGTGGTGTTAGTGAGGCCAGCAGGGGGCGCTCAACCTGCGGTCTGTGTGGGTCCTAACGCCCCAGTATATTGATGGGGTCTCTATACTGCTCATTGAGTGCCGTCTTTCGGATGAGACGTTAAACCGAGGTCCTGACTCTCTGTGGTCGTTAAAGATCCCAGGATGTCCTTCGAAAAAGAGTAGGGGTTTAACCCCGGCATCCTGGCCAAATCTGCTCACTGGCCTCTGTCCATCATGGCTTCCTAACCATCCCCGTATGATAATTGGCTTCATCACTCTGTCTCCTCTCCACCAATCAGCTGGTGTGTGCTGCACACTGGTGGTGGATGAGGAGACCCCCCCCCATTGTGTAAAGCGCTTTAAGTGTCTAGAAAAGCGCTATATAAATGTAAGGAATTATTAATTATTATTATTATTATTAACTATAAGAGGGTTATTTACAATGTATGTGGCCCAAAAAATCTAAAAGCCTATAGTTCCAAAATGAAAACTCCAAACTTTACAAAATTTGGTGGGCATTTGTAATGTGGGAGTCTAAGTTTAGTCTGGTTTTCTTTTACTTTTTTTTTTCCTCATAGCTGGCTGGTTTGGTTCATTCATGGATTATAAGAAATTATTATGTTTTTTTAATCCTCATGAGAAATATGGAATTAAACTATGTAAATGTTCTAGCTTTCTAGCAATAGAACTAGATCACATACAGTCTGGGATATGGTACACACAAGAGATCTTAAACAGTCACAGAATTGCTGCCTTTGGACTGCTGTGCTCAGGTCAGTCTGAATCACAGAATCCAGTAACCCAGTGTTGTCTTACGCATGGCTTTTTAGTAAGTGACCAAAATGTGAAAAACGGCGTATTAGGTAAGAGGTGAATGTCCTTACTTGTCCTAGTTAAGACCCGGTTATAAGTAAAAACCCATTCACCTCTTTCAGCTGATAAAACTCACTACTAGCGTGCAAGTCTGTCCGTTCTCGCGTATGCTAAAACTGCATATTTTCACTGGATTTTTCATTTGAAATCTACCGATGATGCTGTGATGGTTGACAGGGGAGATTGTATGTTCATTTGTACACGGAAGACACAGGAATTAACCGCAGCTGGATTGATTTAGCGTGCCGGCGTCTGAACATGCTAATATATGGTAATTAGCTAAATATGCAGTTCCTTCTACTGTGACTGTTTTTATATGGCGGCTGTGTAGTTGAATGCTTGCTTCATTTGGTAGCAGCAAGATGTAATTTAAGTTTAATTTGTGCTTATAGATTGTACAAGCATATCATTGTATGTTTTTTTCTTTTTTAATTGTCTTGAAAACCTGGACATATCAGAGATTTTAGAATTGTGATTTCCAAATCTGGGTTAATTGTTGAAATTAATACAATCTGAAAATCTTATGACTTTTAAAAAATATATTTTTAGATTCTTTAAAAATTATTTGGGTATGACATGTTATTTATCATATATGTGTATTTTATAAGGTTTATCATTTTTAGACCTGTGAAAGAAGTTTTTCACTGTATTTCCGATAATATTTTTTTCTTTTAGTCTGGCTGGACTAAAAGCAGTTTTAATTATTTTAAAATAATTTTTATGGTCAGTATTATTAGCCCCCTTGGCCATACAGAACAAACCACTGTTATCCAGTGTCTTGCCTAATTAACCTAACTACTCTAGTTAGCATTATTAAACTACTTAAGCTTTTAAACTGCACTTTAAGCTGAATAATAGTATCTTGTAAAATATTTTATACTGTCATCATGGTAAAGACAAAATAAATTAGTTATTAGAAATTATTTATTAAAACTATTATGTATAAAAATGTTGAAGAAATCTCTCCATTAAACAGCACTTGGGAAATATTTTATAAAACAAATTTGAGTAATAATAATTAATAATTAAAAGTATAATTGACATATAATTTTGCCTTTTACTGTGTATATATACTCAAACGTGACTGTAAATGCATTTACACAGTTAAAAAATTGTTTTCAAATAAAAATAGTTTTTTTGTGACTTTCTATTTCTTAAATCCTAAATAAAATCACTGTTTCCATGAAAATGTTAAGCAGTACAACAGTGTTCAACCCTGATAATAATAAAAATATATTTCTAGAGCAATAAAGCAGCATATTCGAATGATCTCTAAAGGAATAATGTGACACAAAAGACCAGAGTATTATGCAGAAAATTCAGGACAAAAACTGTTATTTTAAACTGTGATGATATTTCAAAATCACCATATTTTATGATGTATTTTTTTTAGATTAAATACATGCAGACTTTATTAAAAACATTCATATGATGGCTAAAATAAATAATAAATAAACTAGTTCACAATATTCAAAAGCTGTGCCTCTCACTCTGACAGGACTGCCACAGTTGCCCTTCTTCATGGAGAACAGGGCAAGAGGAGGACTGGAGCTGAGACATCACTGGCCGGAGCAGGGCAACAGACTCAGGTAAGATTCTCACGGCTCTGATGAGTGCTTTTAATGGCTAATAATTAGTGTGTGTGTAGTTTAAAAAAGAAACATTATTTAGTACACAGATAAATGTAAGAAAGAAAATTCTGTGTGACATTACAAAAACTTCATAGCTAAATTTAGTTTCATGGCCAGAGTGTTTAGTTTCAGAGGCCAGATACTTTGTCCTTCGGCCTTTTATTTTTTTACACTTTCAGTTTTCTTTTTAGTATATCATTGCTGTCTAAGCTTGAAAAAAAATCTGCTAGTTTCCAAACTGACTTTAGGAGGAGTTTTTCATTATATGAGTAAACACTGTTTCTGAACTCTATCAAACCTCACAACGGTAATTTGAGTTTTCTGTTTTTTTTTGTTGGTGGTTTTCCCTGTTGGGAGGAGGTAAAATATGTCATTTGTACTGCTGATCATCAATTGGCAACGTTAAGCCTTTAGTAACAGGCCTGTGCAAAAAAGTTTCTGGCTTTTATATGGAGTTCTGTGGAGTAAAACAGCAGATTATAGTGTGTGTGCATAAATACACTTACTATGTTTACTATGTTCTGAGAGCTGAGCTGCTTATTTTTATTTTCTCAGACATATCAAAAATTAAAAATTGTGCCTTTTCCCAACAGGGAAAACCAGCAACAATCAAGAATGCATGATTAGATGGTGTCATGGGATATGGTTCACAATCAAAAAATGTCATTATAATGGAAGTTAATGGGGCAAAAACAGCCATGAACATAATGAAAGGGTAGTACATTTGCACAGTGTGTATTGTTGAATTTTTGAAAAATAAGATTTGTCACCAAAAAATCATTCCATTTGCTGAAACACAGAGAAAGTTGTGGTCAAATTAAGACTCAAAATTACCCCAGAGTGAATGAAGACAGCCCAAATGGCGCACAAGGGTTAAGTGACTATGATTGGTTGTGTATTGAAGGGAGGCAGAGCCTGATGACCCAGCAGACCCTGATGAAGGTCGTGCGTTACGAGGAGCTGCAGGTCAGGCTGCAGTGGAGCGTTTACAGCGTGGAGCCCATCATGATGAGCAGCATTCGACACACGGGCAGCCCTCGCCACCCAAAAAACCCTTCAAGACCCCCCGTGTGCCCTCTCTGTGCTCCATGGCCACCAGGGCCACCGTTTCCCTCATGACAGGTCAGAGAGAGACCAGCTGGTGTCATGTATAGGATTATGACAGTATCAATTTCTTGTTGCGATTAATTGCTGTTAGTTGTAATCACGGTATACGATATTATCACGATGTTGACCTAGGCTACAAAAAAGGTTACTATGACAGGTATAATAACAACAAATACTCAGTGTATTGCTTTATTAAGTCATATTAAATTCAGGGTTCATACGATCATGGAAAACCTGGAAAAGTCATGGAATTTTGACATGGCATTTTCCAGGCCTGGAAACGTTTTGGAAAAACAGAAAAGCCCACAAAGTTTTGTAAAAGTCATGGAAAACAGATATCTGTATACTTGAATATAGGTTAGTTGTCTTTACTTCGTTTCTGTCCTTGGCCAATCACATACTCTCACATTATTAGTGCGGTGTAAGCGTAAGCATTATCTAAATAAATTTTACATAGATATAAATTTAAATTGAAACTAAATAGATTGTTGCGTGTTTTACGATATGCTGTAATAAATTTGAACATGCATTGTTTTTCTTTTATCACGTATATGTAGACATTGCATGAAACATTAGGTCATAAAAATTTACTTGAAAGTCTTGGAGAAATCATGGAAAAGTCATGGAATTTTAGTAGTAAAAATGTGTATGAACCCTGTAAATTGCAAAAGGATGATAAAGTACAATAGCTAACGCTTTACAATAAAGTCTCAACCACATTAGATAAAAGTAGTTAAATTGAATTGTGAGTAACTGGTTATTAGAAATGTAATAATTATAACAGTAATGTTTATTATTATATATAATAAACATTATTATATATATAAATAATATTTATCATTTATTATTATATATAAATAATATTTATATAATAATAATAACTAAATATTCATTTAATAAACACAACTGATTTCTATACTTATTTAGTGTATATTTATGTTTTCCTGATGCTTTTTTGTTTGGTGAATTAAACTAGTGTGATTTTGTTTTAATTTTTAAAAATGTTTTTATTTTTTCTGTCAGCCTAAAATTAACCAAAACTAAGCAAACTAAAGCAAAAAAATAAATAAATATATATATATATATATATATCTATATAGAACTGAAATTTATTAGTTATTAAATCCATTTAATAAAATAATTACAACTGCAATTTATTTATTTATTAATTTTTATTTATTTATTTTTTTACGTTACAAGGCATTAACATCTAAAGCTTTTGCAGTTTTCATCGTGAGTTTAGTTAAATTAACTAATGCTAATTATTGGAGGCTAATTGCACAATGTTAACATACAATAGCCCTATAAATAGCCACATAATTTTCAATCAACATTTCAGCATATAGCAGGACATGTGAAAATGTTCATGTGTGAACTATTAAAATAACCAATTCAATCTGTAAACACTGTTATAAACACCCCTTCAAATACAATATTCTTAATATTTATATATTCTTAAAAAGCACTCTAAAAGCTCTAAATAAGAAATAATTATTCACAGTATTTTGAAGAACCCATGATATCAGTATTGTGCATGTTCATTTTCACTATATATTGAATTGTCTTAATATAATACGATATTATAACAATATAATTGAATATCGACAAATGTCTAGTTGTGTATATGCAAAGACTATAGAATACACAAGACGTGTCACTCGTATGGTTTTGAATGGGGAAAAGTGTAACACCCCCCTTCTAGTACAGGAGCCAATCATCGATCACTATAGACTGACGTTTCTCCAGGGTAGGGACTTGGACCAGATGTGAGTTTCTGCAGATTTTGTGTGATTCGAACATTTAGAAATTATACTAAAGAGACAGTTGTTGTTTAATTTTATTAGTGATTCCTAATATGAAATTTAATCGTAAGCTTGGCAAGCAATTTTGGAGAATTTGATGTTTCTCTACTCAAACAGAACTGCCTGAGAGGCTCTTCAAAGATGGCCGCCGAGTGAAATGTCTTGCCTTAAAGGGACTTTGGTATCAGTGGAGTGAGTGCTGTATTAATCACAGTCTTGTTCCCTCAGCTCCCAGCATGCAGTACAGCAGCAGTCTGGCGTGTTTGACCCCAGAACTGGCCGAACTCTTGTTGTCTCACATGGCACGCGAGCGTCTCCTTCGGCCGCGGACACTGGAGCTGTTTTTTGGCTGCCCGCTACAGAAGTTTGTCCTCAACTGCTACCCGTACACTACCAATGAGCTCCTGCGGCAGCTGAGGGCCTTCACCTGTCTCAAACACCTCAGCTTCCTCAACTCTCCACTTATTACAGGTGAAAATCTCACATGAACAAGAAATAAACAGACTAGTTTTTCACTCTTAAAAAAATATGTTGTTTGTATTCTGTTAGGAATTTGTGCATTACCTTTCATAATAGAAAAGGACATTTACCCAGAGATTACCTTCTCATTATCTTTACAGTAATATTTTATATACTTTATATAATTTATTTTATAATTTATGAGTGGCATATCCAAATATTAAACTTTTTAAAATGATTACTTATTTTTAAATGTATATTTTTAATTATTGAATTTAATAGTAAAATATGAACAGACAAGGTTTTCACTCTGAAAAAAGATGTTGTTTGTATTCTGTTAGGAATTTTTGCAGTACCTTTCATAATAAAAAAGGACATTTAGCCTTTATATGTAATTTATTTTATTATTTATAAATGACATATTCAATTATTGAACTTTTTTTTATTATTTATTTTTTATTTATTTTTAATGATTAAATTTAATAGTCAAATATTTTTTTATTTGATACAAAAAACACTAATATTATAATAAAAAGATAAATAATTGTATAATAATGTAATAGTGCAAAATTGAATTAACAATAACTTGACGTAATATTAAAATGATCCTAAAAATATACTTTATTTTGTTTAAACAAAATGTATACTATTATATATTATACATATTTAACATAGTAATATGTATGACAAATTGAAAAAATGTAACACTTTTTTAATTAACCAGGGATATTTTACTTATTCAATTTAATAGATAGATAGATAGATAGATAGATAGATAGATAGATAGATAGATAGATAGATAGATAGATAGATAGATAGATAGATAGATAGATAGATAGATAGATAGATA
>CAIGQV010000641.1:4877290-4927065 GCA_903798115.1 Danio jaintianensis | reverse complement strand
ATAGATAGATAGATAGATAGATAGATAGATAGATAGATAGATAGATATTTAAGTTAGGTAGATGGATGGATGTAAGGATGTAAGTAATGTGTATTTATATAGCGCATTTATCGTGTATGTCCATACACCCAAAGCGCTTCACATTCACCAGTGTGCAGCATCCACTTGAATGATGCGATGACAGCCACAGGACAACGGTGCCAGTGCGCTCATCACACAACAGCTCAACCAACACACCAGGATGATTGAGAGGGCCAATGGAGGGAATTTGGCCAGAACACCAAGGTTACACCCCTACTCTTTACGAGAAGTGCCATGGGATTTTTAATGATCACAGAGAGTCAGGACCTCGGTATAATGTCTCATCAGAAAGACGGTGCTCACTGACAGTATAGTGTCCCCTTCAATTTACTGGGGCATTAGGACTTAGACTACAGGTTGAGCGCCCCCTGCTGGCCTCACTAACACCACTTCCAACAGCAACCTAGTTTTCCCATGTGGTCTGCCATCCAGGTACTGACCAGGCTCAGCCCTGCTTAGCAAGTGGTCTTGGGCTGCAGGTTGATATAGGTAGGTGGGTAGGTAGGTTATAAAATTATTTCAAAAACAGTAGTTAATCAATACTACAATAACACTGAAATATTGTAATTTAAAACGTAATTGTGCTTAAACTATAATTATGTTATAATAAACTATAACATAGCATCATTTTAAAATGTAAAATAAATGTTTAATAAATTATATATATATATATATATATATATATATATAACAATTATGTAGTCACATAAATTGTAAAAAACTACAGTGCCTACTCAATAAAAAAGTAAACAATAAACATAAAATACAGTAAAATAGCTTAATTTTAAAAAGATCCTAAAAATAGACTATTTTGTTTAAACATATTCATAATATTACATATTACAAATTTATACTATAGTAAAATGTGACAAATTTGTATTTCTGCAAATTAGTAAACAGCTATTAAAGTTCTCTGAGGTCATCATTTCTCTGTTTATCTTTTTTCAGACGCCGGTCTTTCGGTTTTGTCCAACCTCTCCAAACTGCAGCATCTCAACCTGTCGTCTTGTAGCAAACTGACAGACAGCTGTTTGCAGCACATCACAGGTGAGACAGCGTGTTTTCCAAAGCACTACCATAACAGAGCATCGTGTACAGAAACATCATTCATTTTTCCCTCTGATCTCAGGACTGCACAGTCTGACGTTTCTGGCTCTGGATCAGACTAAAGTGAGCGATGCTGGTCTGCTGCTATACCTGCAGTCTGGATCTTCAGCACTGTGTCAACTGAGCCTCAATCAGACTGCCATCACTGAGAGCACACTGAGAGTGCTGCCTGCGTCTGTGCCACAGCTGCGGATGCTCAGTATCAAACACACTAAGGTAATTTTCATTTTCTGTAGATTTGGAGTGGACAGGTAGAAGTCAAAATTATTCTCCCTCCTGTGAATTTTTTTTCTTTTCTAAATATTTCCCAAATGATGTCAATCACAATTTTTCACAATGTTTCCTATAATATTTTAACAAGTCTTATTTGTTTTATTTCGGCTGCAATAAAAGCAGTTAATTTTTTTTTTTTTTTAAACCATTTTAAGGTCAATATTATTAGCCCCCTTAAGCAATATTGTTTTTCAATTGTCTACAGAACAAACCATCATTATACAATGACTTGCCTAATTACCCTAACTTGCCTAATTAACCTAGTTTAGCCTTTAAATGTCACTTTAAGCTGAATACTAGTATCTTGAAAAATATCTTGTAAAATATTATGAACTGTCATCATGGCAAAGATAAAAAGAAATCAGTTATTAGATATATATTATTAATATATATATATATTAGTTATTAGAAGTAAATATAATGTAATATTTACTTCATGTTTACACAGTATTTCTCTCTGTCTCTCTTTAACCTTCAGGTGAGTGATGTGTCTGCATTGGCGGAGCTGCAGAACCTGCAAACACTTCATCTGGACGGGACAGGTGTGCAAGAAAACTCTCTCCAGTGTCTAGCATCTCATCCCAGCCTATCAGCTCTCAGCCTGGCCGGCATACCAGTGACTGATGGAAACCACACTCTGGAGATCATCGCAGGTACAGCTTAAGCCCCGCCCCTGCTTGATTTATTAAGTGCATCTGAATACTGGTCATAATTCAAATATTTGCTGCCAACTTAAACATGACTTTTTTCCCCCTCTTAATCCAATTTAATACTAGTGGTTTAAAATGAATGACACTATAATGTGTTTTATTTAATAATTATATACAGATTACTAAATTACAAAATAGATTACAAAATACCCCACAAAAAATTATTTATAACCCTTTGAAACTGTCACTTTTAGGCTTTGGCTTTTAGGCTTTGGCTTTTAGGCATTTTGGTGACTGTCGCTTTAAATTCAAATGAGATTGTGCTCTTTTCAAAAGGGCGGAGCTACAAATGCCTATGGATCAGCATAATGGCAGATTCAAAAACAAGACTAACATACTATGCTTATAAGAGATCGTCATTAATGAGCGGGGCTTTCCCCCACTGATGACATGTACAAAGGGAGAATGTCAATCAAAGAGTTTCTGCAGACTGTTTTATCAAGTGATTTATAAAAAATAAAATGAATACATTTTTACCATTAGAACTTGGTTATATTCACAGACATTTGCCACACAATTGTGTTTAAACCCCTTATAAAGGTGATTTTTGCATAATAGGTGCCCTTTAAAGGGTGAGTAGATGACAGAATTTCATTTTTGGGTGAACTATCCCTTAAAAATTAAAACACACTTGTGTAAACATAGCATTAATATATTTGTTTTATTTTCTCTACACAGGACTAAGGCTTACCCAGCTCACACTGCCGGGCAGACACTCTGTGACGGACAGCGGACTTTCATTTCTTTCCAGACAGTATTTGCTTTTAGAGCTGGACTTGACCGACTACACGCAACTCACTGACCACGGCATTACACAGCTCTCCAGCATGACCAGGTAAAGCCCTGAGCAAAACCATGAGGCCAAAGGTCTTCATGAAACAAGGACAGCAGCCCTTGTTCTGGTTAATTTGATGTGATGCAACCATGCAAATCTTATAAAGCTAAAATAGGATTACTTAGTTGTTCACAAAATCTCTTGCTACAACTGTTAAATTCTGTTTGTTTGTGGTTCCCACGGACCTAGAAATCATATAAAGGTTTTAGACATATATTTTATGTATTTTAGAGTCCTTGTTCCAGCACATTTATACTTTTTCTGTTTGTAAGTTCAATGTAAAGTGATACAGATTATACAATTTTATAGTTTTTGTTAAGCCACATTATTATTTGCTATCTTTATACTTGTTGATGGGCGGCGCGGTGGCGCAGTGGGTAGCGCTGTCGCCTCACAGCAAGAAAGTCACTGGTTCGAGCCTCGGCTGGGTCAGTTGGCATTTCTGTGTGGAGTTTGCATGTTCTCCCCGTGTTCGTGTGGGTTTCCTCCGGGTGCTCCGGTTTCCCCCACAAGTCCAAAGACATGCGGTATAGGTGAATTGGATAGGCTAAATTGTCCATAATGCATGTGTGTGAATGGTAGTGTATGGGTGTTTCCCAGTGATAGGTTGCAGCTGGAAGGGCATCCGCTGCATAAAACATATGCTGGATAAGTTGGCGGTTCATTCCGCTGTGGCGACCCCAGATTAATAAAGGGACTAAGACGAAAAGAAAATGAATGAATGAACGAATTTAAATGATTAGACCCAATTCAACTCGATTTTACAGAAATATGTTTTGTACTCTGTTCATATTCTGCTCGATGTATTCATTACTTTATAAAACCTTTTCAAAATCACAATAATTCTTAGATCTGAAATTAGGAGAATTTATGCCTATTATTCAAACCGATTAACTTACATTTACAGTACTCATAACATTGTGATGTGAATCTGATTTAAAACTGAATAAGCAATGTAAAGCAGGGCTTGTTTATGTTCTTTGGGAATTAATTAGAAGGGTTTGTTTTTTTGCTGTCACTGCATCCACACAAGTCAGTTTTGTATTATATATATATATATATATATGACATTTAATCTGAGCAGTATTCAGAAGCCTTTTTACATTTAACCAAAGATGGTAATGAAAACTCCGCCTCTTGTACCTGATAGGTTGAAGAAGCTGTCTCTTAGCAACACGCAGGTGAGTGACAGTGGTCTGCAGGGTCTGATCCATCTGAAGGAGCTCCAGGAACTGTGTCTGGACCGCACAGCCGTCACCAGTAGAGGAGTTGCAGCCCTGATCACACACCTTCCACACCTGCAGGTGCACTATACATATTGTGTAAAATACACTGTGGATATCAGTATGTGTGTATATATATATATATATTTAAAATTAAGCATTACACTCATATATTTAAATTAAGTCCACTTTCATTATTTTTTTTTATCCTTACATATTAGTTTGTTATAGTTTATTATATATATATATATATATATATATATATATATATATATATATATATCTATATATACTTTAATATATAATGATATATACATATATACACTACCAGTCAAAAGTTTAGGGTCCGTTTTTTTTTTTTTCATGTTTTTTTTTTAAAGAAAATTATTCTGTTCATCAAGGCGCCATTTATTAAATGTAAATTGTTTTTTTTTTATTGTTAAATATTTATTACAATTTTAAATAACTGCTTTCTTATTGTATGTAGTTTTAAATGAAATTATTACTCCAGTCATTATTGCTTTTATTACTATTACCATTAATAATAATAATATTAATAATAATAATAATTATATATATATATATATATGTTTTACTTAAACTTAGCAAAATAAACAAAGTAATATTCCAAATATATTTTATTATTTATTTATTTTTTATTAGTCATCGGTTATTTTAATACATCAGCACATACAAATACAGTCTCACCTATACAGTAGGAAAAAAAGGGAAATATACAAACAAGTAAACAGGATAATACAGTCAGGCTAGGAGCTAAAATATACACCATAGAATAGAAAATCAGGAGAAATTATTAATGTAGTGCCAAAAAGGTGTCCATAGCTGCCAAAAGTCATCTGACTTTTCATGTATGTCATAGGTGAGTTTCTCGAGTGGAAGTAGCATACATACTTGAGACAACCACATTTTAAAGGAGGGTACCTGAGGAGATGACCACAATAGAAGTATACATTTCCAAATATTACTTTCAAAATGTATAAATGAAAAAAATGTGACTATTAAATTCTTAATATTTTCTTAAACTATGTAGAGGTAAATAAAATGTAATTTTTGCTTAACTATTATTGTAAATAGAATAATCACCAAATCGTATTTTTTAAAACTGTATAAATATTAAGATAATCAGAAGTCATCAAAATGGACTGATATGAGATTTCTGGATGTGTTAAAAATGGTAAGAGTGTTGATCTAGGAACACTTTTGAAGCCAGGAATGGAGAAAAAGATGAGGGATATAAATGTAATGCTCTGTGACATATTGTTGACTACTGTAGGGGTTTTTGGCATTTATTGTTTGAATTTTGAGTTAAAAAGTGTCTTGGTATTTATATATTAATATGTATTTGTTAAATTGAAAAAATAGTAAATCAAGTTACAGTTATGCAGTAGTTAAAACTTGTATATCGAACCAAAAACACTTTCAGTATGAATACATATACCATTACACCCTTAATAAATGTAATAGTTTCAACTGACGTTTGTATTGTGTTCTGTTGTGCTGTAGGTGATGGGTTTGGCCAGCACACAGGTGGGCGATACAGTGATCAGACAAGGTTTAGTTCACTGTCCTCAGCTGCTGAAACTCAACCTCAGCAGAACCAGAATCACAGATCACGGTATGAACTGCTGTGTTACCCTTAAATCCCTTTTTTCCTTTATTAATGAGCATCTCTAATGCAAGGTTATTATAGTTTTGCCTTTTAAAATGACTTTTTATTTCCGTACTATTTTTACATTTGCCGTACATTTCAGTTTAGTTTTAGTTTGTTTAATTGAACACGTTTTTATATATTTAGTCTTCGTAATTCTAGTTTAATTCTAATTCAACGTTAACAGCTTACATTAACCCGTTGCGCAAGCCTCTTTAGTTATTAATGGGGTGGTCCACTACGATATCATTTTAAACTTTAGTTGATGTGTAATGTACCGATGTGGACATAAACAACATCTCTAAATGTAGTATGCTCAAAGTTCAATGCAAAGGGAGACATTGGCTTTTACAGAGTTAGCTTAGCAAACCCTACAGCGAACGAATTTGGGGACTACAAAAAAATACATCCGGGCTGATGAGATCACAAACGCTTCAGGTTACGCGCATTCACCTCGCGCACACACCATGCGCAGCGAAGGGGTGTGGTCAGAGGCGCTGTAATGTTATAGCAGAGAAAGCTAAAACGCTGCTATTTCCACAGAGTTTCTTCTGTTTCTGTTTTTGGGCTTCCAAAGGACACGACACAAAGAGAGAAGTGCTTACAGTTTAATTTTAATTATGTTCCAGAGAATTATATAAACAATAGAGCTTTAGCATTTGACAAAGGACAGCTTCCAGAATCTCTCCCAGTTCAGTGCTGGATTTGGTTAAAACTCCTCCAACAGACGAAGCTGTGGATTGTGAGCCACAACCTGTAAGTATTTTTATTTGTTAAAATTGATCAACTACAGGCACAGTTTCTAGCGTTAACGAGGACGTAAACAAGGATGTAAACAACGGGAAATGCTGTTTGGCACCATTAACAATTTAGCTACAAATTCATATTTATCAGTCAAACCGCTGTAAACAGCCACAATCTTCAGCAGTGCGTGCAGTGTCTCTCTATGCGGCTGCTTTCAGAGCGTTCTACATCTCAAATAACAAACTCGCAAAAGATATTAAAACGTTTTTATATTACTTACACATGCTTATTCCGAATATATGTGAAAGACACTTGTCAGATTTTATTTTAGAGAGCAGGCGTGAGCTGTGTGCTCTTCATTTCTGTCTGATTCAGGCAGCTAACGCTGCTAACAGTTAGCGACTAATCAGAGTCTCTTGAGGGCGGGCCTTTCAGAGGAACTAGGAAATATTTTTCGTTTGCATGTTAGCTGAGTAGCTGTATATAATCAAAGTAAGATATATGAAAAAATAACGTGAATTTCTACAAGTGAAGCATGAGCACACATTGCTTTGCATCTTATAAACACAACCAAGCCTTAAAAATACACTGTGGACCACCCCTTTAAATGAAATAATAGTTTGAACAGACATTGATTTCAAAACCATATACTGTACAAATGCAATGAAAAAAGTGCAACTTGTGAAGAGTTCAGACAATCTTCTTCATATTAAAGATCTTTTTTTATATGTAGTTAAACATGCGTAGTTTACTTTGTGTTTGCAAATGAAGAAAAGATAGAAAAGAATTCGTTATGTTATGATATAGAAAAGATGTATTTGTATATAATCATGCTCTTGACTGATGTGTTTGTCTTTAAAAGTGTTTGTGGGGTTGTATACTTATTTTGTTTTTGTAGTGCTTTAAATTTAAGAAAAGTGCATCATAAATAAAAAGTAATGATTATTATTATTTCTATAAACTGCAACAGGTCAGATCTTCCACCACAGAATGAGTGCTTATTGATTCTGAAAAACGATTATACATTTTTTAGAAATATTATTTTATTTCAGTTCGTTTTTCAGTGACTGTTTTGTTGGTTTAGTTTCATTTTTAGTTTTTCATTTTTTTTATTGTATTTTTATTTTAGTTAACGAAAATATTTTTTGAGCATTACACCATGTCCTAACTACACGTGACGCGGCACGCAATAAAAGCTATCTTTTCCATGTAAAAAGGAGTTTTTTTCCTAACCATCTGTGACGGCAACGTGCAAAGTTTCTTTTTTAGAAACTGTTTCTATTCCCGCGACGTTGCAGCAGAACAACAGCATAAACTACCATGACAATGATCACCTCAGGTACTGATTATGTGCTTTATTCAATGTTAAATGCTGCCCCTAGTGATGTTTCCATCCAAAAATGTGAATTAAATTTATGCGCAAAACTGGAATATCGCATAAAACATTTGCGAATGAAGCAGCGTTTCCATCCAACGATTCCAAGAGAACAAAATTGTAACTTCCTGAAAAACTGGCGCCAAATATCAAAAGAAAAATAGAAGTTGCTGCGTTAGGAGAAGGCATTTTTTCATATATAATAACATACTAGCGTCTTACAACACATAGACAAAATTCATGTCATGTCATCTTACTTTTGGAGGCGGGAGATCATCTTCGCTCGCACTTCTTGGAAGATTTGTGCATTCCGCTGATGTTTTCCATCAAGGATGGTCGTCACTTCTTTCTCGTATATAACATTTAAAAATGTTCGGACCTCATCGTCCACCCAAACATACCTTTCACTTCCTGCCAGTTTTGTTATCACATGATCTGTTGAAGCAAAATCACATGACTTTTTTGATGCGCATGCTGGAATTTATTCGGTAAATGCGTTTCCATCGTAGTTAATGCGCATTTGTTCTTAGTAGGATAAATAGTTTATCCTACTCAGTTGTGCACATAATTTTTATGCACATTTTCAAAATTAATGCGCATCTTGTCGTTTCCATTCAGGGTTTTGTTTAATGCAATATTCCAAAATGCACATAAAAATGGGTGGATGGAAACGCAGCTAGTGTGAGTTTAAAAACCATTTTACGTTTATTGCCATACTACTGAAAGCAGCAGCAGATCGTTCACCTCAGATCTTAAAAACTAAATATCTAGCAAACGGTTTGAAAATGAAAGTCAGAGTGCAAACCAACAACATCAGTCACTCAGTAGCCTATTAATAATGATAAAGAGGTTTAATATGTATTAATTAGATTAAAAGCCTTTTCCATTTTGTTGGGAGTGCAGTGGCTGGTATTTAAATGTTTCTGTCGCGTCGTATTTGGTGCAAATTGCTTGTCGCTGGAATCTTGTCGCATGTTGTTAGGACATGGTGATACAGTAGGTGACGGTTTTTGTTTTTGAAAATAACCTTGCTCTAACATGACGAATGGTACCTCTCAGGTCTGAAGTTCCTGTGTCGTATGCAGTTGAGTCAGGTGAATCTGGATGGCACAGGCGTGACTCTCGTTGGCATCGCTAACCTGATCTCCGCGTGTCCTCATCTGAGCAGCGTACGAGCCAGTCATACCCGCGCCATCCCTCCAGATCAACAGTCCGATGATGACGACGACCATAATAATGCCACACGATCATAGTGGGTTTTGTTTGTTTGTTTGTTTGTTTGTTTGTTTGTTTATATAAATGCTCCATCCATCATTTGCTTCTCAGTGCTTCCTTTTCCCGTAAAGTAGCACTACAATCACACTTGGGTTCGACAATCAAGCTGAAATGCTCTTTTGTTTTTTCTGAATGTGGTTCCACAACACTTATAAACAATAACTAATGTTTAAAACGAAACTTGTGCCATGGATATGCACACTTCAGATTTCAGTTTTTCAGTTTGTGTTTGTGGTATGCAATATTGTCCGCTTATAACACAGTAATGATCCTCAAATATTCATTCATTCATTTTCTTTTCGGTTTAGTCCCTTTATTAATCTGGGGTCGCCACAGCGGAATGAACCGCCAACTTATCCAGCATATGTTTTACGCAGTGGATGCCCTTCCAGCTGCAACCCATCACTGGGAAACATCCATACACACTCATTCACACACATACACTACAGACAATTTAGCTTACCCAATTCACCTATTGCGCATGTCTTTGGACTTGTGGGGGAAACCGGAGCACGCGGAGGAAACCCACGCCAACATGGGGAGAACATGCAAACTCCACACAGAAACGCCAAGTGACCCAGCCGAGGCTCGAACCAGCGACCTTCTTGCTGTGAGGCGAACGTGCTACCCACTGCGCCACCGTGCAGCCAATCCTCAAATATTATATATTTTATATATTATATTTGCATGACAGATGACATAGAAGTATCTGAAAGATGTGCATCGAGGATTAACGCATGATTTTATTTTTTTTTATTTGATAAATTAATCAAATGGACGTCGTTAACGAATGACGCTTAATAATTGACGCAAATATATTTTGGATAAACTAATATGGATGAATGATTTGAGGTGGAAAGCTACTTTGGATTTAGTTGCTGTGTTTTTTTCTTTTGTTGTTGTTTTATTACATTCAGAAATATCCGTGCATAAGTGTGTCGTTTTTACTCCACATTCAAAATATATTCATGCTGAACTATTATATTAGTATAGTATTATATTAGTATACTAGTGCTGGACAAAGATTAATCGCATCCATAAAAAAAATAAAAGTTTGTTTTCGACATAATATACGTGCATGTTTTATATATATATATTTATTATGTATATGTGATATACACACATACATAGAAACAAAACAATTCTGTCACATAGATAATTGATATATCATTTGTATCATATATTTAATATCATATTTATTATGCCTGTGTGTATTTATATATACGTAATAATAATAAATACACAGTACACACACTTTAATTACGTCAAAACAAACTTTTATTTTGGATGGGATTCATTTTTGCTCAGCACTTAATTAAAAACAAATCAAATACGTGTTTAACGGCATTAACTGGATTCAGATTTACACTCTAGACATACTAGTACAAATTACAAATTGCGAATTACATAGCAAAAGTCCTCATCTAAGCACTGGCGTTCGACTGTTTCTGTGTGCATACGTGTTGAATGCAATAACATCTGAAAACATGACAACTATACGATATCTACGTATTAAAGAAACAATGTCAAGTTGTGCGTGATAAACATACCTCGAATGCATGCCGCTGTTCTGTCTTGATATGACATGAGGATTTCTGATTGTCACGTGTTGCCAACAGTTGTCTAATCTAAATATTATACACAATATTATACATTCAGAACTCAGGAGCCAGTCAAAGGTGCATCACAAACACGGTAGCGTCCTTTTCATGTTTATTTAAAATGCTGTAAAAAAAAATAACGCAACAGTTCATACTCGAGTCTATTAACACAGATGCATGTTGTATGTTTCATTCGTTCACATAGTTTGCTGTATTACATGAGGTTCTTGTACATTTTTATTTTACAGGTCACTAGAATGGACTCTTTTATCATTTAGGTTTACTGTATTAATAAAAGCTACATTTTGCTATGCTTTCTTTTGACTTTTCATTGTTGGCCTTTCATTCTACACTCAAAAAATTACTGCTTGTTTAAACTACGCATTTAAAATGAGTTGAAAAAACACAATTTTTAAGGTTTTTTGGGGACAACTTAATTGTTTTGTTTAATCCACTTAAATTTGTAAAAAACGATTAGGTTAACTTAATCTATTTGTGTTGAGACAACATGAAGGAATTGTGTGGAACCCAGCATTTTTTATATTTGGTATTTATTTATATATAGACGTACTGTAATAAAGTTTTGTACAATATAAAATTTAAAACAAATTTATATAATTTACATTAGTGTTAAAGTTTAGCTACTTAAAATTATTTTTTAATCAATTATTTGCACATATACACCTAAAAAAATTATTTTTGCTGCTTGTTCAAGCTATTTATTTAAAATGACCTGAAACAACACAATTCTTGAGGTTTTTTTTGGACAACTTGATTATTTTATGTTCAATCCACTTAAATTTGTTAAGTTAACATAATCGTGTTGGCACAACAGTGTACACTGTAAATTTGTGTTGGGACACTGTAAAATGTGTACTTCAATTTGTTACACTGAAAAGAATTGAGTATTTTTTAACTTAATTTATCAAAGTGTTCAATAATAAATAAAGTTGAAAAAATGCTCAAATGAGTCATTTTGGCTATGTGTTCATATGGGTTCCTTTGATGGTTGCATGGCTCATCCCTCATTCATTCATTCATTTATTTTCTTTTCCGCTTAGTCCCTTTATTAATCAGGGGTCACAACAGCGGAATGAACCGCCAACTTATCCAGCATATGTTTTACGCAGCGGATGCCCTTCCAGCTGCAACCCATCACTGGGAAACACCCATACATTCTCATTCACACAAATTTATGCATATTAAATATATTTTCCCAACAACAAAATTGTGGCTAGTGAAAATAGCGAGTGGCTAGTAACAGTGGAAAACTAAAAGCCATAGTGGCTGGTTTAAAAAAAGTTAATGTCAAGCCCTGTATATATATATTTTCTTTTTGTTCTTCATTCATTCATTCATTCATTTTCTTTTCGGCTTAGTCCCTTTAATAATCAGGGGTCACCACAGCGGAATGAACCGCCAACTTATCCAGCATATGTTTTACACAGCGGATGCCCGTCCAGCTGCAACCCATCGGTGGGAAACATCCATACACTCTCATTCACACACATACACTACGGACAATTTAGCTTACCCAATTCACCTATAGCGCATGTCTTTGGACTTGTGGGGGAAACCGGAGCACCCGGAGGAAACCCACACGAACACAGAGAGAACATGCAAACTCCACACAGAAATGCCAACTGACCCAGCCGAGGCTCAAACCAGCGACCTTCTTGCTGTGAGGCGACAGCGCTACCCACTGCGCCACCGCACCTCTTTTTGTTCTTGTATAGCTTTAATCAAAACAAAGATTCCCATAAAATGTTCATTCATCCAATTAAAAAAAATTGAGGGTAATGGTTTTTTACATCTACATTTGATCACTTTAGCCAATTAAAAATAAATCATTTGCCTTAATATTTTATAAGTCTATGAAAGTACAAAGCATATTGAGTTTCTGTTTAATTCGCATGCACCTGCCTGTGTGAATAACCTCAAGATTTCACATTAGTCAAAACAAATATTTCTTAGTTGAGCTCTTAATCAAAAACATTTATATTTAACTGTTTTGAACTTAAAATATATTACTTGGAAAAATAAAACACATAATATTAAACTGAAACGAAAGATACATTATTAACTGAATGAAGTACTGCTTGAAGGTTTTTTCTGTGTGCGTGTGTGTGTGTTTGTTTGTCAATCTATCTTAAACTCTACAGCACACACACAGCACACACACGCCAGTGACGTCGCGTTCTAAACATTCGATCTGTGTTCTTATAAAGCTCGGCAGTTCTCTCAGTTGTGTCAGTTTTCTCCATGTTGCTGTTTGTACTTGACCAAGGTGAGTTCAATACCGACGGTACGAGTGGAGCCACGCCAATTTCACGAAGTCCGCTTCGTGAAGCTTCACTCGGCCCGTCTGTGCTATAGTTCCTCGCGGTTTGCGTACGTAAACGCAACATCGCGAGGAATATTACGTGTTTGTTGCTCGAAATGTGCCGCCGAGCAACATTCCGGTGTTCTGTCGATTTGTCCTACCTTGTCAGATTATCCTACCTCCCATTCAAAAAGTAGGTAGCACATTTTGATGACGCAATATTCTACCCATCAGATTATGCTACCAGTGTAAATTTTCATGTGGAGTAAGGTGATATGAAGCTGTAATATCGCCCTAACCTACCTAATCCCTAACCCCAACCTCAGAACCATTTAAATACAGTGTTGGTAGCATAATCTGATGGGTAGGATAAAATGTCAGGACACCGGTGTAACCGGCACGGACTGGCGCCCGGTTAGCTCGTGCACTCCCTGAGGCGAGGAGGCCCATGCACGCTTTGCCAGGGTGCTACATGGGGCTCTGAGGACCCTCAGGGAAACACGCGAGGCCGGTGGTGGGACCCCGCTGCGAGGGTTATGGTGGGTGGGAGCAACGTGGCCCACTCATCGTCTATTTTAAACTATAGTTTCAAACTTTAGTTTACTATAGTTTAAAATAGAAAATATGGTAACTGTATGCCTGTTTGTGAAGACTTGAAGACTTATTTTAACTGCGTGTTGCACTGCGGTCAAGCCAGCCGCGATTCAGAACAACACGGTCAAGACCACCGCGGTTTATTACGAGCGCGCACATTATAATGGCTTTCTTTTGTTTTCTTTCTATCCATCAGTTGTTTTCGCATGATTTTGCAGGTCAAACAAAATAAAATATACTCCTTCTAAACCCCTGAATTGTGTTTTTATTTGTCCTAGCCCTCCTGTGAAAGTTTGAATTCTTTTCAAAATATTTCCAGAGGGTGGCTTAACGGAGAGAAGCAATAGTAGTTGTATAGACCATTTTGAGGGATGTAAACAATAACAATGGTCCCAACGCATTTCCTGTTTTACATTTTTAATTTCTAAAGCTTCCGAGAATCCAAAATAAGCCACATATTGATAAATAATGTTATGATAGCAGTTTTAACATGAAGATATGATTGAATTGCCTCTTGTTACAGTTATGAAATAGTTTGATAACAAGCAGGAAATGTTCATGGGCCAATGGCATCACCACATTGATACAACTAGTGATGTTACAGTGAGAGTAATTTTTACCCTATTACAGAGAAACTTTTTTATATTTTGCGTACTGAAATGCAGTATTACTTTGAAACTATTTCTAACTCTTTTACAAAAAAGGCTTTAAAAACAACTGAAATTTGTAAATTATATATATATTTTAATTTTAATGTGTGATGTGTATATACCCCTTCTGTTTGTTTGTTTGTCTTTAGTTTTTTTTTTCTTTTTTCGAAATATATATTTTTTCATCTTTATAATGTACTGTGATTGTATATTCTCACTTTTCGCATAATAATAATAATAATAATAATAAAATAAAAAATAAATGTTACCGTGAGAGGTAGGGTTAGGGGTGGAGGCTACTTTATCTACGCCGAAAGTTTCTATTGTGCAGCTATAATTGCTGGTCTGAGGTTATGAAGTATGCTGAAAATATATGAAGAGTTCATTTGCAAAAGTAGATGACTCACTTTTTAGTGATTTTCTGATCTTATGTTTTTATGCTGGGAATTAAAGGGGACAATAATGGGAAAATCAAAACATGATTTATGGTAATTGCTAAAACTGACCGTTTGTTTTTTTTTTGAGTAATTTTAAATGAACATTTAAATATCTACTTAATAACAATAATGACAACAAAAATAATATGACCTTGTCATTTTTATAAGACATAGAAACTTTATTTTGTTCAAAACAAGATAAAAAAAATACTTTACGGCCACCTAGTGGAATAAGATGAAACCTTCAGAAAGAATATGGACCAAATGGACCGCAACACAAATAAACCCTTAAAATGCAATGAACAAAAATATGCAATATCCTATAAGCATCGTAAAATTGGGAGGGCTTTCTGTAAAATAAGACCATATTTATCAATCTACCGTCACCAGAACCACAGGATTGCAAACAACTTATTAGTAATACTGTTACAAAACTACCCAGCTACCTACCTAATAATAACCATTATTATTTTGTACAGTTAGTTAACTTACTTGAGTTATATAACACAAAACTTATTAAATATTCAAATATATTAAAATCAGGCCAGGGCATCACGGTGGCGCAGTGGGTAGCACGATCGCCTCACAGCAAGAAGGTCGCTGGTTTGAGCCTCGGCTGGGTCATTTGGCATTTCTGTGTGGAGTTTGCATGTTCTCCCCGTGTTCACATGGGTTTCCTCCGGGTGCTCCGGTTTCCCCCATAGTCCAAAGACATGCGCTATTGGTGAATTGGGTAAGCTAAATTGTCTGTAGTGTATGTGTGTAAATGAATGTGTATGGATGTTTCCCACTGATGGGTTACAGCTGGAAGGGCATCCGCTGCGTAAAACATATGCTGGATAAGTTGGCGGTTCATTCCGCTGTGTCAACCCAGATTAATAAAGGGACTAAGCTGAAAAGAAAATGAATGAATGAATAAATCAGGCCAAAAATCATGCATTTATAATATAAAATATGCAATTCTTGAATTCACATAAGAATATTTACAATAAAACCCCAAAATAGCATGTATAACAACTGTTACTGCTCTGTTTTTAACAGGCTGTCAAAGGACAAGGGTGTGAACTTATATCCGGATCCCTCGTAAAACTTGTTCTGGAATTCAACCCTGAAAACAAACACATAAAACGTTCATTTTAACGGCATTTGCATCGCTTTGGGCTATTGTTTTAATAGTTCAGCATGCTTTGTACACAGATCTAACTTTTATTACTGTTAGTACTGACAGTACACACTGACATTCATGATGTGGTAAAACACTATAAATACTAAACTTGGACACAAATCAAGTACAGAGACATTTGACTTTTGAGCCAGATACAGAATATCTCAACTTTAATAGATTAAATATAGACAGACAAACATGCCCCATGTCAAAGGTCACGAACAAGTCAAATACCTCCACTAACATGCAGCTTACAAGTTCAAGGTGCAAGGTTGCTATATTTATGCTAACACTCACTGATTCCGCAATCTTAAAGTGTGTCTTTATGCTATTTTAAAAGCTTTTTTAAAAGTTTGCATCCAATTAAGGCCAAAAAGACACTCGTTTTCTTACTATAATGTTTACTATAACTATAATAGTCTTCTTAATAATGTTTATTGCAGCAGCACTTCATTTCTTAGTGTCTGTGAAAGTTGGTTCAAGAATCTATTCTCTCTAAACCTGCCTTTCCCAAAGCCTACACTGCTCTGATTGGTCAGTTGGCCTTGCTTTCATCTGATTGGTCAAGTAAGATTGCCTTACTCTGTTTTGGTTGGTCAGATGGACTTACTTTAGTCTGATTGGTCAGGTCAGATATCCTTACTCTGCTCTGAGTGGTCAGATGGACTTACTTTGGTCTGATTGGTCAGGTAACATAGCCCTACTATGCTCTGATTGGTCTGATGGACTTACTTTGATCTGATTGCTCAGGTAACATAGCCCTACTCTGCTGTGATTGGTCAAATGGACTTATTTTGATCTGATTGATAAGGTAATATAGCCCTACTCTCCTCTGATTGGCCAGATGGCCCTACTTTGATCTGACTGTTTAGGTAAGATATCCTTACTCTGTTTTGATTGGTCAGATTTATATAGATCTGATTGCTCAGTTAAGATAGGCCCTACTCTGCTCTGATTGGTCAGATAGATTTATTTAGATCTGATAGCTCAGTTAAGATAGCCCTTCTCTGCTCTGATTGGTCAGATGGGCTTATTTTGATTTGATTGGTCAAGTAAGATTGCCCAACTATACTTTGATTGGTCAGATGAACTTACTTTGATCTGATTGGTCAGGTAAGATAGCCCTACTCTGTTCTGATTGGTCAGATCAACTTACTTTGATCTGATTGGCCAATTAAGATATCCGTGCTCTGCTCTGATTGGTCAGATGGCCCTACTTTGATTTTACTGGTCAGGTAGGATATCCTTACTCTGTTTTGATTGGTCAGATGGACTTACGTTGATTGGTCAGGTAAGATAGCCCTACTCTGCTCTGTTTGGTCAGATGGCCGTACTTTGATCTGATTGGTCAGGTAAGACATCCTTACTCTGTTTTGATTGGTCAGATGGACTTACTTAGATCTGATTTATCAGGTAAGATAATCCTTCTCTGCTCTGATTGGCCAGATGGATTTACTTTGATCTGATTCGTCAGGTGAAATAGTCCTACTCTGCTCAGATTGGTCCAATGGACTTACTTTAATCTGATTTTCTCAGGTAAAATAGCCCTACTCTGCTCTGATTTGTCAGATGGACTTACTTTGGTCTGATTGGACAGGTAAGATAGCCCTACTCTAACTCTAATTGGTCAGATGGCTGTACTCTGCTCTGATTTGTCAGATGGACTTACTTTGGTCTGACTGGTCAGGTAAGATAGCCCTAACTCTAATTGGTCAGATGGCTGTACTCTGCTCTGATTTGTCAGATGGACTTACTTTGGTCTGATTGGTCAGGTAAGATGGCCCTAACTCTAATTGGTCAGATGGCTGTACTCTGCTCTGATTGTTCAGATATTATGAAAGAAAAAAGAATTTGAAACTTCGCAGAGTGGTGTTCATTAAATGAAGTCTCATACCAGTTGTTTGCATACCATGTGTTAGTCTTACCAGTGGAGTCGTAAAGCATGCAGAAATGCAGACAGGCCCTCCATTACCAGAAGAATAGTGACAGTGAGAACAGCGAAAGCAGCAAAGAGCAGCGCCAGCATGAGTGAACCCATGCCAGAGGAGAGTTTCAGACCCGCCTGGAGAACCATCCGCCAAAGAACCTCCGACAGCTCTGAAAAGATTACACAGAACAACGCAGACTTTGATTTTACTTTGAATTCACTCCAGTGTGTTTTTTTTAAAGAGACAGCTCAAGCAAGAAGTCATATTTGGTCAGTATTTACTCACTTGAATTTATATCTATATCAAATTATTTAGTGTTCAGTATAACAGAGATTTACACCAAACCATTAGATGTTTTTCATCCAAATATTTTACTTTTTATATGCATTTTGGCAGTTAATTTATTCAACAACTGCATTTTGGGGATCATTATCATCTCTGTGGCTGTGCAAACCACAAAATTGGATTTTTTGTGCAACAGTGACCCCATGTGCATGTCTATTACTCATTCAGCATACTGTACAGTGTAGTAATGTACATCCAAATACAGCAATGGTGGACTACAAGGCTTTATGTGCCTAGTTGCGTTTGTATGCTTTATGTAACTTTGTTGCTGCTTCCAAACTTTAAAAAGAAAAGATATCATGTAAATGCATAATTTTGGAGCAATTAAATAAATAGTAATATTAATGAAAGTACTCTACTAAGCTCATTAAATACATGTGAAATATTACAATAACAGTTAACAGTACAATAACAATAATACAATAACAGTTTTCTATTTAAATTTATATGCATTCCTGCCATGCAAAGCTGATTTTTTAGGATCATTATTCAAGACTTTGGTTTATTTTGCCAGCACACATTGTTAGTCTTAAAATGAATTATTAATCTGTGCTGTTAATGCTGTCTAAAAAGGACTGTTTTGGTAATCTTTAATCAAAACCGAATCATTTGGTTCAGCTCTGGAACGGCAGTCCTTCTATGATGATGTCATTTTGATGGATTGGGCGAAAAAATATGCTTAGCCACGCCCCTCCAACCATTAGTGAAACATAAGAGGAGGAGCACAAAAATAAAACCCGCCCCCGAACTCACTATTCAGTTTCAGTTGGAAATACTTCATTAAACTAAAATAAAAGTGTGGAAACATAATTTCAAGGTTAATGAAAATAAATTCGCTATCCTTCATTAATTATTAAAACAAGATCAAAATAAAATGGCCAATAAGAATAATATTAAAAACATTATTCAGGCCCATTTAGGAGGCTGATGATGAAAAGGACCACATAACACAAATACAATGAGCTAACTTCACTCAAAAATAATGAATCACGATGAAGTTTATCTTTAACTGTTTGTAACCTTTTGATTTTATTTAATTTGTCAGTATTTTAAAACGTTTAATGTCAGATTCCTAAGAATCAATCTGTTAAATTCGAATACTATGAGATTAATCAGCTAAAAGATATTAATATGGTATAAATATATCTAGCTGTAGAAAAAGCCAGATCCAATTAGTTCAATTCTATGAGATTGGCTTGCTTAATATTCGGGGGCAAAATTAATTAATAAGAAGCATTTAAAACACATTGGATGTATTGATATCATTTCATAAATCTTGTTCTTATTTGTTTCATTTATGTTTAACTAACTACAGAAGCCCTAAGAGGCCATGCATTAAAATATTTTTTCTCTCTTGTTTTGTCGTGATCACGACTTAATTATCTCGTGATCTCGACATAACAACTCGTTTTTTCGTGATCTCGACATAACAAAAAGTTGTTATCAGAATCAGAATCAGAATCAGAAAGAGCTTTATTGCCAGGTATGTTCACACATACGAGGAATTTGTTTTCGTGACAGAGCTTCTACAGTGCAACAGAATTACAGAGACAGGACAAAAAACAGATCATAAATATATTTAAAAAATGAAAGTTGTAGTGAATGCAAATATACAAATTGACAAGTGTATGTACAGGAATGTTACTATATACAACAGCAGCTGTTATGTGCAAATTAGCATGTAAAATATGTTGTTAAATAAGTGTTTGTGTATAAAGAGTGTATAGCAAGTAGTGATGTTTGTTCCATAATTACTATCATCAAGTGTTCATGAGATGGATTGCCTGAGGGAAGAAACTGTTTCTGTGTCGGGCTGTTCTGGTGCACAGTGCTCTGTAGCGTCGACCAGAAGGTAAAAGTTCAAAGAGGCAGTGTGCTGGGTGTGAGGGGTCCAGAATGATTTTGGCAGCCCTTCTGCTTGCTCTGGTTGCTCTTATCTCATGATAACAACTTAATTATCTCATGATCTCGACATAAGAAAAAGTTGTTATGTCGTGGTCACGACTTATTTATTGCTTTTATTTATTAATTAATTATTATTATTATTATTATCTTGCCAATGTGTGGCCAGTGAGTCTGCACCGGCCCTGCGAACAGTGAGAGAATAGCCTAAGACGCGAATGCAGACGAGCATTCGTGCAACACATTAAAGGCGTTCAGAACAGCCATAATAATATGCAAACGCTCGTGCTCATGATTCATGTACATTCATTATTATATTCATGTATATGATTATATATCATTATTTACAATAATATTCCCTCAACTCGTACCATTTTAAAGCAACTCTATATGGCACAAAATAAGTTGCTGCATGTATGAATTAAATTATGAAGAATGATGAAGATACTGCTTTTGCTTTAGTCCTTTCCACAAGCTATTTACAATTACTTTAAAATTGCGCCATATAGAGTTGCTTTAAAATGGTAACAGTTGAGGGAATTAACTGCAATTTCTTTAATATCAAATGGTCAAACTGAGGAAAGTCGAATGTGCTGGCCAGTTTGTTGCCTAATAAATGACAACAGACTACAGTTCTTAATTTAAAACTTTAACAGATTCCTATTTTTTCTATATGATATACATAATAAATATGTATTTTAAAAATAAGTATTTCTTCAAATTTCTTTAATATAAATCTTTAGGAAATATTTTTATATCATATTTATATCAAAAAGTGTGGTTATGATGATCATCCGACAAGCTAACTCAGCTAAAAATAGTGCTTAAAATGTCACTAAAATGGGCAAATAACTGCAAAAAGGTCCACTTTTTGAGAAAAAAGAACCACCCCTTTTACCAGGCTGACTACGGGCCTGACGTGTGCTGAAGCCAACCGATGTGTGCTGAAGCCTACCGATGAAGATGTTTACTTAATTTACAGGTGGTTTTTCTATTTGCATGTGTTTTTTTTTTTTATTAGAGTGCATTGAACTCTCTAGAAAACCTTATTTTTGGGTGAACTATCCCTTTAAACTGAAATGTGACAGGACAAACCTGCATGAGCCAGGCTGAGTGCCCAGAGCCGCAGGTACGAGGCTGTGTTGGAGATGCAGCCCAAGCAGTACTCGATTGTGTGAATGGCCTGATATACGAAAACATCACCCATGCTTACCTTTAGAAAAACAACACCGATTAATCTTATTGGTTGAACAGCAGATAGTTCACATACAGGCATTTGAATGGTTTGCATTTCAAATAGAAGATATGACCTACCAGGGTCCCACTTTCTATTAAGTGGCCTTAACTAGTATGTACTTACACTGGAATAAATCTTTTTTTTTACAATGTACTTATTGTGTAAATACATGTTTTTACATTATACTTATGATTGATTAAATACCTCAATGTAATTACATCTGTAATTCATTTCTGTAATTACATCTTTAATTACACTGTTGACCATCCCTTACACCTTAACCCACCCTTAAACCTACCCATACCACCAAACTTGTCCGTAACCCTACCCATGTTCCACCGCAAGAGCATCAGAAGTGTTCTGCGATACATTACGAACACAGTAAGTACATTGTATTTATTATTTTGATGCAAGTACATAGTAGTTAATACCACCTAATATAAAATGGGACCCATAACAGCATTTAGTGTGTTTCAATTAAGTTTGCGTATATCAAAAGAGTACCGTTTCATCTTTCTGATGACGTGAGAATGAAGACCGTGTCTCTGTTCCTTGCTGATCATTCAGACTGTTTCCAAACACCTGCACAGAGAGCTAGTTAGTTGCAATCCTTTTAATTATCTTCATTTTATTTATATTGTCATGTGGACAATGCAAAGTAGAAAACAAGTTTTCCTGTACAGTGAAATTCTTTCTTTGCTTTCCACAATAGAATGCTATTAATATATCACACAAAATGAAGGGCAACAGTGCAAACTATAGTGCAAATTACAAAATATAGTCATAAATAAATAAACACATTTGTAAAAATAATATCACATTCCTGTACCTCCTTCCTGAAGTCAGTCCATGTTAGGGAATGTTTAATCTTTAAGTTCACCCAACAATGTAACTTCTGTAATCACTCTCACTTTTCAGATTTGATTTTCATTTGCATGTTATATTTCCATTATTAAAACTTATTTTGATATACTTGAGATACTATTAAAGTTTTTAGCAGCTAATATATATTCTAATATTTTATAATATTATATATATTTGTATTTTATTTGCTATAATCATTTCTATAATTTCTGTTAATGTTTTATTTCTTTATTTTGCGTAATTTTTTTATTTGAAGATTTAGTAATTTAGCATTTTTCAATATCTATATTTTAATGTGTAATTTTTATATAGTTTTTTTTATTTCAGTTTTAGTAATTTCAGTGTGTGTTTTTACATGTCAACAATGTGGAAAATGAAAATACACCATTGGTTTTCAAGTACTTGCTCATGCCTATAGACTACACATGAAATACACGTGTGAAATACATCACTGTTTAAAATAAATAAATAATTTTAATGTATATATACATTTGTTTGTACATTAAAATGTATTTTATTTTATTATTTTTACAAAAAGATGATAATGGTATAATTTCAAGTTTTTACATTTTCAGCCTCTCAAAGTGCCTTTGTCATGTAAATAAAAAGCTAAAAAACATTAATAACTTTTAGTTGAAAACCCTCTGTGAAAAAAGCATAAACTGATATTAGTATATTAGAGTCTCCCACCTGATGTCTGGTTTTCATGCGACTTCTGTAGATGAGAAAAGGTTTCACCAGCAGCAGCACAGGAACCATCAGCACAGCCGTCACAACCAAGCAGATCTGAACAGCTTTCTGGAGAAAATTACAATCTGTAATGCACTTTGACTGTGCATGGCCAGGAGTTGGAAAAAAAAGCTGCTTTTATAGACACATGAATCCAAACCTGTCCACCAAACAGAAACTTGTGCTCAGGCTGGTAATCGAACAGCATCATGTTGATGAAGAGCAGCAGAATACTGGGAGCCATTTCAGAGCGAAGACTAACGCTCCACTTGTAGAGGATGAGGAAGTTCAGATATCCAAACAGAGACAGCATGAAGACCAGCTGCGGGACAAACTGAAGCAAAATGTCCTGGAACCTTCGGGAATGTCTGTTAAAAGGAAATGGGAAATTTGTAAGATGATTATAAAGAGATAGTTCAGTGGAGTCCCTTCCAGCCGCAACCCAGTACTGGGAAACACCCATACACTCTCATATTCACATACACACTCATTCACCATGGTCAATTTAGTTTATTCAATTCACCTATAGCGCATGTCTTTGGACTGTGGGGGACACCGGAGCACCCGGAGGAAACCCATGGGAACACGGGGAGAACATGCAAACTCCACACAGAAATGCCAACTGGCCCAGTCGGGATTCGAACCAGCGACCTTTTTGCTGTGAGGCGACAGTGCTAACCTCTGAGCCACCATGCCGCCCCAACAGGAGTTCTTCATTATATTAGAAACACTATTTCTGAATGAACTCTAATGACTTTTCTGTAGTCATGAACTTTCTTCTTTGACCGAACATTGCTTTTGTTTTGATATATAAGAAGAATCATATTTTGTATTTGCAGCATTTGTTATATAAGATTGTCTAATACTTACAGAAAGTTGACCAAATTCAGAGTCATGCCAAACAGCATATGAGCCACACCCAAGATGACAGACATCTTCATCTTAAAGGAGTTGAGAAAGGACAGCTTATTTGATGCTATATTCCAAATCTAAAATCAAAATGAAAGGAAAATGGGGTGTATTATGATGCATTTTGGCTTAATGAATAATGTTATAATGTTTTAACAGTCAAGGTTTACACAAACTTAAATCTGAAAGCTAACAGTCCGCTAAAACAAAACTTATTATTGAAATTATATTTATTTATATATTTTAAATTGTGTGTTGTTATTAAGTGATTATATCATATTTAACTAGTATTATATTTACAGTATTATATTTTTTACATATTATTTTATATTATAATATATTATATTTTACATACATTTAATTATAACTATATATATATAAATAAATATATATATATATATATATATATATAGTCAACATTTGAAGTCACCTTTCATCAAAGTTGTCCTCAAACTATTATTATGTATACGAACAACACCCATTCATGCTTTAAAGGGGACTTATTATGCAAAAATCACATTTAGAAGCAATTTAAACAGTTGTGTGGCAGTAGTGTGTGAATATAACCAGCCTCTAATGGTAAAAATGTATTAATTCTATTTTTTATAATCACACTTCATAAAAACTGTCTGCAGAAACACTTTGATTGACATTCTCCCTTTGTACGTGTCATCAGAGGGGGAAAGCCCCGCCCATTAGTTACCATCTCTCTCTCATTAGCATAAACAGCTCTGAGTGAGAAGCAGCCGTCTGCCATTAGAGCTTTGAATCTGCCACTATACTGACACACAGGCGTTTCTTGCTCCACCCTTTTGAAAAGAGGGCAGGAGCACAATCTCATTTAAATTTAAAGCGACGGTCACCAAAACAGCACAATTTGGATCAAAGAGTTATAAAAAATTATTTGTGTGGTGTTTTGAGATGAAACTTCGCATACACACTCTAGGGACATCAGAGAGTTATTTTATATCCTGTAAAAAGGGACATAATAGGTATTTAACACAATTTTGGAAAATTTTCTTGATCCACTTCAAATGTTGACTACTATATTTATCTTATTCTAAACATAAATTATGCCAAAAAAAAAAAGTGCAACAAAGTATTGAACTAAAATGTTTATATGCACTAACCGGGTCAATTCCAAACACATACGGGTGACCAGAAAAAACCCCAGGCACAAACGGGTTCAGCTGAAGATGGTGATGATCGTGGAGTGTTTCATTTCTGAGATAAAAGAAAAAAAAAGATCAGAATGGAAAATGGACTACTTTAAAGTCTAAAAAAGTGTTCATCTTACGTACTGCCAAGACCCGTGAGGGTAAAACATGGGTCGAACACACCAGGAAGAGCCGAAAATGTTGAAGGACTTGGAGAAGCAGTCATTATAAATGAGCCCGGTGTATATGGAGAACAATCCCATGAGCAAAATAATGAACCGCCCACCAACCAGAACATCTGTAAGCTGAGAGGGAAAAGAAATGAATGAAAAAAATAAGTCAAACTAAGCTTTTGAGACTCTAAGCAGGGTTGAAATTAATATGTTGATGCAAATAAACACTATTAGAGCACAGATGCCAGGCAATACCTCATTTTTCCACTTTCTTATATATTCGGCCTGTGTGATGAGCCAGGCTGAAAACAGTGTCATGAGGAGACCGTGACCACAGTCTCCAAACATCACCGCAAACAGGAAGGGGAAGGTTATAATAGTGTATGGAGCTGAGGAAATAAATGCATGATTACATATTTAATACAGTTTACTTCATTATGTATGTAATATTTTAATGCTGTGTGTGTGTAGCAATGTAATAATGTATTTAATATGCTATATACACTGTAAAAAGGATTCACACAATTCCTTCATGTTGTCCCAACACACATCGGTTAAGTTAACTTAATAATTTTTACAAATTTAAGTGGATTGAACATTAAACAATTCAATTGTCCCCCCAAAAAACTTAAGAATTGTGTTGGTTCAACTCATATTAAATAAGTCGTTTGAACGAGCAGCAAAAGTAATTTTTTGAGTATATGTAAACTAATAAAATAAATCAAATATTATTATATGTAATATATTATATAAATAAATGCATTTTTTATTACTTACTCTTACTCTGTATGTGTGTGTGGCAATAAACCAATATAAAACAGAAAATGATATTCTAAAATAATAATAACATAATAATTAACAAAACAACTGTATTGTAAAAAATTTAATATTAAAATAATATAAATAATACAATATAAAATAATATTTTATTTTATTGTACATCAAGAGAAACTGGAACTATTTTTCCAAATCTGTATAATTATTTTTTATTTATTTATTTATTTATTTATTTATTCATTCTACATACATAAGAATGAATGTATCAGTAATGATATAGAAGACTGCAGAGCTTCAGCCAATCACCTGGGTTGATCTCCTGATAGGTTCCGACCCCATAGGCATCAATAATAGCCTGGAACCCTTCAGTAAATGTGTTGGTTCTGTTGAATGTTGGAGGAGTCTGCTTGGTTTGGATGCGATTCAGGACTGGAGTCACACTGGAACCACTTTGCTCCTGAACAAAATAATAATAATCCAACAAGCATGAAAAACATGGATGATATGAGTTATTAATCAGTCCAAACTGATCACAGAATGGAAATAATGCAATTAAGGTGTTTAGATGCCTGAATACTTTGATTAAAATAAAAATAAAAGAAGTCATTAGAAATTAATTAGTTATTAAAACTATTAGGTTTAGAAATGTGTTGAAAAAAATCTTCTCTCCGTTAAACAGAAATTGGGGGAAAAAATATACAGGGGCTAATAATTCAGGAGGCCTAATAATTCTGACTTCAACTGTACACGAGATTAAGTTTAATCGCAATATTGCCAAAATCCAATTATAATCGCATTAAAATGGTCCATGTAAACATACTCATTGTTTAGGTGCTCTTTGTCACTTTAAATGTGCAAGTTGTCATAAAAACAGGATGGATATATATATAAACAGTGGGTGAGATTTTGCCAAGTACGATGCGATTCTGGACTAACATCTGTGTGTTGATCCTGAAATGTCATTTTTGTTTGAAAATGTAATTCTTATCTAATCTCTACCTATAAACCCAACCCTAACTGTAAATCATTCCCAAAATCGAATGGGAATAGTTGGATAACAATCATGTAGAAGTACATAACCCTAACTGTAGGCCTAAACTCAGCATAAACTGTAAACGTATCTGATTGCCTGATTGGAATGTTGTTCTAGGATCAAAAATACAGTAGATGTTGATCCAGAAACATGTGGGGAAATCACACTAGCAGAGTGTGAATTACAGGGGGTTTGGGGGGATTGACCCCCCAAATTAATGCTTGAGGACGTCAAAACAAGATGTAATAGTGAGAAATAGCTTTCTCTGCTCTGTATCTTAAATATTAATAATTTAAAAATATATAATATAAATATACATTTGACCACCCCTATGACGGTTTATACCATTGTGAATGCATAATCGCACTAATCAGTCTTTGTGAGAAAATATCCATTCATCAGTCTGAAACCGGCAGATCTAGAGGACCGATAGAAAACGTAAGTGTTCACAAGAGTCATAAAATAGGTGTTTGTTTCTACATAAAGCCTAAAAGTAAAGTCAGATTAGGTGTATAGTTTGTATAGTTGCAACCTCTAAAATAGCTAATCAGAGGATGCTGTATGTCAGAATATACTAAATATCCATCAAAACACTGAAAACTTAAATACGTTTTATTAATAAATTAAAAGGGCGGAACGGTGGCTCAGTGGTTAGCACTCTCGCCTCACAGCAAGAAGGTCACTGGCTGCATGTTCTCTTGCATGTTGGCGTAAGTTTCCTCCGGGTGTTCCAATTTCCCCCACAGTCCAAAGACATGTGCTATAAGTGAATTAAATGAACTAAATTGGCCGTAGTGTATGAGTGTGTGTGTGAATGAGAGAGTGTATGGGTGTTTCCCAGTACTGGGTTGCAACTGGAAGGACATCCGCTGCGTAAAACATATGCCGGAATAGTTGGCGGTTCATTCCATCGTGGCGACCCCTGATAAATAAGTGACTAAGCCAAAGTAAAATGAATGAATGAATGAACGAATGAATTATTAATTAGAGGTCATTTAAATAAATACTGAAGCATGTATGACACAAACTAACATTACCGAAAAAGTTGATCCCCTCTATCGTCAATGTATAATTTGCACCCTGCACACTAACTGTATATAAACATACGTACTGATCCTTTAATGAGTGCGTTTTGAACTACAGTGAGATCTGACACCGGACACCAGATCTCTGCCACGATCAGCTTCTGTGTGATGTCTATGTTACAGAGATTGAGTGTGTAGTAAATGGCTTTCATCTTCTTGACTTTACTGCCCCACTCCTGCACATGCTCCGCCGCTCGGCTCAAAACACCAGCACGATACTCTTCTGTTCTTCTTAGGACCTTCAGCAAAAACACAAACATTCACTGTATTTATTTTTGAATGTCGCTTCCTTAAAAACACACTTGAAAAGACACATGCATAATATCAATGTGACTGACCAGTCGGAGATCTTCCATTCGTGTCATTATGCTGTTGCTCATCTCCTTGCGATCGTACAAAGTTTTGGGACATGAGTACAAGCTGGCACGAAACCTGTTTGTCAAAGGATTTTACTGAATGTAAATCTTAGACCTAAACTTAACAAATATACTAAAATTACAGTCATTAATAAATATACATGTTATACTAAAACTGGGTCATTCTGAAAATACTGTCGTGAATGGGATTAAAAGATTATTTCAAATACTCCACATGAATATACAGTTGAAGTCAGAATTATTAGCCCACCTGTATATTTTTTCCCCCAATTTCTGTTTAACAGAGAGAAGATTTTTTTCAACACATTTCTAAACATAATAGTTTTAATAACTAATTTCTAATAACTGATTTCTTTTATTTTTTCATGATTATTTTTGATATTCAGCTTAAAGTGACATTTAAAGGCTTAACTAGGTTAATTAGGCAAGTTAGTATAATTAGGTAAGTTATTGCATAACAGTGGTTTGTTCTGTAGACAATCGAAATAAAATATTGCTTAAGGGGGCTTATAATATTGACCTTAAAATGGTTTTTAAAAAATTAAAAACTGCTTTTACTCTAGTTGAAGTAAAACAAATAAGACTTTCTCCAGAAGAAAAAACATTATAGGAAATACTGTGAAAACATTTCTTGCTCTGTTAAACATCATTTGGGAAATATTTGAAAAAGAAAACAAAATCAAGAATTGTAAAGTGTAAAGAAATGGTCAATTAAACAATATCAAATAACTCTATAATGTTTTGCATGTTTCTTTTTTTCATTTAACAACCCAAACAGTATGAAGTGAAAAAAAAAGTACTTTCCAGGTACTTTCAGAGTAATAAGAGGGTGGTAATATGTCCAAATACTTATTTTCTAATCATCTTGAAAGAACTGTTATGAAGTTAATTTAAAGGTGTCAGTAGTATGTTTGTATATTATTATTATTATTATATAACAATTTGTGACCGATGGTGTTACAAACTATTATTTACTAAATATAATCAAATAAAACACAAAACAACTAATAAAACTGTATTTAAATACCATCAGCTTTATAAGGAGAAAAATGCATTGCAATAAATAAATACTGAATTAAAAACTTAACTATCCTCAGATTTATTGAAAGAAAAATGAATTGAGATTTATAAAAAAAATATTTAAAAAATCAACAGAGTCTCTCACCCTTCACAAACTTTTCTGATCTTTTCTCGCACATGATCTCCCTGGACAAATATAATGAACACGTCCTTCTTCACAGCTCCCCGCTGTTTAAAATAAACACATTTTTATACTAACCATATTTCAGACTAACTGAAAACAAACCCAGTAAATATGTATATGTACTGTAATATTCATTAAAAAAAATTATATTTACAGATATTGACTCAAAGTCAGCCTGAAAGTATTGTCTATTGTAATGTTTGAAAATGTGTGTGGAGAGATTAAACAGTTTAATCCACTTAAGAAGGTCTTCAAGCCTATATACGTTTTTACCTATTGGTGTTCAACGTAAAATAAAACATTAAAAAATATTTATTTGAGTGTGGATCATGACTTTAAATATTATTGTATATTAAATAAACAAAACAACAACAAAAAAATCTTTTTAATATCTCTTCTCTGATTGGTGTTTACTGGTACAAGGGGAGGGGCATGTCAGTCAATCAATTCACAATAGACAATCAAGTCCCACCCCTTGTACCAGTAAACACCAATCACAACAGAGATAATAAAAAGGAAGGGAAAATTATTTTGATTAAAGAATACCTTAAAAATAATTATAATGCGCAAGGATGAATAATTTATAATAAATAATGCAAAATTGAATTAAAAAATAAATAAGACTTGTAAATTTATTTCATGGTAACTTTAAAAATACAAATTAAGAGTATGATGCTCTCACCACTGCTTCAAGTTCTTCTGTGGTCTGTATCTCTGCATGACGAAGGACAAAATTGCCGTGAAATAGTCGCCAGAGAACCTTTTCAAAAGCAGGAAATCTTTCTTGTTTGATAACACCTGCAATAAAGCTTAAAACATGTACAGACATGACATTAATATAAAAGGGTTAGTTCACTCAAAAATAAAATTCTGTCATTAATTAGGTTAGTGTCACTAGGCAAGTTAATAAGGCAAGTCATTGGACAACAGTGGTTTATTTTATAGTCAGTCAAAAAAAGATAATTTATTAGCAGTTTTTTAATTTTTTACAAATATTTTTTATTCCAGCCAAACCAAATGAAATAAGGCTTTCTCCAAAAGACATATATGATAGAAAATACTGTTAAACACCACTTGTGAAATAATTCATTCATTCATTTTCCTTTGGCTTAGTCCCTGATTTAATAGGGGTCGCCACAGCAGAATGAACCACTGGAAATAATTCAAAAAGATTACAAATTACACAGAAGGGCTAATCATTTTGTCTAAACTATATATAGTTGACGTCAAAATTATTAGTCCTCCTGTGTAATGTCAATTCTTTTAAAAATATTCTCAAGTGTTAGTTAGAAAATGTGTTACTGCAAAATCATTTCTAGCTGGTAGACTTTCATTCTAAAGTGCATGCAAACTTTAAGAGATACCCTAGATGTAGAGGCCCAGAGGTGCTGGAGCTGCTATTTCTGCGGCTGGTAATGAATGATGAGATGGTCATCGACACCGAGTCTTCAGACGGAGCCTCGGAGAAGGTCGGCAGAGACTCGGCCTAGAAAATAAGCAATTACAGCAAGCTCTCAATGAAAAGTAAACAAGCAGCAGAGATGCATTCCTGTGATCAATTGAAACATCATATGGGTTTGTAATGGCACATAATGAATATTCAAATATATTTTGTAAACCAAACCTTTAATTACTAACTGAAATGTCGAAATGTCAAAAAGTTAGAATGGTTAACTACTTAAATGATTTAAACTGCAAGATAAGGGTTAAAAAAATCTATATGGGATATATAGAAACATCTATATTGAAAAGAAGTTTTTATAAATGCACAAATAATTATTAACACACCTAAAATTACTGAAAAAAAAAATGAAAAAAATGTCAGGGTCAGTTGGCATTTCTGTGTGGAGTTTGTATGTTCTCCCCGTGTTGGCATGGGTTTCCTCCAGGCGCTCCAGTTTCCCCCACAAGTCCAAAGACATGCGCTATAGGTGAATTGGGTAGGCTAAATTGTCCATAGTGTATGTATGTGAATAAGTGTGTACGGATGTTTCCCAGTGTTGGGTTGCAGCTGGAAGGGCACCCGCTGCGTAAAACATATGCTGGATAAGTCGGCGGTTCATTCCACTGTGGCAATCCGAGATTAATAAAGGGACTAAGCCGAAAAGAAAATGAATGAATGAATAAATCTACATTTTCTCAAATATATGCATGTCTGTGTGTATTTATATATGCTTAAATTACGTCAAAACAAACTTTTATTTTGGATGCAATTAATCGTGATAAATTTTTACCCACCACTAAAAATAACATTTAACTAAATGTTCACCTCTTCAAAGAAGTCTTCGGTCATCCTCAGCAGAGAGTCAATGTCCATCAGCTCGATCAGGTTCTGTCTGAGTGTGTCATGATTATGGTTGATTTCACGCAGCTCCTGCTCCAACTTCTCAAATGTAGACTAAAGTTGTAATTAAAGACAAGCATTACGTCACATTAACATTCAGAATGTCTCTATGTCTCTCTCAAACTGAGATAATACAGGGTACTGTAAGAGCAAAAGGGCTTGACCAATCATTATCAAGTATTTTATTTAGGAGAACTGCAAAGACTTCAATAGATTGCAACAGTTGCGGTCCAGAAGTAAAGTTCTATTCATTTTCTCATATGAATGTGAAAATTGTCACATGGTGGCTCAGTGTTTAACACAGTTGCCTCACAGCAAGGAGGTCGCTGGTTCGAGTCCCGGCTGGGCCAGTTGGCATTTCTATATGGAGTTTGCATGTTCTCCCCGTGTTCGCGTGGGTTTCCTCCGGGTGCTCCGGTTTCCCCCACAGTCCAAAGACATGCGCTATAGGTGAATTGAATAAGCTAAATTGGCCGTAGTGTATGAGTTTCTGGGTTGCGGCTGGAAGGGCATCTGCTGCGTAAAACATATGCCAGAATAATTGGCGGTTCATTTCGCTGTGGCGACCTCTGAAATAGAGACTAAGCCGAAGGAAAATGAATGAATAAATGAATATGAAAATAGAAGCGGACCAAGAACAGATCCCTGAGGTACCCCATATATATATAATTGTTTGCTTCAAATCAAATGTTCTAATTCTCTGATTCTCCTCATAGCTGGTTGGTTTGGTACTCTAAAATATATATACATTTTTTAATCCCTATGGGAAAAATGAAATGAAAAATATCTTCCAGAACCAGTGCTGCTAAAAAGTGGACACAAGCGGCGCTAACACACACACTATTCTAAACAATATAAAAGCAAAAGTAAACGTGATGTTTTTACCTCTAGCTCCAGCACATCTCTTGCACAGGGAACCATCTCCTTCTCCTTTGTTGCAGTAATTACAATGTTAGATTTTACCATCTCATTCTCAAGATACCCTGAGTGATGTACAGTTTCAAGACAAAGCAGTCAGACGATTATAGTAAAGGTTCACATCATGAATTAAAAGTGTCATCAAAGCTTTATTGCTAGATCATTACAACATAGAAATATTTGCAATATTAAAACTTAATATATAATAATATATAACAATATTAAGAATTTTCAACATGAAAAAAATACTATAGTAATTTATGGTAAATACTAGTACTTGTATTTTTCTGCTGTGGTAATTCTGTAGTTGCTGTGGTAACAAGAACTCTAGTAATATAAACAAATAAATCATACTGTACTAGATTTTCTACAAATAGGTATGCTTATTATACTACAATATACCACACTTTACTGTAATAAAAACTAAAGTATACTGCAGTATTTATTAGTTATCAGTTCATGACATTAAACCGATGACAATTTAGAGCAGATTTCAAAAATAGAATTGTGCATCAGACAAAAAACTTACTCAAAATCCTCTCCATTTTTTCACATTTCTTCACTTCCTTCACAAATCGCCTCTGAAATGCTGTTGCACCAGGATTCAGCTAGAAGATCATATAAAAACAAATGAGTGAGTTTAGAAAGTATGGATTAATATGCCTTAATATTAACGAGTAGTAATATCAACGTATATGTATAAGTATTGTTAACAAATGTTATTATTAAGAAAACGTTCTTGAAGTAAATGATCTAAATCTCATCCTTCCGCCAGAAAAAATAGTTCCTGAGTCTTTAGCTAAAACAGCACGAGTGGCGACCCCAGATTAATAAAGGGACTAAGTCGAAAAGAAAATTAATGAATGAATTGTACTCTTCCTCACACCGTGAAGCACGTTACGTGGGCTGATAAAGATAATATTACGCCAGCAGAGGTCACTCATTCATCATTAAATAAATGTAGACTACTTTTCATCTCATTCTGCTGTGTTAAACATTGATTGATTCAGCAGTCAATGTTGAGAAATCAAATTCTGTGTCAACTTAGGTTCAATATGAACTGAAAACCCCATACTGTATAAAAATAATAAACAAATGAATAAAATAATTGATTGTAAAGGCCCAATAAAATATGTATTTAAAATGGAAAATCTAAATAATTTCAACCTTCACATACCAAAATTTAAAACCTCACAAAAATAAAATAGACACCATCACAGACGTGCTAATAATGATTTTAAGGGATTTATGATGGAAAACATTAGAATTGTGTGTGATGATTTTTTTCCAGCAGGGACCAGAATGTGGAAAAGTTCTTTACTTTAAACATTTTAGACATCAAATTCATATTTTCTTCCAATTATCTGTATTTTCTTATAGAAAAAATATTTGGCAGATAGATTTCAAATCCTTTTTAAAGTATATTTTCAAAATTAAAAAACAGGGAAATATATTAAATAAACTTTAACAATAAATAAACTTTACAATATACTTTAGCAAATATATGTTTTAAAGTTATTCTATGTTATATATATATGCATGTGGCTAATAGCAGACTATATTAAAAAAAAATCCATAAAGTTTTGTAGACAGTCTGACAAATAAATCTTTCATCACAACATTAAAAATATACACAACTGATGGCCTAACAATGCTCAAACACATTTTCAGCAGTCATTTTGTTCATCAATTTGTCGTCACAGACAGCAGAATAAATAACATAACCTATCATTACAGTAATAATCATATACAAGCAGTACATGAGTTACTCACATCTTTAAACTGAACTAGTCCAAGATGTCCGAGTTCATTGATGCAGTTGTGGGCCGATTCAGTCTGAAGAAACAGCTGAACGAGGCACATCTCCTCATTACGAAATAAACAACTCATTATTAAATGGTTTTGCTCACTGAATATTTTTTTGTAGGAATGGAAACAGCTGACATACAGCAGTGAGTGTCTGGTTTTTTGTCTATTTAATGTCTGTGTGTCGGATCAATAGTGTACTTGTGTGTCCTCTGGATCAATACTGACAGCAGTATAGAGCAGCTGGAGCATCAGCAGCTCATGACCAACACAACTGGAGCACAAAATACATGCAGATTTACTGTATATGTAACACAGAGTTTTTTTTAAATTTAATTTCAAAAGCCAGCCTGGTCAAAAGCGTGGTTCTTTTTCTCAAAAAGTGCACATTTTTGCAGTTATTCCACTAATTTTATATTTAATTATGAGATGCACTGTAAAAAAAATTGTAAATTACTAGTTTTTCATGTTTTGTAATTCATGCTTTTATTTTTTTTCCTGTTTATTTACGCTTTTGAATTGCATTATGGGATCTTGATCTTTCTTCCAACAACTTTTATCCTTAAAAATTTCTAAAAAGGGACTTTTATTAACATTTTTAATAGTTTAAAGTGATATATTGTCTGAGCTGATGTTGTAAATTACAGTACAAAAACCTTGTAATAAACTGCCAGTACATTTTCTGTTGTTTTACAGAATTGTACTTACTTGTATTTGTAAGTATTTATTTGTACTTACTTGTATAGCCTGTCTTATGTGTATAGTTTATGTATCTTATAGTATATGTTAGTTATGCATAGGTTTTTTTTAAATAGCTTTTATGTCCACCCAGGTAGCAAAGAATTCTGGCCTAGATTTGGCATAAAGCTGGCACAGCAGGCATTCGTCCGGCACTGGCATACAGCATGTGGGCCAAACATGGCCCAGGTTTGGCAGAGGTAGCACCGTCTTTAAGGCGGCACACAAGACTTGGGCCAGATATCAAATGTATTATTTGGCCCAGATGTTTAAAATTTATATGTGGGCCACAAAAGTTTGGCCTATCTTGACCCACTTTCAAAATACATTTAAATAATTTTTGAGTAAAGAAAAAAAAATTCTACCAATTGGGTCACTTCGAGAAAAAGCACGGCCATAGAGTGAAATGCTTAATGGGTTTATCAAATTCATTGCAGTCGTGACACACCAACATATCTGGCCCACTTCAGGCCCAGTTATGGGTTATTAACGTGGCTGAGACTTGGCCCAGATATGGTCCATGTTTGGCCCTTGTGTGGAAGCCAGACTTGGTCCAATCATGTACCATAATTCACTGCGGCATGTGGGCCAAGCAAAAGCTGATTGTGTGGGCCAGATGTGGGCCAGGGAAATTTTGCTATGTGGGCAGTGTTGTGTTTGTATTTATGATTAATTTACTTAGCATCGTTGTCCTGCGAGACACGACATTTCAGTCCTCTGTATGTCCACACATGTAGCAGAATGACAATAAAGCTCCACTTGACGTGACTTATTTCTCTATATGTTATTTCTTATACATTATGTTATTTCAAACTATTAAAATGTCAATAAACGTCACTTTGTTAAACTGTAGAGTTGAATTTTCAACATCAAAAGTTGACAGAGCAGAGATCAACATCCTATAATGCAATTCACAACCAAATTTCCAATAAATGGAAAACACGTGTGAATCACAAAATAAACTGTTAAGTTACAGATATTTTTTACAGTGTGTAAATATAGTAGGTCTACATTTTAGTGATATTTTAATTTAACTATTTTTTGCTGGATTAGCTTGTTGGCTGACATCATAATGTGCATGTTTTATAGACCATTTTGAGGGATGTAAACAAAAACAATGGTCCTGACGTATTTCCTGTTTTACATTTTTAATTTCTATATCTTCAGAGAATCCAAAAAGAGCCACATATTGAAAAATAATGTTATGAGAGCTGTTTTAACATCAAGTTGTGATTGAATTGCCTCTTGTTATAGTTATGAAATAGTTTGATAACAAGCAGGAAATGTTCATGGGCCAATGACATGACCACATTGAAATGGTCTATATGCCCTAAACCAGGGGTGCCCAAACTTTTTCGTATGAAGGGCCAAAAACCAAATATCATTGAGAGCAGTGGGCCGAAGATAAATATACCAATTTTACAATAAAGTTGCCATGGTTAATTTCCTAATTAATTTCATAATATTAATAGATAAATGGAAAACATTACTTTGAATCGGATTACTTTATAACTTTTTAAATTATAACTTCAACCACAATCCCATTTATCACACAAGTGGCGTTCAATGCTTTACAAACTAGTCAAACCTTTGCCTTGATTTGCTCACCAAAGTCTCTGCATTGTCCTCTCTCCGTCGGGTGACAGTATGTACATTTTAAACTAAATCTGATTAATTTACACCATTTAAATTGAGACATTTAATTTCGGTTAGATTTTTACTGTAGTTTAACAATAAAACAAACAAAACATTAAATTTGAAATGACAATCTCCAATCATCCCCATATTTCTCCCTCTCTTCTTAGATGGGATGGAGGGCCAAATCAAAGGTTACCATGGACCAACTTTGGCCCGCGGGCCCTAGTTTGGGCATCTCTGCCCTAAACATTTCAAATTGCTTACCATACTATTTTACTACCAAAGTATTAATAAAAATTTTTTTATTTAAACTATAAGCTTTATATTAATGTTTTATAAATAACATTGTAAGATTAGTATTTTAAATAAACAAATTTGAAATATAAATATGAAATATGACCCTTATAGATAGGTTGAGGAGCTTTGTCACCCGAGGGGAGCTCGGAGTAGAGCCGCTGCTCCTCCACATCGAGAGAAGCCAGCTGAGGTGGCTTGGGCATCTGTTTCAGAAGCCTCCTGGACACCTACCTATAGGGAGATGTTCCAGGCATGTCTCTCGGCTGACCTGGGAACACCTTGGGATCCCCCTGGATGAGCTGAAGGACGGGTCTGGGGAGAGGGAAGTCTGGGGTTCTCTCATGAGACTGCTACCCCCGCACAAATTTATTAGACCATCCATCTATCATGAAAAAACTAGTATTTTAGTTAATAAAACTTGTTTAAAACTGTAGCCTATTTTATTTCTGAGGCAAATAAAAGTTAACTTAATCGATTTGAGTTAGGACAACATCAATGAACTGTGTGGAACCCTCCTTTTTTGTTTTACAGTGTACTAAGATTGAGAGTAATGTCAAAGTCATTATGAAAATAAAACCGTTGTGCAGTTTGTGTAATATCCAGATTAAACCTATTTGTTACGTTTTTGTTTCTTTGCGCTATAGTGTTACTACCAATCAAAAGCATGGGATCAGTGAAATGTTTTTTTTAATGTTTTAAAAAGAAAACTATTCTGCAAGGTGGCATTTATTTGATTAAAAACGATTAAAAAACGTACAATTGCGGAAATAATATTAACATTTTTAACAACCCTTTCCTTATTGAATGTAGTTTGAAATTTAATTTATTCCTCTGATTCAAAGCAGACGTTTTGGCACTCTTCAGTGTCACATGACCGCCTGTTTATCACATGACTGCCTGACGTCGATGGACGCGGAAGTGGAAACACCAGCTAAAGTAACAACACAAGCTTCTGAAGGAGTAAAAGACTCCTTAAAAAAACAACATGAGTGACGAATATTATCTCGAGCTCAGTGAAAACCCCGTGCAGTTTGAGAACGCGTCAAGCGTCAACAATGTGTTTTTCGACGAAGCAAACAAACAGGTGAGAACACGTTTCATCATTTGCAGTACTGCAATATAATGTGTTTCAAAACACAGTGAGCTGTCTAACTTTACCTAGACAGTACATTCTGGCCAAAACATGCATCTAAATTCTGTGTCGAAAGAAGTAAAAAAAAAAAAAAGTCCTACTATGCATATTAGACGAGCGTTTAATACTTTAGCTTCAATTGTAGTTCATTCATACTGTATATCTGACTCAGGACCAGAAAAAAAACACTCGATTGGCCTTTTATTTTACATTGAGATTTATACTTCACCGAAAAATTGAGGTAAAATTGGTTTTATATTCGCACATTCGTTCAGTGAAAACTTTATTGTTTACCATGCTACTTTGAATACTCGGTCAGAAATAGCATGCAAGTGTGACTTCAAATGTTCAACACAACATTAGCACTATTTATTTGACTCTGAACAATGTTGTACTTTGATAGTCTTTGGCTGCTAATATTATTTCCCTATTTAGAATTTGCTACGTTTATTTTATGTTTAATATTTATCTGTTTAATATAAGGTGACACGGTGGCTCAGTGGTTAGCACTGTCGCCTCACAGCAAGGAGGTCGCTGGTTCGAGTCCTGGCTGGGCCAGTTGGCATTTCTGTGTGGAGTTTGCATGTTCTCCCCGTGTTGATGTGGGTTTCCCCCACAGTCCAAAGACATGCGCTATAGGTGAATTGAATAAACTAAATTGGCCGTAGGTATGTGTGTGAATGAGTGTGTATGGATGTTTTCCAGTACTGGGTTACTGGGCAGCTGGAATGGCATCCGCTTTGTAAAACATATGCTGGAATAGTTGGATGTTCATTCCACTGTGGCGACCCCTGATGAATAAAGGTACTAAGCCGAAGGAAAATGAATGAATGAATGTTTAATATAATATTAAAGAGAAAGTCCGAATGTGCGAATATAAAACCAACTTTACCTCAAATGCGTATAAGTTGAACGTTTAATTCTATAGCTTGAATTGTAGTTCATGCATATATCTGACCCAGGACCACAAAAAAAACACTCATTATTGGCCCTTTATTTTAAATTGAGATTTATACATCACCTTAAATCAGAATAAATAAGGTTTACATGCTTATATAAGCTGATATGTGGTTAGAATGGGACAATATTTGATCTAGATACAACTATTTTAAAATAAGGAATCCGAAGGTTAAAAAAAAAAACTAAATATTGAGAAAATCGCCTTTAAAGATGTCCAAATTAAGTTCTTAGCAATGCATGTTACTAATCAGAAATTAAGTTTTGATGATGTACAGTATATACAGAAATGTACAAAATACCATAAAATTTGGGATCTGTTTATACAGTTTCTGGAACAAAATCAAACATTGGCACAAGCAACAAATACGTCTCACTCTACTGATTGATTGATATGTGTATATGTGTATTTTTGTATGTGGAAATACAGTATATTGTTTTATTTGTCTTAGCCCATGTATAACAACATATTTACCTGTTTAACTGATTTTGGGTGTTTTGGGTGATGGAGGGGTGGTGGGGGGCAGTTGTAATTTCATGTTAAATTTAATGTGCCCTTTTTGTTTTACAATAAAAAAATCAGCTTTACTTAAAATTGTAGTGACTGTTTGGCATAAAAGAAAAATCTATAATTTTGTTCCATACAATGTATTTTTGGCTATTTCTACAAATATATCAGTGCAACTTAAGGTCCAGGCTCACATATTATTATTTATATGGATGTTAATTGTTTCACCATACCTCAGTTTTATGCAATTAATCATGTATTTGATTGATAAGTTGATAGTTTATGTGGTGAACTGTTTATGTCACTGAAATATAATAAAACCATAGTTCTTTTCTATAAACTTTGGTGTTGAATAATTACTGTATTTATGCACAACGGTATTTATAATGCTTTAGAGAATATCAGTAATATGATATCAGAAATAAAATAAAAATTCTGGACTAAATAATTACACAGTGTTAGTAATATTCCAATTGCCGTAAAACACGTTTTATTGGACTGTGCTGCTTTTAATAACTGAAATGAACTCAACATTTATTTATTTTGATCATATATTAACATTAAAAATCTTATCTAATTCTTGAATACATTAGTTTGTGGTTTTAAATTGTATATTTTTAAGGAATTGTTTTTGAAATGAAAATAGCCGTTGTTGCTGTCATGGCATTAAATAAACATATAGGATATGATATGACATAATACAGTACATTAGTTGTCATAATGAATTTTAGTTTGTATTTTATGTGATTTAAAGGTGTTTGCGGTACGATCTGGTGGGGCTACGGGTGTTGTGGTTAAAGGACCAGATGACAAGAGCTCAGTAGCTTTCAGGTAAGTCAACTAGATGAAATTTATAAGCTAATACTTATATTTTTATTTGCATAAAGATTACTGATATTCAAGTATTAGTTAGATATAATATTTTTAATTTCACTTTCACCTTTTATTTTAGTTTTACTTTATATTTTAGCTTTCATATTTTATTTACACTCCTTTTGGCTAGGCAGCGTTTCCAATTATTCAATATTTTACTCTAATATTTGATTTAATTATATCAATTACTGAAAACTGTTTTAAATAGATTAAGTTGACACTATAAACACCCCCACAAATTTTGATTTTCAGAATGGACGACAAAGGAGAGGTGAAGTGTATCAAATTCTCATTAGGAAACAAAATCTTAGCGGTTCAGCGCACTACAAAATCAGTTGTGAGTGTCATTGATCATCACAGTAAATGCAGTTATTATGCACAGGTTTCCTTTAAGATAACTATTTTCACTTTTTTTCTTTTTTTAGGATTTCACAAACTTTATTCCTGAATATCCGCACTTGGAATTCTCCCATGAGTGCAAGGTATGTCCCTAAAATGATCAGAGATTGACTTTAACACTTTTAACGTCAAGTTGTTATGATTTTTCTCTACTTTTTATTTATTCAAATATTCAGGATCAGCAAAATACACTTTAGTTTAACAATTCACACTGGCTTAATGTATTACTAAGATATCCACTGTTTATTAGCACTTATAAGTATAATTTTATTCTAGAGCCTTAATCCTACCCAATATCTAAAACCAACTACTACCTTATTAATTATTAATAAGCAGCTAATTAATAGTTTATTGAGCTAAAAGTCTTAGTTAATGGTTTGTTGATTTGAATTGTGCATTAAAATAATGTGACCAAATATTTTAAGGATATTCATTCTTTTATTTAGCTTTTACTAACACACAAATATTAAGCAGCACGTCTCAAAAATGTTAATCAAATTAGAATTGATGCTTAAAATTGAGTTTTGGGTCACAATAAATTACATTTTAAAATATAGTAAAATAATATTTCAATGCATTAATGTTTTCATTGTATTTTGATTCAATTAATGCAGCCTGAGGGAGCCTCAGAATTTAATGTGTATTTAAAATAATAACAAAATTGAGTTTTGCATCATAATAAATGACGTTTTAAAATATAGTAGAATAATATCTGCTATTTTTTTACCCATCTTCAGACAAAGAATGCCAGTATTCTTGGGTTTTGTTGGACCAATTGGAATGAGATTGTATTCGTCACTGATCAGGGAATTGAATTCTATCAGGTACTCCTTATAAAATCTGTATATTAAACAAAGCTATTTTTAAAGTGATATCGTTTAAACTGAGTCCATGTTTTTCCTCTGTTCAGGTCCTGCCTGATAAACGAACTTTGAAGCTCTTAAAGAGTCAGAGCATCAATGTGAACTGGTACATGTACTGTCCAGAGACGGCGGTTCTCCTGCTTTCCACCACTGTGCAGGGGAATGTGCTTCAGCCATTTGCTTTCAAGGTGAGTTTGCGGTTTTATTGAAGGTTTCAGTCTTTGCAATTACACAGAAAATCAAATACAAACATCCCCATCAAAGAGATTCTCAACCTAAAAACCCAGTTCATAATGTTGAAAATTAATATTAGGAAGTCTGAAATATTGGAAAAGATTTATTTTCTGTCAAGATTATTATTATTATTGTTGTTATATTATTATAATTTTTATTATTATTATTGTTATTATTGTTGTTTTCCCTCTACTCATTATCATCCATTCATTTTCTTTTCGGCTTAGTCCCTTTATTAATCTGGGGTCGCCACAGCGGAATGAACCGCCAACTTATCCAGCATATGTTTTACGCAGCAGATGCCCTTCTAGCCGCAACCCATCATTGGGAAACATCCATACACACTCATACACTACGGACAATTTAGCTTACCCAATTCACCTATACCACATGTTTTTGGACTGTGGGGGAAACCGGAGCACCCGGAGGAAACCCACGCCAACACGGGGAGAACATGCAAACTCCACACAGAAATGCCAACTGACCCAGCCGAGGCTCGAACCAGCGACCTTCTTGCTGTGAGGCGATTGTGCTACTCACTGCGCCACCGTGAGGCCCCTCTACTCATTATTATTATTATTATTATTATTATTACATCCTTTTTTATTATTATTATTTTTTTAAATATATGTTTTTTTCCATTTTATATTATATTATATTATATTATATTATATTATATTATATTATATATTCATAAATTATTTATTTTACTAATTTTGTTAAAATCACAATTTGCATTTTCAAATTTTATTTCTTTATTTTTATTATTTTATTTAATATTTTTCTATTAATTATTTTATAATTAATATGTTAATTACATTATTGGAACCCTGTTTTAATTATTAGTTTGTTTCTTTAGTACTAATGCATTTATTAATCTATAATTTGCAATTACTTATTGTATTCTTATTTTTTGTCATTGATTAAACTATTGTTTACAATTTATTTTTACTTTTTTTTTTTTTTTCTTAGACCCTCTACATTTTTTGTAGACATATATTTTTTTCATATATGTTTTATATATTTATTTTTATATTATTTTAATATTTTTTGTATGGATTATTTTTATAATAGTATGTTATTTACATTATTATTACCCAGTTGTTTCTCTAAAATTTCCATGGAGCTTCTATCACTCCCTTGCGACCCCTATAGAAAATCACAGTTTTATTTTATAGGATTATTCAAATGCATTCCAATGCATTATAGAGTTTTGCATCTGCAGACTTGAACCATAAGAGGGCAACAGTGACACAGGTTAAATCTTAAACTGCATTGTTACTCCATAAAGCTTGCTCTAACTTTAACAATATTTCCTCTAGACTGCAACCATGTCAAAGATGTCTAAATTTGAGATTGAGCTGCCAGCGGTGCCCAAACCAGCCAAACTCAGCCTCTCTGAACGAGACATCGCCGTGGCAACAATGTAAGACCTGTGTATGAGCACTGAAGCCAATAATAGACATCTAAATCAGTTTCTCTTTTTTTATCTGTCTCTATTTATCAGTTGATCTTTTTTCTTTCTTTTTCGTCTTTCTTTCTTTTTGTTTATTTTAATCTATTTTTTTTTCATTCTTTCTTTCAGTCTTTTTCTTATTTATTTCTTTTAGGCTGTTTCTTTGTTTCTTTGTTTGTTCCTTTGCTTGTTTGTTTATTTCTTGTTTCTTTTATGGTCTTTCTTTCTTTTAGTTTTCTTTCTTTCTTTCTTTTAGTCGGTTTCTTTCTGTCTCTTACTTTCTTTCCTTTTTCTTAGTCTGATTTCTGTTTCTTTCTTTATTTCAGTCTTTCTTTTTTCTTTCTTTAAAGCTGCGGTCACACTGGACTTTTCTCCCCATAGACTTCCATTCATACGCACGCGAATGCGTCAGACCGGAAACGCAAGCTCGTGTGACAAGTTTCGCAGTTCGCTGAGTTGCGAAGTTCAAGCTTGGACCAATATGGACCAATCGCTTGCTTTTTTAAATGTCTAGTTATCTTGTTTAATCCCGCCCCTTTTCGCAGCGCCGTACTACATAATTTCGCAAGCTCAAACTCTAGTGTGACCGCAGCTTTAGTCTGTTTCTTTCTTTCTTTCTTTCTTTCTTTCTTTCTTTCTTTCTTTCTTTCAATCTTTTTCTTATTTCTTTTAGGCTGTTTCTTTGTTTCTTTGTTTGTTTCTTTGCTTGTTTGTTTCTTTCTTGTTTCTTTTAGTGTCTTTCTTTATTTTTCTTTTTTTCTTCTTAGTCTCTTTCTTTCTTTCTTTTTTCTTTCTTATTTCTTATTTATTTAGTCTCTTTCTTTGTTTCTATCTTTTTCCTCTTTCTTTTAGTCTCTTTCTTTCTTTCTTTCTTTCTTATTTCTTCTTTCTTATTTCGTCTGTTTCTTTGTTTCTATCTTTTTCTTATTTCTTTCTTTTAGTCTTTTTCTTTCTTTCTTTCTTTCTTTCTTTCTTATTTCTTATTTCGTCTGTTTCTTTGTTTCTATCTTTTTCTTATTTCTTTCTTTTAGTCTCTTTCTTTCAGTATTTTTTTTTTTTTTTTTTTTAGTTAGTTAGTTAGTTAGTTTCTTTCTTTTTTGATCTCTCTATCTTTATCTGTTTATTTGATCTTCAATTTGATTTAATCTTCTAACTGTCTGCTCAGGATTTGTTAAGTCCATATCACAGTTCCTCTTTAGAGAAATATAACAGCTTCAACTTTTTGCTCTTTTTGATAGTTTTGTTCCTCTTTTTTTCTAAGTTATGTTTAAGGATGGAAACGCACTCTTTCTCTCATATTGTAGTTATGATCAGCTGTATGTGATGTATCTGAAACATCACTCCAGAACCACCAACAGTCCAGGAGCAGAAGTGGTCCTCTATCATTTACCCAGGTACTATACTGTATATTATTATTATTGTACCAAAAAAGTGTGTTCTGGTCTTTTGAATGGTTCATTCAAATATAAAAATGTCCTCATTTACTCACTCAAGTGGTTCTAAACATATATAGGCAAAGAAAGTATATTTATATAGCACATTTCATACACAATGGTAATTTTGAAGTGCTTTACATAAACAGGAATAAAAGAAACAAGTATAAGAAAATAAAAACAACACAGAATAAAAATTATTAAAAACAGATTAAAATGTGTTAAAACGGGTTTTAAAGGAATGAAAAAGAAAAGAAAGACATAATAGTGCGATCTGTGGGACGTAGCACAGTGCTCATTCAGTAAAGGCACAGCTAAACAGATGTGTTTTAAGTCTTGATTTGAATGTGCCTAATGTTGGAGCACATCTGATCATTTCTGGAAGCAGATTCTAGCAGCAGGAGGCGTAATAGCTGAAGGCCGATTCACCTTGCTTTGACTGAATTCTTGGAATTTCTAATTTACTTGATCCTAATGATCTGAGTGATCTATTAGGTTTGTATTCAGTGAGCATATCTGTGATGTATTGAGGTCCTAGGCCATTTAGTGATTTAAAGACAAGTAGTAATACTTTAAAATCTATTCTGAATGTAACTGGGAGCCAGTGTAAAGACCTGAGTGATGTTCTATGATTGTCTTTCTTCTGTTGAACACAAAACAAGATATTCTGAAGGAAAAAAACAGCCATTGACATCAATAGTAGGAACAACAAATACAATGGAAGTCAATGGCTGATTTTTACCAACATTCTTCAGTATTTTATCCTTTATTTCCAACAAAGGAAAGAAACTCAAACAGGTTTGGAACAAGTGAAGGATGAGTAAATGATGACAAAATGTAAATTATTTAAGTGAACTATTCCTTTAATGTTCAGATTGGCATTTTAGCATTTGTTTAACCTGCTCTTCTGTCTGTGAATTGTAGAGAAGGCACCTGTAAGAAGACTAATGTGCTCAGACTGAACACCACAGGAAAGTTTGCCATAAACGTGGTGGATAATCTTGTTGTGGTTCACCATCAGAGCACGCAAGTAAGTTTGATAAGCGTTCAAGTTTATAATCATATGATATTATCACATCCATAATGCATTTAGGTTGTTTTTCTGGCATTGCGTATTTCGGATTAATGTTAAAGATGCACTGATTTAAGAATTCCGGTCAATATTTTAGTATTTCATATTTTCGTAATTATATTGAAATATTGAATTGACAAATCATATTTAACTTTTAATATACATTTTTGTGGATTTTATTTATTTATTTATTTATATTTTTGTTTGTCATCTCTTATTAAAATATGAAGTTGTTCTCCTCATGTAATGTTTTTATGTATATTGATCTTGCAATGAAATGAATAACCAAGCAAAGAAATTGTAATTAATTTGTACATTAAAATAGTACATCGAATTTAAGTAATTCATTAAAAAGTGAATTTAAGCTTCTTTACTAAATTCTAAAATGCTGTGTTGTAAATAAGTCCTCGTTTTGAGATTTGCGGTAAATTACATTGAACGGTGCATTAATTATAAAACAAAAATTCTATCATTTTTGATTCTTGACATAAAATGAATGATTAGTAAAAAAGTTAATGAGCAGATAAAGAAATGTCTAGTATAGCAAATAAAGCACATACAGTGTGTTTGTGTATTTATTTATTTACATAATTCTCTGATGGACGACACGGTGGCTCAGTGGTTCGAGTCCCGGCTGTGTCAGTTGGCATTTCTGTGTGGAGTTTGCATGTTCTCCCCGTGTTGGCGTGGGTTTCCTCCGGGTGCTCCGGTTTCCCCCACAGTCCAAAGACATGCGCTATAGCTTGCAGCTGGAAGGGCATTCGCTTTGTAAAACATATGCTGGATAAGTTGGCGGTTTATTCCACTGTGTCCTCCTGATGAATAAATGGACTAAGCTGAAGGAAAATGAATAAAGCTCTGATCTGTTACTTGTATCTGATTATCTCTGATTAATTGTAAATATGTTTATATAAATATATTTTTATTTCTTATTTGTACAGTTAAAAAGTTAACAATGCACATGTTGCACATAAACCATCTAGATGTGTGTGTGTGTGTGTGTATATATATAAAAAAACTTTTACTGTTTACTTTATTTTCCACTAATTTAAATGCCATTCTGTGTTCTTGTGTTGATATTTATGTGTGTATGTATTACTCTATGTACCCTGAGCTCCTAAAAAACCCACAAAACATTCCTTGTGTGTTTCACACTTGGTGAATAAAGCTCATTCTGATTCTGATCTGCTCTGTAACATCTTTCTAATGCTTGTGTCTTTTTGCATTTCAGACTTCACTCATTTATGATATAAAGCTGAGGGAATCAGATGGCAATGTAAATATGCATCAGCCTGTGCTTCCTGCTCGCTCCATAAACCCCTTCAAGATCCCTCTTACAGGTCAGTTTCAGCAGGACACATCATTCATCTATTGTGTGTACACATTTGCAGATCACTTCTCATGGTTTATTTTGTCTAGACTAAAAAAAAACACCGCTATGTCTAAGTTAGCGTTCACATTTTTCTAATAAGAACCTAAATATGCAAAACCAGATCTGCCAAGTGTGAACACACCCTTAGTTTCTTCTCTTAATTTTGCATCTCTGAAAGTCTCCAAAAATAATTGCTTCCCAAATCCCCGCAGGACCTGCTGCAGCTCCAAGTCAGGCTCCTGTGCCTTGTGAACTTTGTATCCTTGCGGAGCATCTTTGACCTAAATATTGTATAACATAATAGCATATTTACTTGTGATTCTCAGACTTTTTCTTAACCATTAAGACTCATCTTCTTGGAGTGTTTTCCAGCCTGATATCATCATCAGTGCCAGTGAAGGTATTTTATTAACCTCAGAAAGGATCAAGTAAAGCAGTGATGTGATTAAGGTTGATTTATGTGTTTTGTTTGTGTGTCAGGGTTTCTGTGGTATCTGCAGGTGAAGCTTCAGCCCACACTGAACCTCCTGCAGGATAAAGGCAAACTCATGGACCTCCTGCTGCGCAGACGGGACTGCAAAATGGTCATCTTGTCTGTTTGCTCGCAGAGTAATTAGTTTTTTTCCATATTTTATTTATATTATTATCCATATTATTTATTTATAAGCACAAAACAAAACATTTATACAATCTGTAACAATTTTTATATAAATGATAACAAAATCAAAACAAAAATCCGAAAAATGTTAAATAAATAAGTAAAATAATTCAAAAGACATACAATAATAATAATAATAATTAATAAAACACAGTCCATCCAAACATGCACCATAAATAATATACACTATAAAGTTTAAATTGGTCAAACTCAAAACATTGAAAACAGAGTGAAAAAATAAAAGAAAATAACATAATTAGTTATTAATATTTTCTATTAAATATTTTAGTTATTAACATAATTAGTTATTTATTTAAATAAACTTTCAGAGAAAATGAAATGAGCAAAACTAAAGGTAAACTGAAATTAAATAGAATTTAAAAGAACTTCATTTAACTACTCAACATATAATTTATTTGAACTGTGTACTAAAATTACTAATACTGAATAAGAAATAATGAAACTGTATACTGTAGATTTAGAAAATTTAAATTATTATAATCTTAGTATATATTTTATATCATATATAATAATATATATTAATAATGCAATATATCTTAATATATAAAATATATCACAATATATAATATAATATAATATATCTTAATATATATCTTAACATATAAAAATTTATATATTTATTAAAAATATATTAAAACATGCATAATGCAGAAACCTTTAACAGAAAATGTATTTAAAAATAATAGCTTATATTTTAATTAAAATGAATTGTAAGTTTGAAATAAAAAACTTCATAAGATAAAATAAATACTAATTTAATTAAAAAAGAAAAAAAAGCCTTCCAAAATTGACAAGAACATGCAAAAAACAGTGACAGAACAGAACAAATATTCAAAGTAATTCAAAATGTTGTTAAAAATGCTAACATTTAACATAATCATTTATTCATTTATTAATGCTAGTTATGATTCATGGCATCATTTTTATTAATGTCAACCGAGATTAATAAATGCTGCAGAAAAGATTGATAAATTGCTTACTGTTATTTGTTAATTTTATCTATAGATCATATAATGTTAATGTCTGTCTGTCTGTCTGTCTATCTAGATTAGATATAGATGGATGGATGGATGGATAGACGGATAGATAGACGGATAGATAGACGGATAGATGGATAGACAGATGGATAGATAGATAGATGGACAGACAGACAGAGATGGACAGACAGACAGACAGGCAGATAGATGGACAGATAGATAGACAGAGATAGATAGACATAGATAGATAGATGGATGGATGGATGGATGGATGGATTGAATTGGGATGGATGGAAG
>CAIGQV010000641.1:4859955-4877280 GCA_903798115.1 Danio jaintianensis | reverse complement strand
AGATAGATAGATAGATAGATAGATAGATAGATAGATAGATAGATAGACACTGAAATATTGTTGTGGATTTACTTTTATTTTTATTCATCTATGTTAAGCTTCTTTGGTGGTACAATCTACATCATAAAAGCACTATAGAAATAAAGATGAATTGAATTGAAAATTAGCTAAATTGTATCATTGTAAAGTGTGACCATATATATATGTGTATATGTATATATGTGACCATAATAATACTTATTAATAATAAGTAATAATACTTTATATAATAATACTTTAATAACACCCCAAAGCAATGTAAAATTTCTTAAAAAGACAACAACCTGTTATGAATAATAATTAATAAATGAATGTCTTGTTTTGCAGTGCTCATAGGAGGAGATAAAGGAAACCTGTCTGTTGTGGCCACAGTGTTTGACAAACTCAACCAAGTGTACAAAGAGTATCTGGATGCAGAGCAAGCGTACACTGCGGTCAGTGGGCAAAACTCTTGTATTACACTCTACCTTCCGAATACCAATGTAGCATTCATAGTAGAAATGTGTTTTTCAGGCTATGGAATCAGGCCCCAGTCGCTCCAGCACTTATAAAAGGCCTGTCCGAACACAAGCAGTCATAGATCAGTCTGACATGTACACACACGTACTCTCAGACTTCACTGAGAAGAAGGTAAACACAGACTGCATTTACATTTTTAGGATGCTGTTTGGTTTATTATATTGCTTTATTGTAGGGATGCACAATATATCGGCAGCCATATTGATATGGGCCAATAAATGCTATTTTTAATATGACTGTTATCAGTCTGATAATAAAATTAGGTCAACTTTAGACTGATAAATGATGTATTTTTCCACTAGTTGAATCACTTCACGTGTTTGCTGCCTGCCACTTTTTTAAATTTACTTAACTGGTATTTTGATTAACGTTTAGTGACTTGTTTGCTTTATTTCTGCATTATTTTTTTGGCAGTAGATTTGATTTATATAAAAAAAAAAGTTGGCCATAGAAATATATGCGCTATATAATATATAGTATAGTATTTTTAATATGTACACTACATTACATTACAAATAAATAGTTTATTAATAAAGTTCACAGATTAGTTCAAACTTTTCTGAAATTTCAGTAATACAATAACAGTTGTTCACCTGCCTTTTGTTTTTGCAATCATGCAGATATCTGAAACAATTATAATTATCGGCCTGTTTATGGGCTATCTGCCTCTAAATGTAAAGGATTATCGGTGGTGGTTGACTGATCATCATTATTAGTAATATTATTTCAATTAATTTGTATGTTATAGATTTATGCTTATTGTATTTATGTTATAATATAGAAGTTAATAATATATAATATTATTTTTATTATTAATGTGTATATTATAATATAAATACAGTAAGCATATATCTATAACATACTAATTAATTGAAAGAATATTACGCTCATAATATAAAGAATATTATATTAAGTATGTTTATTTTACACACTTATTTTTTTTAATCCATTTTTAAATTATTTATATTTTAATTCAAATTTAATTTAATTAATGATTCAAATAAATTATTTCAGCTAAATATCGACAATTGGCTACCCCGCTTTCCAAGATATCGGCATCGGCCTTCAAAAAAAACATATTAGTCAACCACTAATTATCGGTATTGGTCAAAACTACACATTGGTACATCCCTATTTTATTGCTGTATTGGTCGCCTTTCACTATAGCTCTGTAGGTCTCAATGATCAATTGTCATTTCTTGTTTCAATGCTGTGAATGGTTATTATTTTTGTTTTTTGTTTTTACAGGAGGTGAAGCATAAGTTCATCATTGCAGTTGTAATGGAGTACATTCGCTCGCTGAACCAGTTTCAGATCCCTGTTCAGGTATGAATGCAATAACACATTCACATAACACAGACAAAAATCTAACCTATAAAAATAAATCAAATTAAAAAACACTTTTATACTAAAACTACATTTTATATATTAAAATAATTGTCTAAAACAGGTATATACCTTGTCAAATCGTTTTGTTTGTAATTTAGACAAATGAAGTGTAATAAGACTTAGAATAATACATATCCGTTATTTATGCTCTTTTTGTAAAATTCATGTCATCTTTAATTTGTTAAACTCTGAATCTGCCTCTGGTTTTGCCCAAGTTTAATATGATTAATTTAATTAATATTTGCATTATTTAGTAATGTACAACCAGAGTGTATTGTGTCTATTATACAGCAACTACATATTCATTTTCACTTTCCAGCACTATTTGTATGAGCTGGTGATCAAAACTCTGGTCCAGCACAACCTTTTCTACATGCTGCACCAGTTTCTTCAGTATCACGTCCTGACCGACTCTAAACCGCTGGTGAGTTTCTTCAAAACTCCATGACCTTAATGTACACCTCTCTAGTCTGGAAGCCTATAAAGTTTTTATTTTAAACAATCACGTACTTTTGAAATATTGGACATTCTCTGTGTTTCAAGGCCTGTCTGCTGCTTTCTCTGGAAAGCACGTATCCACCTGCTTACCAGCTTTCTCTGGACATGCTCAAGGTACAAAAACTGCTGCAAAAAAGTGTATATAATTTAAAGTGTTTCTATTATGACCTTTTAAGAAGAACTAATATAAGCATTGAGTGTCTCTAGAATGCGCAAGTGACGTTTTAGATCTAGAATGCTCATAAAGTATTGTATAAATGCAAAAACATTAATTCTTGTGTCTCCTTAAATGCAAATGAGCTGATGTTCCCCGCCTACTTTCCAGAAGAGGGCGGGGCCTTTACAGCATTTGCCTCAGATACTCCAAAAACAAGTTTTCCTCACTTTAAAGACCTGATTATAAACTCAAGATCTCTGGATGCACAGATACACAAAGTGTACACTAGCATACACACACTTGTATACATGGTTTACAGGGACACTTCATAGGTGTAATGTATTTATACTGTAAAATCAGCTTATTGTATGGCCCTACCCCTAAACTCAACCCTCACAGGAAAGTTGAATTTCAAAAGACCCTGTTAGGTCTGATTTTTAAGTGTAAACTATGTTATTAAAGTGCAACTAAGTCATACCCATGTCATTATATAACTTCGTGTCCCTGTAAACCCCATAAACGTGTACCCACACACCTAGAAAGATGGCTGTTTGATGGTATTAAACTGTCAAATACACACTGGATTATTTTATTTATTTATTTATTAGTTGATTGATTGACATGTCAAAGTTATCAGGATGAACGTGCAATGTGCTTCCAGAGATATAATTAGAGGCATGTTTTACGAAGAATGTGCCATGGGTTATAGTCCAAATGTACTACAAAAGCAAGTCATAAACAATAATAACAAATAGGTTAATTAATCATCCACCAAATAAATAAATAAAAAACATTTTTAGGAGCAAAATAATAATAAAGAAATTATAATAATCCTTAAAAATAAGTAAATAAAAGATATCATACCATCTATAATACTGGATTATGTCAAAAGTACACAAAAAAGCAGCCTAGGTCACATATTGTTTGTAATATCAGTGAATATACACAATTCAGGGGGAGTAATCACATGTCTTTCTGTGTATTAAGAGTCAGCAGCAACAACACCACTAACACAACTCAACCAGGCTCCGCCCCCTTGGGCATAAATTATAGCTGGTAAAGATATATTGACGTGGAAGAAAATTCGAGACTGCAATGAAGGTGTTTGAAACACTTCAGAAACCATAGCTATGTTTTCTTCCACCTATTTTTGTGCGTGTTTGGGAATATTGCATAAAAAATGATTAGTTGAAATGTCAATATGTGCATAAATTTAGAAACGTACAGCGGCGAAAATAAGTATTGAACACGTCATGTTTTTTCCTGGGAATAATATTTCTAAAGGAGCTGTTGACATGGAATTGAACCAGATTTTGGTAAAAACCCAAACAATACAAACATAAAAATAAAACCAAACCAAAAATATCTGAAACATTGATGTGTAATAACAATGGAATGACACAAGGAGAAAGTACTGAACTACTGAAATGTATTTAATTCTTTATATAAAGGCTTTTTGGTGCTGGCAGCTTAAAGACGCCTCTCATATGGAGAATCAAGTCACATAAATAGCACAGGTGTGAGTTTTTCACAGACTTCAACAGTGTAAAAATCTGGATGGTTCTGTGGGTCTCGTCTATCAAATCTGATCTTTATTTTGTATTTTATATTGGATTCAAGTGAGGTGATTGACTGGGCCGTTCTACAGCTTGATTTTTTTTTTTTCTCTGAAAGCATTTGAGAGTCTCCTTTGGCTGTGTTTTGGATCAATGTCTTGCTGAAATGTCCACCCTGGCTTCATCTTCATCATCCTGCTAATGTAGATGTTGGACTGAAGCAGCAAATATTCATTTACAATGAGGAAGGGCAGAGGGTTGCTGAAGAACTTCTGAGAGATTTCAGCTGCTGTCTGGGCTTTCACTGCCTTTCTACAGCTCCCTTTCTTCATGTGTTCAATACTTTTTCCCTTGCGTCATTTCATTTTATTACACATAACTTAATTTGTAAACTAATTAATTTAGTTTTCTTTGCGTATATGGAGTTCTTTGGTTGTTAACAACATCTGGTGAAAATTTAGAAATCCGGCGCCTTTAGAAATAGGTTTTCTGAGAAAAGTGGAGACGTGTTCAATACTTATTTCCCGCACTGTAGCTAATGTTGACAGTGACAATGACAGTGTAATGAATAGCTTTTGCTAGAGTAACTTTGTTGATCTTTTTTAAGCAACATTATACATTAAAGGGAGCTAAATATGCAAAAACCAGAACAGGACCTTCTTGAGATGTACAGATGTCAAGTTTTTACCGTGTGTTTGATTGTGTGTTTTCTAGAGGCTTTCCACCGCTAATGATGAGATCGTGGAGGTTCTTCTGTCCAAGCAGCAGGTTTTAGGTGCTCTGCGTTTCATTCGAAGCGTCGGTGGTCATGATAACGCCTCAGCGCGAAAGTTTCTGGATGCCGCACGACAAACTAATGACACCATGTTGTTCTACACCATCTTTCGCTTCTTTGAGACGAGGAACATGCGGTTGCGTGGTAATCCTGGTTTCAACCCAGGTAGGTGGTTTTGGTGAAAGATTGATGTGTGTAATGGACACTTTTCACATTTCTGGGATTCTCTGAATATACTGTATTTCCTGTAATATAAGACCATGATTTTATCATCTGAAATGTGATGTGACATGTTATGCAAGCAAAAAATGTGTGCATAGTTGCCAAATGAAAGAAAAACTGTAATTTTCTTGCAGTTTTTAAATAACAGTTCAGCATAAAAGGGTCACACTTTACAATAAGGTTGTATTAGTTAATGCTCTTACTATTTTGAACAAACAATGAACAATACATTTAGTACAGTATTTGTTGATGTTAGTTAATGGAAATACAGTTGTTCATGTTAACTCATGGTCCATTAACTAATGTTAACAAGCATGAATTTGGATGTTAATAATTCATTAGTAAATGCTGAACTATGATTAATAAATGCTGTACAAGTATTGTTCATTATTAGTTCATGTTAGGAAATTCATTACTAATGAAACATTATTGTAAAGTGTGACCCCAAAAGGAAGTTAAAATTGCATTTTTAGGCCCCAAATTGTGTTACTTATTCTTTTTAACTAACAAATAGTTTCAAACAAACACTGCAGAACATTTGCACATCTCAGAGAAACGCTGCAGTGTTTTGTTCCTGAGTGAATCTGTTTTTGAATGAATTATTTGAGTCAATAGCTATGTTTCCATCCAAAAATGCGAAATAACTTTATGCGCTAAACTGGAATATAGCATAAAAGATGTGCGAATAAAGCAGCGTTTCCATCCAACGAGTCAAAGAGAACAAAATCGTCACTTCCTGATTAAATGGCGCCAAATATCAACAATAAAAACGGAATTTGCTGAGGTAGGAGAAGCTGCGTGAATATTTTCTTCATTTAATAAATGACTTGCGCCTCAGAAGGCAATGCTGACGCGCAGTGAACGCGTGGCGGCGTTTGAAGGCGTGAGACGCGGAGCACAGACGCTCTTAACAATTCTGGAGGTCATTAATAATATAATAACACTAATACTGAAATGCTTAAGGCATTTTAGAATGACCAAAACAACATTTCAGATGTTTTACAATGTGGTCAGCCTGCTGGTTTGTCCATTTACAAACATTTTTATCATCACATGATCTCTTATAACCAAATCACATGACTTTTTTTAATGCGCATACTGGAATTTGTTCGGTAAAAGTGTTTCCATCGCAGTTTATGCGCATCTTTTCTTATCGAATAAAAAGTTTATCCTACTCAGTTTTGCGCATACATTTTTTATGCGCATTTCCTAAATTTATGCGCATCTTAGCGTTTCCATCAACCGATTTTTTATGCGCATATCCAAAATGCGCATAAAAATAGGTGGATGGAAACGTACCTAATGATTTATGATATATGATGATTTATGATCCATTTATAAAGCCAGCCGCTTGCTTTATTTCTAAATGAATCAGCGGCTTTGAATGAATCATTTGAAAAAATGAAGAGTCAATGAATCTATCATGAAGACAGGCACTTGTCGCCACTAGCTATGTTTCCATCCAAAAATACGAATTAAATTTATGCGCAAAACTGGAATATCGCATAAAAGACATGTGAATAAAGCAGCACTTCCATCCAATGAGTCAAAGAGAAGGAGAAGCTGCGTGAATCTTTTCTTTATTTAATAAATGACCTGCGCCTTAGAAGACAATGCTGACACGCAATGAATGCGTGGTGGCATTTGAAGGCATAAGACACACTGCACAGACGCTCTTGACAGTTCTGGAGGTACTTAATAATATAATAACACTAATACTGAAATGGTTACGGTGTTTTAGAATGACCAAAACAACATTTCAGATGTTTTATAATGTGGTCAGCCTGCTGGTTTGTCCATTCACACACATTTTACCATCACATGATCTCTTATAACAAAATCACATGACTTTTTTTAATGCGCATACTGGAATTTGTTCAGTAAAAGTGTTTCCATCGTAGTTTATGTGCATCTTTTCTTATCGATTAAAAAGTTTATCCTACTCAGTTATGCGCATACGTTTTTTATGTGCATATGCAAAAAGGCACAGAAATAAAGGTGGATGGACACATATTAATGACTGATGGTTGTAGTGTCATTAATATGTGTCCAACACACTCAGCAAAACAATAATTACTGTTATTTTAAAAATCTTGGAAAATATTTTTATTTATTTTTGGTCAATATCGCATACAATATCGCAAATAGTGTTTATTTGTATAGTACATTGTTTTTATGGCTACAGGTAGATTACATTACATTATTTCTGCATGAAATTTTATAAAATGTGATTATTAATATCTGGTGCATCTATTTTCTGGAAAATGTATAGTTCTTTATGAACATCACTTTTTGGATTACTATGTGTATCAATACTAATAGCAAAAATATTTTTATGACTTTCAAAAAGAAAAAACAAAAATATGAATAGCGAATGTGAATAGTTTTCTGAACATTTTTAATTCCAATGTAATAAAACAGAGCATAAATTTACTTGATTTTTGATAAATGAGTATAAAAAACACAATTTTGCAGTGTTGATAATGCTGGAAACGTGAGTGGACGTCCTGTGACATGATCTTCCTGTTGCAGGAGAGCACTGTGAGGAGCACGTCACCTACTTTAAGCAAGTGTTTGGAGAATACGCCGTGATGAAGCAAACCACGGCCTGAAGGAACACAAGCACCACTGGAACAGAGGTTTTTCAGGAGGAAACAGTATTGCATTGAAAAACCAAGTAAAAAACAGCCATATGAAGCTCACAACAACACTAGAGAAAGCCTCATGTTCACAGAGACTTCTTTACCATCTCCTCCATGCATGTTTGCTGAGCTACAGATGGGTAAAGCCGTAACGCGTCAGTGTTGATCATGTATATATTTAAAAACAAATTCTAGCTTTTAAACAGTGTATAATAATAAATATGTTAATAGTGACTATTTGTTAATATTATTTGCTTAGTGGGATTCTATACAGGACAGAAAGTTAACATGTATTTTACATGGATGCTATGGTGTGCATGTACAGTTGAATTATTAGCCCCCCTGTATATTTTTTTTTCCCCAATTTCTGTTTAACGGAAAGAATATTTTTCCAACACATTTATAAACATAATAGTTTTAATAACTCATTTCTAATAACTGATTTCTTTTATCTTTGCCATGATGACAGTACGTAATATTTTACTAGATATTTTTCAAGATACTAGTATTCAGCTTAAAGTGACGTTTAAAGGCTTAACTAGGTTAATTAGGCAAGTTAGGGGAATTTGGCAAGTCATTGTATAATGCTGGTTTGTTCTGTAGACAATCGCAAAAAAATATTGACCTTGAAATGGTTGTTAAAAAATTAAAAACTGCTTTTATTCTAGCCGAAATAAAACAAATAAGAAATAGAAAAAATATTATAGGAAATACTGTGAAAAATTCCTTGCTCTGTTAAACATCATTTGGAAAATACTTGAAAAAAAATTCACAGGAGGGTTAATAATTTTGACTTCAAATGTACATGTGCGTTTTCTGAACCACTGATTTGAATCTTTTGTGCATCGTTTGATTTAAACCAGCAGTTCAGTCAAATGAGGCTTTTTCAAGACTTCTCTTCTCCTCATGTCACATCTGAAATCAGATTCCTCATTACTACACTGAAAAAAAACAACAACAACAAGGGATCAACTTAAACAACTTCAATTTATCACAAATAAATAATTCAAACTAAAATGTATTTTGTTTGCTGCATTTATAAAGCATGAGGTCAGTCTGTCTGATGTGATTTTCCTGTGTAATTTGATTGGATGGGAATTGTGAGATTATTCTACTTAGCCAATCACCATAGACAAGATAAAATAAACATATAAATTAAAGGTACAGTACGCAAGTTTAACACCCAGTGGTTGAACTAGGTTTTGCAATCCTGGATCAAAACACAGGCAAGCGCAGGTTGAGGACTAACAGGAGTGTGCCTGACTATTGAGCCTAAAGGCTGATTTAAGGCTGATTTTAACTGTTCTAAATAAAAGCAATATGAATGAATGAATATTTTCCATATTAAAGGGAGTTTTTGTTCTAACCAACACCTGAAATTTATATTTTAGAAACAGCTTCTATTTTTATCTATTTTTTGCAGCTGAACAACAGAAAACTTACAATGATCACCTCAGGTACACCTCATGTGCTTATTTCAGTTTTAAATGCTAATAATGTAAGTTTGAATGCCATTTTACATGACATTTATTGTCATACTACTGAAAGCAGCAGCAGATAGTTCACCTCAGATCTTGAAAATAAAATAAACCGTTTGAAATTGAATTTTAGAACTAAACATGAGTGATTCAGCATGTACGTTTAATAATGTTAAAGAGGGTTAATATGTATTAATTAGATTATAAATTGTACCATTTGTTGGAGTGCAGTAAGTGCACTATTCTGTGCTTCTGAACGGCTGTATTTAAATTTCTGTCGTGCATGTTTCGTCTGGTGCAAACAGCTAAACTGCTTATCACTGCAAATCTCGTCACCTAGCGTGTTGTTGGGACATGGGGTTACAATGTAACCTGTTCACCTAATGTTTACGTTCATAATATTCATGTGGAACTCTGAATCTGCGTCCCATTTCGGAGTCTGCTACTGTCCACCGGAGGTCGCATTTCGGACGAGGATGCATGCTTAAAGAGCCTTCCTGACTGACTGAATGAATAAAATACGCTGTTTTCCATCAAGACAGCCCGGGGTGCTGAAATATAATTGGCTGGCAGTGGGCGGGTTAAAAGACCAAAACAAAGACAGCGTTCCGGCATGTAACGCACATTTTCAAAGCAGAATTTTTGACTTTAGCATAGTTTTTCAACAAGAATGTTCACTTAGCATGTTTCTTAAATATCTGCAAACATACTATGGTATTTTTATGCTTCAGAAGAGTCAAAAACTTACACAGAGAACCTTAATGACTAAAGGTTGAAGGAAAATAGCACTTAAAAGTACAGATGCATCACTAAGAATGTACTCAAGTACACATTTTCCAAACTAATTCATAAGCAAAACTAGTCAATTACAGTAGTTTGAGTATTTTTAATTTATTACTTTACACCACTGCTGTCAGATTAGTTTTTCAAGTTCGCTATATGTCACATGCACACTATTAATTTGAATCTACTTTTCATCTGCCCATACTTGGAGCTTTACAAACATACTAAGCAGCCAGAACAAGTCCTGACAGTCATTTTTTAGGTTCAACCTTTTTGGCACGAAGGTTATCCATAAAAAATGATCTAGCTTTTCCACCCACAGATCTTTGGGATTGTCTGTCAGATGCTTATCTGCACTTCCCGTAAGTTCCCATTGCATTTTGGGGAAACACTTCCTCTGGCAGTTATATATCATTGATGTTGTGCTGCAGGCTTTCAACATGCATAAAAGAAATCCTTCCACACGTCATTTTCACATTTAAACACAATTTAATAACACTGCAATGTAACAAAGTGTCCATAAACATTGTGATGGTGCTAAATTCCTAGAATTCACAGGTGCATAATGAAGAATTCATAAAGATGACGTACTAAACTGATGCAGAGGTTTGAAGTTGAGCAGGTTTCACAGTTAAAGTTCAATTTAAGACTTTTTTCTGAACATATTCAGCAATATTTGGCAACATTTCCTTGCTATTTATAATGTAGCATTTGTGGCCAACAAATTTAAAGTAACACCATTTAATATTAATGATATCCTGTCGAGTTAAAATATCGTAATGGCCTTTTTTTTCCTGATAAGTGCACAGTTTTTGCACAGAGAACAGAAAACAAGGATTTGTTAACTCAGCAGGATAAAAACAAAAGTGTAACAAAAGGTTTTTAACTTCAAAAAGCTTTTTAGCCCCCCGGTGTTTCTTTAAGTTAATATAAGATGTTTTATTTGTAAGGCCTGGTTCTTAAATTATTGAAACCAAATATGGACGGTCAGTTGAAAAATTAATTAAATGCAGTCTAGGTTAAAGGGTCTGTGTTTATACACAAACTATAGACATGAATGTAGACCTAACATTTTTTCTTAACCATTTACAGTGAAGAAATCTTTATTATCATCAATGTTATGTTTTGTAAGGCGACACGGTGGCTCTCAGTGGTTAGCACTGTCGCCTCACAGAAAGAAGGTCGCTGGTTCGAGTCCTGGTTGGGCCAGTTGGCATTTCTGTGTGGAGTTTGCATGTTCTCCCTGTGGTGGCGTGGGTTTCCTCCGGGTGCTCCGGTTTCCCCCAAAGACATGCGCTATAGGTGAATTGAATAAACTAAATTGGCCGTAGTGTGTGTGTGTGTGTGTGTGTGTGAGAATCAGTGTGTATGGGTGTTTCCCAGTACTGGGTTGGGGCTGGAAGGGCATCCGCTGTGTAAAACATATGCCGGAATAGTTGGTGGGGACTAAGCCGAAGGAAAATGAATGATTGAATGTTTTGTAACATTAAAAACATCTTCACTGTTGCTTGAGAGTGCACAATGCTATATATACAAACGTTTCTATTGTTAATAATTGTCAAATGATTTCAGTAACTGCACTTGAATATTTTGCATCATTACAAAAATGGACGTTTTTAAAAATGTACATTCTACAAATCGTCTGTATGATTTAACGCAAACAAACATGTGCCTGCTTTTGTAATCTTTCATTAACTTGGTCTCTGCCTTGAAAACCGCTTTGATTTTCAGCCAACACTTGTTCTTTTCAGTCATCCAAACCTTATTCTTCCAACCACCTGACTCTGGTACGTATCACCCACTTTTCATAATCCAATCAATATTCTAAATGTAATATCTGTGGCACATTTTTGCTTGTCTATCCTGTTTTGTTTAGAAATAAAGCTGCAAAGAGTAACCTAGCGGGAGTCGAGCATGGAAGAGGTAAAAATGATGTATTTCAGTGGCAATATTGAATAATTTAAGACATTTCTAGACTATTCCAGACAAAATTGCTGATAAAATTCACTAGTAATATGATTTAGGAATGTATTCGTTTTGACCAGTAGGTGGCGCTGTTACCAAGTTCATGTAGTGTGTTCAGTGTGAGAGGTGACAATGATGCACATAAAGCTTAGAGTCAGTATTTTTTTAGTATTGCAGAGTAATGCCGTGGTCACACTAGAGTTTGAGCATGCGAAATTCTGTCGTATGTCGCTGCGGGACTAAACAAGATGATAAGTCATTGATAAAGCGAGTGATTGCTCCATATTTTACATTTCTGTACAGAGAGGTTATGTTTTGATCTTCTAGTGGTCTTGCGCAATCACGAGATGCGATTTCGCAGGTCAGAGTTCACCAAGCTTGAACTTTCGAACGCAGAAACTTGTCGCACAAGCTTGTGTTTCCAGTCGTATGAGTATGAATGGAATTCTATGGGGCAAAAAGTGCAGTGTGACAGCGGCTTTAAGACTCAGATGCATTGTTGGCAAAAATTAAACTGGAAATCTGTTAGGATTTGTCAGCATGGTCTGATGATGATAATTTGAGTCTAATTTGGTGGAAAACAGAATAACTGTCTAGGAGGAGTTTTTTTTAAATATTATTTTTGACCACAAGGAAACTTGAGGTCCTAGTGCTGAAGAGACATATCTAGCATCAATGCATAAGTAGAATATAGCTTTATATGACACAAAATAAAAAATTTGCTTACAATCAAAATGAGAAAACTGGGTGTCTAAATTTAAAGAAACTAGTCTTGGCATTTTTGGCCAGACAATTTTCATATCTGACCACTAGGAGGCACTGTGCAGGTAACCAGCTGTTCTAATACACCTTGTTTGCTTATGCCGAGTTCACACTGCAAGATTTTAGCCCTGATTTTCACTCGTCGACAGGAATCGCTGACAAAAGCCCAAAATCGGCGGCAAGTCGGTGCTTGTTCATGCAAGTGACAATCATGCAGTGTGACATATCAGATCATTAGTTTGACTAATACAGTGTTTCCCAACCCTGTTCCTGGAGGCACACCAACAGTACATATTTTGGATGTCTCCCTTATCTGATCCATTCATTTCAGGTTTTGGAGTCTCTTCTTCTGTTCTGATGAGTTGATTCAGGTGTGTTTGATTAGGGAGAGGTTGAAAATGTGTACTGTTGGTGTGCCTTCAGGAACAGCATTGGGAGACACTGGACTAATAAACTGTTCATAAGAATTTTGTGTTTTTGTTGAGAATGGTCTGGTTTGAGTTTTGTAAACCTGTGAACAAAGCGTATCAATTTTAATCGTGAGATGCAATCGAAGTGTCAGTTTAGATTTTTTTATGAGGCAACAGTTAAAATGTTTATGTTTTATTTAAAAATAAAGTTTCTCATGCTCCTCTAGGCTTTAGTGTGACGTGGATTGATGATCTGCTGTTCGAAGAAATGTTTATCATCATCAATATTGAAAACATTTGGCTTTGAATTTGAACGTTTAAAAAAAACAATGCAAATAGTAATGTTTTGTAATATTATAAATATCTTCACTGTTGCTTTTTTATCAGTTTAAAGGTCCCGTGAAGTGCTTTGAAATGTGAATTTTTTTTATTCGATGTTTGACGTAATCTCAACTGAAAAATGAAGAGAAAAAACAGCCAATAGGGTTTCGTTTTCTTACAGCTCTGCCAGTGGGAGTGGTTGAGCTCAAGCGCATCAAATGAGAAGCGTCTTGAAGGGGGCGGGGCATGTCAGATACTAGAGAGCATTTGATTGGTCAAGTTTTCATGAGAAACTGAAGTATGAGCTGACGTGGAAAAAAAACGTTGATCAATTTCGGCAGAAGGGACAAACTACAAGCTTTACATGTTTATATTTGTTTTATATCTTCTAAACGTGAATTTTGTACCACACTAGCTTATAGATATCTTCGAAGACTAAAATGCTGATACTAACATCTAAAAAACATCATTTTAATTTCACTGGACCTTTAATGTGCCCCGACTTACTAAAATACATATAATAAAAATAAAAATAGTTTTTTTCTTATTATAATTATAATCATACTGACTCCAAACTTTAAAATGATTTAAAAAAGAGGTTTTTAGGTGCCATTTTATGTGAACTTTTCTAGAAAACTGACAAGAAGTTATTATAAAAAGGCTGAATGACTAAATAACAATAAAATTGGCCACGGTTTACTAACACGCAACTATTAAAATATAAACTAAGTTACGATTTCGGTTCAATAAATTAAGCTACGTCAAACAACAAACATTGATCGGAAGCACCATTACACACACACACACGCACACATATTAGACAGAAACACTAAAATGTGCTCTAGCTTGACATTCAACACATTACTCAGTTTCAAAGCTCACGACCACAAAAACAAGTTACGGCAGTCATCTTCAAGCATATCCGTCCTCACAGTTCCTCAAGTAGCTGCGATACAAACGCGTCATCAGTGGGTACGTTTACATGGACATCAGACATCATTATCTACCTTATTCTGAATAAGGCAATACTATTATTGAGATGTTTACATGAGTTGCTTTTAGAATATTCATTTTATGGTCCAGTTTTACATGTTATAGATTGATTAATGGCATATTGCAAATGTTATTAGTATATTGTTGTTATTACACTTGAGTTTGCCATGAATATAGCCTTTGATCCTGGCATGGTGTTAAACTATAAATAAAAAGTTTACATATCAGCATACATTGTATATTTTATCATATACAGTTTTTGGGTGTTTCATTTTAATTTTTGCGAAAGTTTCAAGTAATTATTTGTGTATGTCTTTTAAAAAGTGAGTAAACCTGCTGCCTTAAAAGCAACAAGTTGATTTTACTTTTAAAAACGTGACTTTTATAATTATGCACGTAGTTTGTTTACTTAATAATTATAAGGCGATAAGTTTCTCTTTTTTTAAGTGATGTCAACTAATCGCTTTTTAAAGTGTACAACGAAACAGATGACTGTGTATAACCTTTTTTTTTTTTTTTTTTTTTACAGAAAGTCATGGACTTTCGTCACAAAATGCGGTGAATAGTCCTAAACAACAGTAATAGTAATAGTAATAAATGTCCATACTGCACTTGGGGGCGTCATGGTGGCGCAGTGGGTAGCACAATCGCCTCACAGCAAGAAGGTGTGGGTTTCCTCCGGGTGCTCCGGTTTCCCCCACAAGTCCAAAGACATGTGGTATAGGTGAATTGGGTAAGCTAAATTGTCCGTAGCATTTCTGTATGTGTGTGAATGAGTGTGTATTCCCAGTGATGGGTTGCAGTTGGAAGGGCATCCGCTGCATAAAACATATGCTGGATTATTTGGCGGTTCATTCCGCTGTGGCGACCCCAGATTAATAAAGTGACTAAGCCAAAAAGAAAATGAATGAATGACTGCACTTGGATAATGCAGTTTACGTCAAAATATACTTTTTTATGTCTGACCACTAGATGGCACTGTTCTGGTAACCAATGTTTAAACCTGAGCTGCATCTGAAATTGCAATCCGAAATCGGTTTTTCGAATACTATGAATTTGGACATACTATTGTGCTTTTTTTAAATAAGTATAATAGGAAAGTATGTGATTTTTGGATGCGCCGTTTGTTCGTACGGTTTGACTATTCAAATGATTTGCAGATTATTATTGGCAGAACTACAGATTACAGTCTGGTTAAAATTTCGATACATTTGTAACGTAATAAAATGTAAATTGCAAAAAAAAACTAAATGAATGGCAAAAAAAAAAAAATCATAGGATGCAAACAAATGATGCGACTAAAAGAGGAATAATCAACGTGATTAAGATAATCTGTTTACATGGTAGACTCTTAATAGGAGTATTGTTGTCCATGTAAACATACTGTATTGACAATGAATAGGAATACTATAATACTTAATACAGTTGAAGTCAGAATTATTAACTCTTCTGTGATTTATTTTTTATAATTTTTTTATTATTATTATAATTTTTTTTTCTTCAAATATTTCCCAAATGATGTTTAACAGAGTAAGGAAGTTTTCACAGTATTTCCTGTAATATTTTTTCTTCTGGAGAAAGTCTTATTTCTTTTATTTCGGCTAGAATAAAAGCAGTTTGTAATTTTTTTTAAACCATTTTAAGGTCAATATTATTAGCCCCCTTAAGCAATATTTTTTTTGATTATCTACAGAACAAACGTTATACACTTGTCTAATTACCCTTACATGCCTAATTAACCTAGTTAAGGCTTGTAAATTGCACTTTAAGCTGAATACAAGTATCTTAAAAAATATCTTGTAAAATATTATGTACTATGGGCTAGTAATTCTGACTTCAACTGTATCTTAATTCGATTTATATTTGCCTCGACTATGGCATTAACTGAATTAAAATAATCCAAAAACTCTTAATCAGAATATTGCCTTAGTTGGGTAAATATTGGAATGTTGTTGTCCATGTAAACATACTGTGTGACTTTCAGAAGTTCAAGTAGTGCAATTTATATCTTAATCCTGTTTCTTTAGCGTATGGGAGTCTGGATGGTGTTGCTGAGCCCCAGGTAGTGCAGGTTCTCAGCGGTGGGCAGAAAGAGCCGGTCTGTGGGCATGAAGCTCTGCTGGTAGTCTGGGTTGTCCAGGTTGGCACACGGGGAGCGTGGGAGAGTTGCACAGGAGGTGTTCAGGTACTCCGGGCCCTCAGGTTTATTAGTGCAGCTGTACGTGTCTATGTAGCCGTTCTCTGTCTGTTTGTGGGACGGACCATCGTAGTTTGGGTTTGTCATATTGCTTGTGGTTATGTCTTGGTTCATGTATTCTGTAGATACAAGAAGATGATAAAATTTGATTGATGCTAAAATCATTTTTTAAGCATCAAAGAGGAAAATACAGGATTTTAATAACATAAATATCTAAATCATTCAAAATATATATTAAAAAAATACATCATATTACTTCAGTTACATATTACTCAAATAATATTCAAAGCCAACAGTACTAAATTTGTGGAAAATTGGTAAAAAAATAAACACATTATTAAAATTATAATAATTATTAAATATTATTATTATTATTAAACTAGTATTGTTAAATGTAATTATAATTGTTTTTATTTGTTGTTGTTACTAAAATAGAAATGGCTTAACATTATATAGAAATATTTTAAAAAGCATTATTTACAATATTAAAACTGAACTAAAATGAAGATATAAAAATAAAACTTCATTTAAAATATCAATAAATACTATAACAGTATATAAAAGAAAATCTGATATATATATATATATATATATATATATATATATATATATATATATA
>CAIGQV010000641.1:4833797-4859945 GCA_903798115.1 Danio jaintianensis | reverse complement strand
ATATATATATATATATATATATATATATATATATATATATATATATACATACATACATACATACATACATACATACACCTATTTACGGCTGACAGCCGTGCGATATTCTGCAAATAACAGCACTCGTACAGCCTCTTCACCCTTGTGTATTACTCTGCCCACATACAGCAACAAGCAGAGGACACTCTACAGTTTGACAAATATTGCAGCTGTTGGACAACATAATGTATTTTTGAAGCTTTTTTAGTCGAGAATGTAGTTGTTTAGATTGCAACTATGCAGTTTATTTATGAGGATTATGCCTATTTTAAATATTTATAATTTCAGAGATTCAGTGCTTCGGCCGCCATCAGCCTGTCTGAGCAGACCAAAGAAAGTGATGGTTGATGTTCCGCCACAAGATGGCGACAGAGACCACATTATAAGTCCTTAGAGGGAAAAAACTCAGCGTTTTCTCAACGTAAGTTCAGGTAAGTGACATTCTAAGTCGATCTCTCTCTTTTGTATTTTGTAGTGTTGTATTTATGCCACAGAAACTGATAGTGTGTGCTTTGCTTTGGCTTTTTCGTGGTTAATTATTGTGATATTCTGATTGCAACAGAGAAATCTCTGTAGACTGATGGCATTTCAGCGTTATAATCTTAAAATGTGAGCAAAAATTACATGTTTTGTCATCACTTTAGATATTAAGCTAGAGAATCCTTCAAATACTAGCTCTAAAGTGACGCTAGTGAATGAGCAACGGCTTCTGCTGTTCTAATGTCAGCTGCAGATGTGAATGAATGGCGGAAGAAAGTAGTTCCTCGTACAAAAGTGTTTTTTAGACTCTCGTGTTTGGTTTTCTTTTTTATATACGATTATGCTGTCGAACTGTTGTTTAAACGCAATATCACACCCGTAGCAGTGCGATATGGCTGTATACCATCACTGGTGGGACACTAAGGCACTCGGCCTGTGGCCTCGAGCCAACGCACACCTCCCACCAGTGCCGATATACACACATTGCACTGCTACTCGTGTGATATTGCTCATAAATTTACTCTGGTCAGTTCAATAAATCCTGTTTCAAGCTAATAGTAGTAAACACAAAAAAACAACATTATTATTATTATCTCTTATAAATATGTGAATGGTTCATGGAAATATTTGTAAATGTTTGTGTGCATATTTGCATATACAGTATGTATCATTGCATTGTATGGGTTTGCTTATGTTTATTTATTATTATTTTGTATATCTATATATTTTTATAACTATTATTATTATTATTATTTATTATTTATTTTTATTATTTGCTTGCATACGGTGGGTATGAGGTTTGTTCTCAATGTGAAATGCTATAAATAAAGTATAAAAAAACAATATTATTATTATTATTATTATTATTATTATTATTATTATTATTAAATAGCTAAAATAAAGTTGTCTTAAATACAGATTAAAAAAATCTAATGTAAATGACGAGCAAAAAAATACCTGAACTAACCTGAACTAAAAAATGAAAGCTGAAAATGTTAAAATAAACATGCAAAATAATAATAAATAACATAATAATATATAAATTGCTTCATACCTCATATTTAAGGTTGTATTAAGAGTTGTATTAAGGTTGTATTACTACCTGGCAGCATGAGGTCTTTCTGCGTGGGGTCTGTAATGTAGCGTAGCATCTCACCGTTCGTATAGTCATCCTGAAAACAACACACAGCAGAATAAATGCTGATGTCTTATGCAGTGTTTTTGTGTTAATAGCAGTATGAATGCTGATGGACTGACGGGGGAGCAGTGATGCTGTGGCTCAGTCTGCTGGCTCTGGCTTAAGATTCTCTTGCTGGGCAGCAGATACTCCTCTGCGTCCACCACACCGGCCATGTCTTCAGTGCTAATCCACGAGCGGAAAAACCTGGAGTCCGTCGGGCTCGGCTGATACATGTGATCATCGCCCTGAGGATGAGGACAAGTGCACAATAATTATAAATGCTTATAAATATTAATAATTCATTCATTTTCTTTTCGGCTTAGTCCCTTTATTAATCTGGGGTCGCCACAGCAGAATGAACACGCCTTATCCAGCATATGTTTTACGCAGCAGATGCCCTTCCAGCTGCAACCCATCACTGGGAAACATCCATACACACTCATTCACACACATACACTACGGACAATTTAGCCTACCCAATTCACCTATACCACGTCTTTGGACTTGTGGGGGAAACCGGAGCACCCGGAGGAAACCCACGCAAACACGGGGAGAACATGCAAACTCCACACAGAAACGCCAACTGACCCAGCCGAGGCTGAACCAGCGACCACGTGCTACCCACTGCGCCACCGTGCAGCCCAATATTAATAATAATAATGTTTATGTTTACTGTTAAGAAATAGCCCTTTAAACTGTTAGGAAATAGTTTGCTCAGATGTGAATCTTAAATTATGTTAGTAATAATAGTAGTTCAATTAATAAATAATTTAAATATATGTTTAACCATAATCAGAGGTTACTGTAGGTCAGAATACACTCAATATTCCTCAAAACACTGAAAACCTAAACAAGTTTGATTAATAATTTAATTCAATATATACATTTAGTTCACTGAGGAATATTACACAAACTAACATTACTGAAAAATTTGACCCCTGATCTTCAATGCATAATTCGCACCCTGCCTATAGACTTGGTTGGCCACAAAAACATCACTACCATTTGTGCCGTGGGGGGAAACAAACCATTAGAATGAATGTACGAAGACCTCGTTTGGTGCTTTATCTTCACCTTTTGAAAAAAATACAATTTATTTTTGCTTGATATATCATTCAAAAGTTGCTGTGTAACGTTTTTCATCTCTGATAAGTTTTAATCCTGATCTTAATTTTTATATTCTGCCAAATAAATAATGTTGGTAGAGTCCCACATGTACACTACCTGACACAAGTCTTGTTGTTGATCTCAGTTGTAAGAGCAACAAATAATAACTTGACTTCTAGTTGATCATTTGGAAAAGTGGCAGAAGGTAGATTTTTCCGATGAATTATGTGTTGAACTGCATCCCAACCATGAAATGCATGGGATAATCATCCCAAAAATGGATTCGATTAGTCAATCAAGTAAAGATTTGAAGGAAGGGATGTTAATCTGGCAGAAGTGTCAAAAAGCACAATTTCTGCTACAGCTCCAGGTTACCGCTAATCATTTCCAATGGAAGGGGAAGGGATGTTTTCCCCCATGCTGACTCCGCCCCCAGGCCATGCCCCCAGCTATGACACGATGCCGACCAAATCTACAGGTGAGTTCTGTTTCATTTTCCAGCAGAAAATACCTGAATGACGAGGTATCGCGATGGATCTCGGGCCATTTTGGAAAACTCTACCACAAGTTCACGAAAGTGAGGCCTGCTGTCAGCGTCGATCATCCAACCTGCATATAAACATACACATCATATCCTATCAATTCGGCTGCATTCAGATGATATTATGAATAATAATTTTGTCATAATTTTTTCATAATTTCATGTTTATTATGAATATCCATCATTTCATTCATCTAAAACATTGATATTTGTACTGCAAATAATGCAGTATTTTCTATGGTGTTTTTTTATACATATATATTTTTATTGAACGTATTTAGTGCAAAAACATATCATAAATTTGCATTGAGTATTAAGATAATATCCATCATTCATAACATTCAAATCCTGACCCCCACACGAAAAATTGATAAAAATAAAAATAGTAAAATTTAATTTAATAGTAATTAAATAAGCAAACCAATAAAGACATAATATACAAAATTATATTACAAAAAGGCAGATTACAATTCTTTTATCCAGGCTGGGTCTAACAGACATGCGTTTAGTCTTAGAGACTTTGAGGTTCCCAGATCATGTCTATGGTGTTTTGAATTGTTCTGTTTGCAGCTCCATTATATGTCCTTTTCTATGATTTGTGTCAGCATTAACACTCACACTTGACCATGATCATGTAGACGTCTATGGTGCAGATGTTGGGTTGTGGCAGACGCTCTCCTTTCTCCAGGATATCTGCAATCTCTCGGGCTGGAATCCCGTTGTACGGTTTGGAGCCGAATGTCATCAACTCCCAGACTGTGACTCCTGATGCAGTAAATATCAATGAAAACTTTACAGTAGGGTTACGTTTGTTGTTGAGTTAGATATGAACTCACAATTTATTTTTTACAGCGTTTATTAATATTTTCAGTGTGTTTGATTGCATTTTTGCATAAGTAGTGAACAAGTACAAGAATTGAGATGCACATAGAGTCTTTTGAGCACAATATTTATATTTATATTTGATATAAAGCATAGGTCTCAAACTGGATTCCTGGAGGGCCGCAGCTCTGCACCGTTTTGCTCCAACCCTAATCAAACACAGCTGATCCAACTAATCAAGGTGTTCAAGACTACTAGGCTGTTTCTCAATTCCAAGAAAGCAGAGAACGTACTCGTGTTCTTGTGAAGACCGGTCTTACCAGGTCACCTCGGAAGAACGAACTCTGAAGACTGTGAGAACAGAGAACGCGTGCTCTGAGAAATAAGATGCTGCATTCTTCCTGATGGTCACATGACCTTTATGCATTTACATGTATAACTGAAAATTATTTAAACATTACAACATTCATACAATGATTTATTGCTTTTCCCCTTTTCAATATATATAATATGCACGAAAACCTTACAAATATACTTTACACAATACAAAAAAACAGATTTTAATACAAACTTCAGCAAATAATCACCCTTAATGTGTTTATGCCTTTATTAAGATTTTCATGTGAATGTTTATTTTCACCATCTTATTTAGGGAAACTCTGAAGATAAATAAGTTAAATCTCTGAACTTTAATAAAATACAGGTATAAAATGCTGCGCTTCCCACCTCTTTTATTCAGCCGCAATGACTGGGACTTCTAGAGCGAGTTAGGTGCTCAAGACAAGTCTGCATCTGTGCATCCTCGATATCAAGAACGCATCCGGGAACTTTCACGCATCCTCCGTTCTTGCAGCCTTGAGTTTTGGAACTGAACTCTGGTGGTTGATGATGACGTTACACGAGAACACAAGGACGCAAGATTGCTGAAGAACGCACATTGAGAAACAGCCCTAGTGTCTAGTAGTCTTGAACACTTCGATTATTTGGATCAGCTGTGTTTGATTAGGGTTGGAGCAAAACTGTGCAGAGCTGCGGCCCTTCAGGAATTGAGTTTGAATTGAAAATTGAAACACACCTAGTGTCATTTGAGAACGTTATAAATATTTGTTTGCAATATAAAACTTGATATAAATATTCAAATTAAAATGTAATAAAGTAAAACATTTCAAATATATACACTGAAATTAATAACTTTTTCTTCAAATTGTATTATTTTCATATTTGTTTAGTAAAAATGTAATATATTTTTATTTTATATTATGATTTTTAGGCACCACGGTGGCGCAGTGGGTAGCACAATCGCCTCACAGCAAGAAGGTCGCTGGTTCAAGCCCCGGCTGGGTCAGTTGGCGTTTCTGTGTGGAGTTTGCATGTTTTCCCCATGTTTGCGTGGGTTTCCTCCGGGTGCTCCGGTTTCCCCCACAAGTCCAAAGACATGCGCTATAGTTGAATTGGGTAAGCTAAATTGTCTGTAGTGTATGTGTGTGAATGGATGTTTCCCAGTGATGGGTTGCAGCTAGAAGGGCAACTGCTGCGTAAAACATATGCTGGATAAGTTGGCTGTTCATTCCGCTGTGCCGACCCCAGATTAATAAAGGGACTAAGCCGAAAAGAAAATGAATGAATGAATTATGATTTTTAAATTATCGTAGTATTTACTCAAATTAGAGTTTAACCTTATAGTAAACTAAAACGCACCTAGTGTCATTTGAGCACATTATAAATATTTATATTTAACATAAAGCTTAATATAAATATTCAAGTTAAAATGCAAGAAAAGAACACGTATATAAATAAAAATACTGAAATTAATAACTGTTAAAAGTTTTTTTTACATTTTCTTCTAATTTTATTATTTTTTTATTACAAATGTAATATTTTATTTTAGCTTTATTTCAATGATAAAATTATTTTAATAATGGTGGAGTTTACTATAAAGTTAAACTCAAATTAGCATTTGCTTAAACTCATAACTTGTACTCCCCATAATCACTGCACTATTGCACATATTCATTGCACTACATTGCACTGATTCATTCAATTCATTTTGAATTGTATACCCACTGTACATACACATTTGTAATTATGTTCATATCTATCTCCACACTTCTGATTATTAATAGCAACCTGTACATATATTCATCTATTGTTAATCTCTGTTCATAGTTAATACAACCTGTATATAATGTTCATAGTACGTCCATCTGTAAATATCACCATAGTTTTTCTATAATTGCACGTTATAACTTATACCTACAGTATATCCTGCACTTGCTGCTATTGCACTCCTGGTTAGACCTAAACTACATTTCGTTGCCTTGTACATGTACAGTCGTGGCCAAAAGTTTTGAGAATTACATAAATATTGGAAATTGGAAAAGTTGCTGCTTAAGTTTTTATAATAGCAATTTGCATATACTCCAGAGTGTTATAAAGAGTGATCAGATTAATTGCATAGTCCTTCTTTGCCATGAAAATGAACTTAATCCTAAAAAAAACTTTCCACTGCATTTCATTGCTGTCATTAAAGGACCTGCTGAGATCATTTTAGTAATCGTCTTGTTAACTCAGGTGAGAATGTTGACGAGCACAAGACTGGAGATCATTATGTCAGGCTGATTGGGTTAGAATGGCAGACTTGACATGTTAAAAGGAGGGTGATGCTTGAAATCATTGTTCTTCCATTGTTAACCATGGTGACCTGCAAAGAAACGCGTGCAGCCATCATTGTGTTGCATAAAAATGCCTTCACAGGCAAGGATATTGTGGCTACTAAGATTGCACCTAAATCAACAATTTATAGGATCATCAGGAACTTCAAGGAAAGAGGTTCAATTCTTGTCAAGTCCAGCAAGCGCCAGGATCGTCTCCTAAAGAGGATTCAGCTGTGGGATCGGAGTGCCACCAGTGCAGAGCTTGCTCAGGAATGGCAGCAGGCAGGTGTGAGGCATGCACAGTGAGGCGAAGACTTTTGGAAGATGGCCTGGTGTCAAGAAAGGCAGCAAAGAAGCCACTTCTCTCCAAAAAAAACATCAGGGACAGATTGATCTTCTGCAAAAAGTATGGCGAATAGACTGCTGAGGACTGGGGCAAAGTCATATTCTCCGATGAAGCCCCTTTCCGATTGTTTGGAGCATCTGGAAAAAGGCTTGTCCGGAGAAGAAAAGGTGAGCGCTACCATCAGTCCTGTGTCATGCCAACAGTAAAGCATCCTGAGACCATTCATGTGTGGGGTTGCTTCTCATCCAAGGGAGTGGGCTCACTCACAATTTTGCCCAAAAACACAGCCATGAATGAAGCATGGTATCAAAACACCCTCCAACAGCAACTTCTTCGAACAATTCAACAACAGTTTGGTGAAGAACAATGCATTTTCCAGCACGATGGAGCACCGTGCCATAAGGCAAAAGTGATATCTAAGTGGCTCGGGAACCAAAACGTTTACATTTTGGGTCCATGGCCTGGAAACTCCCCAGAACTTAATCCCATTGAGAACTTGTGGTCAATTCGGCGGGTGGACAAACAAAAACCCAGTAATTCTGACAAACTCCAAGAAGTGATTATGAAAGAATGGCTTGCTATCAGTCAGGATTTGGCCCAGAAGTTGATTAAGAGCATGCCCAGTCGAATTGCAGAGGTCCTGAAAAAGAAGGGCCAACACTGCAAATACTGACTCTTTGCATAAATGTCATGTAATTGTCGATAAAAGCCTTTGAAACGTATGAAGTGCTTGTAATTATATTTCAGTACATCACTGAAACAACTGAAACTAAGATCTAAAAGCAGTTTAGCAGCAAACTTTGTGAAAACGAATATTTGTGTCATTCTCAAAACTTTTGGCCACGACTGTATATGTGTAATGACAATAAAGTTGACATATTATTACATACTAATAATATTATTGACATAATATTATTGACATACTAAAGGCTTTGCATTGTCTCACACTCTTGTCTGGTATTTAGTTGCAGTTTGTGTTATATAATAGCAATACACACTTACCGTAACTCCAAACATCACTCTGATGAGTATAAATCCAGTGACGAATCGACTCTAGAGCCATCCACTTTATAGGCACCTAAAATACAACAAATACACGTAAATTGAGACTTTCTTGTAAATATCAACTAATAGCCTTACGTGATCGTGAATTTAAAGTGGTAGTTCATAGAAAAATTAAAATACTGCCATCATTTACTCATTGTTCTAAACCTGTTTGAGTTTTTTATTCTGTTGAACACAAGTGAAGATATACTGAAGAATGTTGGGAAAAGCCATTGACCTCCATAGTATTTTTTGTTCCTGCTATGGATGCCGATGTCTGCTTTTATTAATATTGTAAATGTTTTGTTTCCTGCACAGACCAATCATTTTTTCTTTATAAGACTTCAGTATATCTTCAGGGGTCATAATTTTGTCTTATTTTTACTCTAAAACTGCCGGTAGTCATCGACTTGCATTTTTGAATCACCAAGGATTAAAAATTTCAGCTAAAAATCTTATTTAAAGGTCCCGTGAAGTGCTTTGAAATGTGCATTTTTTTCTTCAATGTTTGACGTAATCTCAACTGAAAAATGAAGAGAAGGTTGGACATGGAGTAGCCCGTCCCCTTTAAAAAAACAGCCAATAGCGTTCTGTTTTTTTCACAGCTCTGCCAGTGAGAGTGATTGAGCGCATCAAATGAACAGCAAATGAGAAGTGTCTTGAAGGGGGCGGGACATGTCAGATACTAGAGAGCATTTGATTGGTCAGAAGAATTGATGAGGAAACTGAAGAATGATGTGACGTGAAAAAATAGTTGATTCATTTATAGTGATAAACTACAAGCTTTTGCTGGTTATGTATTCTAAATGCTAATTTTGTCACTGTTTTGTAGCATGCTAGTTTATAGATATACTTATACTACTATCTAAAAAACATTATTAGAATTTCACGAGACCTTTAACGTTTTACCGATGAAAACAAGGTTGAGTAACCAGCAGATTTTCATCTTAGGTTCATATCTTTTCTAGGTAATGTTTGTGAATGAGCTATATGTACTTTTCCTCCTTCAGCGTGATACTCTTTCTCATCTGCACTCAGGAGTCGGGCCAGGCCGAAGTCGGTGATCTTCACATGGTTGGGAGTTTTGACCAGCACATTTCTGGCTGCTAAATCACGATGCACCAGGTGACGCTCCTCTAAGTAGCTCATTCCCTGTTGAGGAAAAGGTCAGATGTTTTTCAGATACTGGTGATAAGCAGAGGATGTCAATAGCGGCTTTGTGTGTAAATTCCAGAGACTCAGCGCTTTCAGAATTGCTGTTTTTGCTGTTTACGAGAGAAAATGCACTGAATTTATTTATGAGAGTGTTGAGCTTGTTGTTTATTTATGCAACATGTTTCGCATTTAAATATTTATGCATTCATTAGGTTTACTGTTTCAATATTTATGCATTTATTTGTAAGTAGGTTTATGCAAGATTTATGCGCCACCACTCAAAAATCTGAAGTCAAAATATATACAGTTGAAGTCAGCATTATTAGCCCTCCTGAATTCTTAGACCCCTCTGTATATTTTTTCCCCAATTTCTGTTTAACAGAAATAAGATTTTTTTCAACACATGATAAACATAATAGTTTTAATAACTCATTTCTTTTATCTTTGACAGTACATCATATTTTACTGGATATTTTTCAAGATACATTCAGCTTAAAGTGACATTTAAAGGCTTAACTAGGTTAATTAGGCAAGTTAGGGTAATTAGGCAAATCATTGTATAACGATGGTTTGTTCTGTAGACAATCAAAAAAAATATTGTTTAAGGGGGCTAATAATTTTGACCTTAAAATGGTTTAAAAAAAATGTAAAACTGCTTTTATTCTAGCTGAAATAATACAATTAAGACTTTCTCCAGAAGAAAAAATATTATCGTAAATACTGTGTAAAATTCCTTGCTCTGTTAAACATCATTTGGGAAATATAAAAAATAAAATCACAGGAGGGCTAATCATTTTTACTTCAAATGTATATATATTTATATATTTTTAGTTGTTCAGGAAATTGTATATTTATTCAGCAAGGATACATTAAAAGTGATGTTAAAAATATTTATATTCTTACAAAGATTTCTAGTTCTAATAAATGCTGTTCTTTTAAGCTTTTTATTAGCAAAAAAATCTTAATTAATATATAAATGATAAATTAAATTAATATATAATATTAATTAATATATAATAAATACATCAAATAAATGTAGCCTTGGTGAACATGAAACATAAAAAAATTATAATAAAGTCTTATACAGACCTCAAACTAAAGCGCAAATATGTTTATGCATTTATGTATATTTGGAGTCACTAGACTCTAAAATATGTTTTTCCTTTATCTTTTCATTTATTTGTTCCAATTAGTTAAAAAATCTTTTAAGTTCTTAATGTGTATTTATAATGTTTATTTAAATGTTTTATGTAAACATATATAATAAATTAATTAAATTAATACATAATATTAATATATAATAAATATACCAAATAAATGTAGCCTTGGTGAACATGAAAGACAAAAAAAAACAACAAAAAAAAAAACTTTTAAACTAAAATACTTTTTAATACGCAAACATAATTATGCATCTATGTATATTTGGATTCACTGGATTTTAAATGATGTTTTTCCTATATCTTTTAATTTATTTGATCCAATTTGCTTAAATTAAAAATCTTTTGAGTTTTTAATGTGTATATATAATATACAGTTGAAGTCAGAATTATTAGCCCTCCTGAATTATTAGCCCCCCTTTATATTTTTTCTCCAATTTCTGTTTAATGGAGAGAAGATTTTTTCAACACATTTCTAAACCTAATAGTTTTAATGACTCATTTCTAATAACTGATTTCTTTTTTCTTTGTTATGATGACAGTACCTCATATTTGACTAGATATTTTTTATTAAGATTCAGCTGAAGGTGACATTTAAAGGCTTAACTAGGCAAGTTAGGGTAGTTAGGCATATCATTGTAAAACGATTGTTTGTTCTGTAGACAATCAAACAAAAATATTGCTTAAGGGGGCTAATAATATTGACCTTAAAATAGTAAAAAAAAAAATTAAAACTGCTTTTATTCTAGTCGAAATAAAACAAATAAGACTTTCTCCAGAAGAAAAAATATTATCGTAAATACTGTGAAAAATTCCTTGCTCTGTTAAACATCATTTGGGAAATATTTCAATAAGAAAACAAAATTTACAGTAGGGCTAATAATTTAGACTTCAACTGAATATTTAATTGTTTTATGTACACAATTTTCATGCTGTATTTTGATCATTTAGGTTTAGACAGTGAACTGACCTTGGCGATCTGCACACACCAGTTTAACAGCGTCTGCGAGCCGATGTTGTCTTTATTCTCGCGCACGTAATCCAGCAAGCAGCCGAACGGCATGATCTGAGTGATGAGCTGAACGTCAGACGTCAGGCAGATTCCCAGCAGACGACACACATGCGAATGATCCACACCGGCCATCACATACGCCTCCTTAACACAGCAAAACACACTTTATATGCAGCACCACTGAGACTCATGAGGGAAAACAGTAGCATACACACACACACACACTTACATCCAAGATTTCTTTGTTGGCTTTAGGAGACGCCACTTCTCTCAAAACTTTAATAGCGACAGGTATTTTCACATCTTCACCCTCTGGGATCCACAAACCCTGGGAGAAAAGCAGGAAAGAGACATAATTCAAGTTCACACCTTCTTAATTGTGGCATATTTTCAATGTATATTCATTATATTTAGATATTTTTTTTTACATTTGAGTAATTTAGTTATATGTAAATGTTTTTATTTAAAATAGCTATTTTGCTTTTGGTTTATTTTTAGATTATTATCTGCTTACATCCATTTTATTTCTTTATTCTAGAAATTGTTACTTTATATGTCAAAATCAATATGTCAGTCATTTAGTTTTTTTTTCAGTATTAAAAATTTTACTTGTGTGCAAGATACATCATCTAGATTCACTGGGACGCATCGTCAGTGATGTATCCTGGGGTCATTGGTTGTTTCGAGTCTTTCAACATCAGACACCCTCACCCAGGTGACCCAGCTAAGGTTGATCAGACCCCAGCTTGCGTCCCAGTAGCCATCACCTACGGATCAGCCCTCTTTATCCATAGCCATCTTGTGGCTTTCTCTGCAGCTTCACAAACAGACTTAATGGCCCTCTTCTTAGCTGCTACTGCTAGGCCTAGTTGGTTGAAGACTTTACAGAGTGAACGCCCTTCAAACCCTCTACAGCCCACCTCTATTGGCTCACAGTGGATTTTCCAGCCCCTATCCCAGCACTTCTCTACTAGCTCCTTGTACTTTGAGCATTTCCTTTTATTTGCCTCTTCCATCCACTCTTCCCAGGGCACTGTGAGTTCAAGCTAAATCAAAAAGTCTTGTTGCCTCAGAAATGATAACTTATTTTGAATGATAACAAACTTATTTTGAGTAAAAAGCGCAATCCTTTTTTATATTGGTGGAAAATATATATTTACAACATTAAATCTAGGAGTTTTTTCTTTATATGCCAGTTAGTCTTACTACAGTATAATTAATTAATTAATTTATTTATTTATTAATATAATATTGGTTAATATATTTAATTATGCTATTGATCAATATTATTTTATATTTTCATTTTAATCTTCTAGCAGTTTAGATTTTTCTCCATTTTTAAGTTTCATCTGTCTGTTTAGCTCTAATTTTTTATATTTTTAAACAGTTTTATTTTAGTAGTAACAACAGAAAGTAACACTTTGTTCAGAGTTTGAACAACTTACAAAACATGTTTTATTTAAAAATGTTTTATCTAATATTTATATATTCTTAGTTTATTTCAGTTACCTAAAATATTTTTAAAAGTGTAACATTTAGTAAAAACACTAATCGCAGTGTGACTCTATATCCTATTTGAATCAATCGGGTAATTTGCACACGGACTTTTAATTTCAGCCAGCCAGCCTCAGTGCTTCCGCTGAACTCTTTCCATTATAAAATTGCCACGTTTAAGGTCTGATTTTCACTGCCTGATAGATATACGATATAAAGTGGCTCTCAGACCGGACAAGAAGCACTGCATTAAATTCCGTTTTCCCCCGGCCATGTCTTTAAAATATGACAGTTTATGTTACCCCAGTATTTTCAATGGAGTTTCTGCACTCGCCTGCTGAGCGCTACATGGTCTTTCATCTCATTTTACTCTTGAACAACTAAATGAATGCTTAAGTCTATTTAATTGAATGTATTTTAATTTCATTACAACTCGATGCTGTAAAAGGAACCGTATGAAATTGAAAATAGTCACATTAAGCTTTCACCAGAAGTTTATCATTGGCCGAAAAACACAAGCTGTGCATATACCCCATTGCAGTAACAGAAATAAGCTTCCATCAGATGAATTGTGTCTATTGGTGAATATACTGTTCTTGCAGAATTACTTGAATGTGTTTTTCATTCAGCTAAATGCACCTTAAAAACAGTCCCGAATGCTCCAGATCCGAGGACTTTGATTTTCTTCAGCTCTGTTTCCTTCAGGATGCGCAGGAGAGCCTGGTTTGGTGCTTCTCCACTGGGTGTCAGCGGTTCCACCAGCTGCACAGACAAACAGATATAGTTAAAGGGATAGTTGACCCAGAAAACGAAAATGTTCTTTTTTCTTTTGAACACTAAAGATGATATTTTGAAGAAAGCTGAAAACCTGTGACCGTTGACTTCCATAGTAACAGTTGACTTCCATAGAAAAAACAAATACTGTGGAAGTCAATGGTTACAGGTTTTCAGCTTTCTTCAAAATATCTTCTTTTGTGTTCAACAGAAGAAAGGAACTCAAACAGGTGTGGAACAAGTAAATGATGACAGAATGTTCAGTTTTGGGTGAACTATCCCCTTAATTCAGTGCTGGGGTAATTACATTACAAGTACTGTAAGTGAGTTACATAATCAGATGACTTTTTAGTATATACAAATGCTAAAAGTGAACTGTTTCAACTTAAAAAATATCTACTTAAAGACTTACTCTACTTAGATCAACGCAGGTTTATTCATCTTTTGTATTACTGATACAAAAGTTTAAACTTTTTAATGTATATCAATGGTCTCAAACTCAATTCCTGGAGGGCTGCAGCTCTGCATAGTTTATCTCCAACCACCTCCAACTCACACCTGCTTAATAGTCCATAGTAGTCTTGAACACCTTGATTATTTGGATCAGCTGTGGTTGATTAGGGTTGGAGCAAAACTGTGCAGAGCTGCGGCCCTCCAGGAATCCAGTTTGAGACCTATGATGTGAAGTAATGCACTACTTTTTAATTCCCAAGAAAATATCAGAGTTACTATTCAACAAAGTAACACCAGTTATGCTTATTTCTCCATATATTGACTTACAGCTCTCAAGTACTGTTCCTGTGTTGAGAAAAATCTACAGAAAGTGCAGAGGTGTTGTGTATGATGTGTAAATATAATACGTACTATAGTTCTAGCTATAGTAATGTCAGCATGTCTTTACTCATCTCACAAACACAGCTTCAGTATGCCAGTCAAATGCAAACTCTAAATATTCATTGCTGAAGAGTGCTGAACTTGCTTTTCATGGAGGTTTTATATACCCCTGTCAAATTCTGACTTACAGTTTTTGTTCAAATGTAAATAAAAGCTGAGAATTATAATTTTTTTCCCACAATGATGCCTCTTGCACATCGTCTTATTATCTACTGTCATTTACAGTAAAAAAACAAACTTGCTGGTTGAATAAAAGTAACTTTAAGTCAGAATTTGCCAGGGGTATGAATAATTTCAGGCTTGACTGTTTATATTTTATAGAATTTAACAGAACAAGCAAGCCCAGCCCACATGAAAAAGTAATGCAAAATTAACGTAACGCAACATAAAAAGAAACTAAATAACATATTTAGTTATTTTTTTTAAAGATTGTAATGCATACTTTCCCCAGCACAGAGATAGTTGATGTTGTTTAATTTGCACTGTGTATCTGTGTTGTTCACCTCTCTCTCCTGAAGGAGGCGCCGCAGGGTCCGCTTTCGCCTGATGTGTCGGCGGCGGAAAATGACGAAGATGAAGAGGAGGATTATCATGACCAGCAGCATCCCTCCGACAACACCAGCCGCCACCACAGGCATGTGAGAGCTGGAGAAAAAAAAATATATACAGTTGAAGTCAGAATTATTAGCCCCACTGTGAATTCTTTTTAACAGAGCAAGGAATTTTTCACAGTATTTCCTATAATATTTTTTCTTCTGGAGAAAGTCTTAATTGTTTTATTTCGACTAGAATAAAAGCAATTTTGAATTTTTTAAAATCATTTTAAGGTCAATATTATTTTTAGTGTATCATACTGTACGCTGATAAATCGGAGCATCAGAAATGTGTATTAAGGGTGTAAATTGAGTCAGTAATGTGTAGTGTTGATGTGTAATTTTTCAGTCATATGTATAATTATTGATCCGCTTCAAGTCTGTGTGAACTGGAAGTTGCTGCAGACTTCTATTTCAGTATGATGATGGATTTCCAACTGAAATTTGAATATTGAGTAGGGGGCGTGGCTTTCTTTTGTGCTCCTGCTCTCATCTTTCACTTGCAGCAAACTAACGGTTGGAGGGGCATGGCGAAACATATTTCATACAAGCTGTCAAACTGACATCATCAGCAAAGGACTGCTGTTCCAGAGCAGAAGCAAATGATTAGATTTTAATAAATACATTTTAGTGGATTAACAGCATGGATTAATTGTTCACCTTAAGACTAGGCAAAATAAACATAGCAAATTCTAGTTTCATGCAGAATTTAATGCTGAAGAATAGCAGCAACATTTAGTAACTCGTAATTTACTGTACCCTTTCGGTTCACAGCCGTGCAATCCTGGTCCACTGCACCTATAAAAAACACACACATTTTACAAAACTAAACACAAATTTCAAGCTCTGACACAAAGCTGCTGAATTATTTATTATTATAGTTATTTATTAAATATTTCCTTTTCTATAATTAGCAAGAAATAACACTTTATTTAAAGTAACAATTCTCACTGTTAACTAATGGGTATTACCTGCCTATTATTAAGATATCTTATTTCTGAACGATCTTATTCTATTTCCTAATCCTGCTGAATACCTAAACCCAACCACTACCTTAATAACTACTAATAAGCAGTAAATTAGGACTATGTCATAGTTGATGGTTTATTGATAGCAAGAATTGTACCTTAAATAAAGTGTGACTGAAGTAATATATCAGTCATAATAAACATATAGAATTTATAATAAACAATAATGAAAATAATAATAATCCAGTAATGCTTAACTACCCTTGTGTACAGTTAGCATGGCATGGCTGGCACTGTCTGCTTTTGTCTGGGTACGTCCAGACTAGTCTGTTATTAAGGCCTTGCACTCCTTGAGCACACTGTGCCACACAGTGTGTCCCATCTTTAAAGTGAGCACACTCTGTACACTGATCAGCACCCTAAAAAGGCAGAAAAAGAAAACCAAATTCACACATCCGACACAGATTAGCACAGAAATCTGGCTTTAAAGAATATTAAAGGGATAGTTCACTTAAAAATTTAACTTCTGTCATCATTTACTCACACTTGTTCCAAACCTTGCTTTTCTTCTGTTGAACACAAAAGAAGATATTTTGAAAAATGTCGAATACCTGTAACCATTCACTTCCATAGTATTTGTTTTTCTACTGTGAATGTCAGTGGTTACAGGTTTTCATTATTCTTCAAAATATCTTCTCTTGTGTTTCATCAGAAAAAATGAATTCAAACAGGTGAAGGGTGAGTAGAATTTCATCTTTGGGTGAACTGTCCCTTTAAGCATCGCTATATGATTCATTTGGGCTTTTAAACATTGAACGGTGTGACATACCGGCCCATGACAACTTGCCGTCCCATTTAGAGTCTTGCATTGTGGGTCACAAGCCAAACACACATTATCTGACATGTACTCTCGAGGGTCTCTGTAAAAACATCACATGTAGAGAACAACAGTCAACATAAGCAGACGATACAGTTTGGGTTATATATTTATATAAAGGCTGCAATTTTAAGTGTTAATTAATTAAATAAAGAAAAAAAATTAATTTATGCATTATCTCATATAATCTCATCTCCTAATAAATTATCTCATATTGCATTTCAAACTAAACAGTTTATTGGTGATGAATATGATGCAGGACAACAACTCACTATAGAATACAGTTATATAAAAACTGAGCTGATTTATTGATATAATTTATGATTTATATATTTATATTTATATGTATTTTATGTGTATATATAATTAAGAATAATAATACAATTAATAATGTTTTATATATTAGCAATTTTTTATATTTGTATTTTTATTATATTTATATTTTTATTATATTATTATGCTGATAAATAAATTAACTAATATATTCTTATTGTAAAATGTGACCAGATGATGAGTAAGAATGCTGAAAATTGAGAATAAATCACAGGAATAAATTCTACTTCAAAATAAGCTCAAACAGAAAACAGATTTATTTTAAATTGTTATAATAATTAACAAATTTTGCAGTTTTTATTGTACTTTTAATCAAACAAATGCTGTCTTGGTGAGCTGTTTTAATATTTTCATCATTGTTTATAATCATCATCCTCAGGTGTGTTGCGCTCTCACCCGTCCAACAGGTTGCAGTGACTGACACAGCGCCCCCTGCGGCTGACGTGCTGACAGAAGACACACATGGACGGCCCCGGGCCCCAGCAGCCTTCATCTCCACACATACTGTCACAGGTGCTGTTCTGCTGCTCTGAACAACACAGAAAACATCACTTTTCTTTTATCTATAAAGTATTTTAGTTAACGTTAGATAATGTAAATAAAGTGGTTCATTATTAGTTCATGTTAACTCAAGCATCAGTAAATGTTGAAGGGTGATTAATAAATGCTGCACAAGTATTGTTCATAGTTAGTTAATGTTAGTAAATACATTAACTAATGAAACCTTATTGTAAAGTGTGGCCATATTTTTATATGTATTATTATTATTTCATTCATTCATTCATTCATTCATTTTCTTTTCAGCTTAGTCCCTTTATTAATCTAGGGTCGCCACAGCGGAATGAACCGCTAACTTATCCAGCATATCCCATCACTGGGAAACATCCATACACTCCCATTCACACACATACACTACGGACAATTTAGCTTACCCAATTCACCTATAGCGCATGTCTTGGGACTGTGTGGGAAACCGGAGCACCCGGAGGAAACCCACACCAACACTGGGAGAACATGCAAACTCCACACAGAAATGCCAACTGGCCCAGCCGGGACTCGAACCAGCGACCTTCTTGCTGTGAAGCGACAGTGCTAACCACTGTGCCACCATGCCGCCAGAAGAAATATTATCATTTTTTAAACACATTTTTTTAAACACATAGCTAATAAATCTAGTAAATGGAGAGAAACTGAGAATTCTCAAGTGGTCTGTTTGTTTATTTATTCATTTATTATATTATTTATTATCTATCTATATATTTATTTATTTTTAAAGTGAATGTACAGTTGAAGACAAAATGATTTTTCAAATATTTCCCAAGTGCTGTTTAACAGAATGAGGACATTTTTCACAGTATTTAATATAATATTTGTTCTTCTGGAGAAAGCCTTATTTCCTTATGGCTGGAATAAAAGTAGATTTCAATTTAAAATAGATTTAAGGTCAATATTATTAGCCTCCTTATGATTCTGAATTATTATTAGTATTATTGTTATTTATTTTGTATTTTTTATTTTTAATTGCTACAGAACAAACCACTGTTGTCCAATAACATGTTTAATTAAACTAATTAATCTAGTTAAGCCTTTAAATGTCACTTTAAGCTGAATACTAGTATCTTAAAAAATAACTAGTAAACTATTACATACCGTTATCATGGCAGAGACAAAAGAAATTAGTAATTAAAATTAGTTATTAAAACTATTATATTTAAAATTACATAGGAGCAACAACTTTGCCAGTATTCTGTATTCAGCTAAATTACTGACATCTTTCTACCATTGATTCATTTTTTTTCCCCAAAGTAAATCAGGACACTTTCCCAGTGCTGGGTTGTGGCTGGAAGGGCACTCGCTGTTTAAAACATATGCCAGAATAGTTGGCAGTTCATTCCACTGTGGCGACCTCTGATAGATCAGAGACTAAGCCGAAGGAAAATGAATGAATTCAGGACACTAAAGCTTGAAATAACAATTACAAGAGTCCATTGTTGAAACTGAAATATGAACTCTGTCTGATACCACAGATGTGCGGTGCTGCATTGTTTCCAGTGCGTATGCGCTGTTGCTCAGATCTGAAGAGCTTCTGCCAGTATCTGCCGTCTGCGTAACACAGCTGACGATTGTTCTTCACCACCACATCTCCATCACTGATCTCCTTCAGCGAACGCAAACCCAGATGCTCCAGATGAGGAATATTCAGGGCCGCAAAACTGACGGTGCCACTGCATGTGTGAGAGAGGTAAAGACCACAACACTATTTAAAGTACACATGGAATCAAAACTAACCATATGATTTTGTTAGCTCACATTGCCAGTTTTGTGGTGGACAATTCATCTGTGCATGTCATTAGGAAAACATAATAGTTTACCCTCGTAATCTAAAAGTAAAATCTGAAAATGCACTTCCTGTTTGTTTTCATTTTCATTCTCAGATTAGGGCTGTCTGAGGTACTGGGCGTGGCTAACATACTTAACCACGCCCCTCCAACTGTCAGTTTTGACAACAAACAGAAATGGTGAGGAGGAGGTGTCTGTTAGGTTGTAATATCTCTCCCCAAACTCTTTTCCCGATTTTTCTGAATGAAATACCTACGTTACTACATCCAATCAGCTCGCAGTAGAAAAAACAAGCCACGGCCACTGTTTCCTCATTTAATAAGACGTTTCTCTAGGAACTGCGTCACAATACGAAAAAACAAAAAAAAATGGTCACAGCTTCCAGTGTCCGGTTCATGCAGTCTCTGCCATCAATGAGCAAACAGGTCTAATATGCATTGAAAGTGAGTTGTTTGTAAGTTAGTGTGATGACACTCACTGTTGTTTGGTTCTTCCTCTGATGATCTCCAGGTTCTCAAAGGGACTGAGGGAGTTGAGGTGTTCAGGCCAGTCTTGGATTATTAGAAAGCCTGAAAAATGAAATAGCACTGATAAACAAGGCTTTTTCTTTAGTAGTCATCCATATGTCACGATTGTATGATCATAAATATTATATAATGCCATTGAATAGTATTTATTATTGTTGATATTATTATTATTATTATTATTATTATGTATTGTATTGAATATTTTCTATTATATTATAAACACTCCTTAATAATAATTATTATAACAGTAATAATAATAATTGTCAACATTAAGATTAATAGTGGTAGCAGTATTATATCAATTATTTTCTGAAATTTAAATAAAATCTTTGTTGGAATGGCCTTGTAACAGTAATTATTATTATTATTATTATTATTATTAACACATTTTATTTGATGTAATGTTTGTAGGAATAACCTATTGATGATACTACTACTACTAATAATAATAATGATAATTATACTATTTAATATAAATAGTCATTGAATAGTATATTATTATTGTTATTATTATTATTATTATTATTAGCAGTATTCTATAAATTATTTTCTGACAATTTATTAAAAGCTTTGTAGAAATAGCTTTAATAACATTAATTATTCAGTTATTTTATTAAACATTTGATTTCATGTGATCTTTGTGTTTGAAGGAATAACCTTTTGATCATTAAATAATATAATAATAAGCATATTTGTTGTTTTTATTTTTTATAATTTATTAAATTAATATTTGTATTGGTTTTGTTATTATAACAGTATTAATAATTATTAATATTATTTTTAGTAGTAGCAGCATTATATCAACTATTTTCTGATATTTTCTTAATAACAGTATTTATTATTACATTTTATCATTATTAAACTTTTTAATGTAATGTTTGTGTTTGTAGGCGATGCTGATGATAATAATAATAATAATAATAATAATAATAATAATAATAAAATAATATACATTTAAATTACATTTTAAATAATATAAGTATTTTTTTTTTTACCTGAAATTTCCTTCACCGTCTTGAAATAGTCAAGTTTGGCAGGGTCCATGCTTGAAGTATTTGTGAAACGATCCCTTAAAGACATTCATTCAAAAAAGCCATTAGATTGACTGTATTGCATGTATAAGAGCTTGACTGATTTGGTCTAAAAAAAAAAAGCAGCCCATAAAATCTCACCCTTTAAAAGTCATCTGCATTATTGTAATGTGCCCGTTTATTTTAGTGCAATTGATGAATGAATCGATGTTGGTTGCGTTGACGGCGATGGTGTTAACAAGCGATCCTGTACCGAGGCCATTACACACTAAAGCAAAACACACAGTCAATTTATTAGCTATTCCTGTCCAATGCAACATTGATTTATTATATTAAAAAAAATAGACTAGGAAAGGTATTATTAAATTAGTAATGATGCTGCTGACCTTTTGGGCACAAGCCTTCACATTTATTGCACTTCCTGATTCCGTTTTCTTCCACTTCGTGCATGTTACTGCCGCAGGATCGAACGCAGGCATGATCGGTCACTACAAAGTTATCTACAGCAGAGAGGTTGCAGTTCAGTGTGCCGTTTCTCCTAGATTGTGTGCAGTACATGTATATTTTTCCTATATTCACCCATACAGTCATAAGTGTTAATTTTATTTTTGAAATTGAGATTTTTACATTATCTTGAAGTTAAGAATTAATAGATTTTACATTAAGATATTTGGTCAATATACAACTATTTTAAATCTTAGGGTTAGAAAAAAATACTGAGAAAATCACATTTAAAATTGTCAAAACGTAGGTATATATATTTACATTTATATATATAAATTAATAATAATATTTGTATTATATAGTTACCATAGTATATTAACAATAATTGTAATGGAACATGATATTTATTTAATATTATTAATGATTTTTGGCATTAAAGAAAAATATTATAATTTTGACCTATACAGTGTATAACACGTCACCATTTTTCTCAGAAAACATATTTCTAAAGGTGCTGTTGACTTGAAATTTTCACTGGATGTTGGTAACAACCAAAGAAATCCATATATGCAAAGAAAACTAAACTAATTAGATTACAAATGAAGTTATGTGTAATAAAATAAAATGACGTAGGAGAAACACATGAACACATGAAGAAAGGGAGCTGTAGAAAGGCAGTGAAGCCCAGACAGCAGCTGAAATCTCTCAGTAGTTCTTCAGCAACCCTCTGCCCTTCATCATTGTAAATTAATATTCACTGCTTCAGTTCAACATCTACATTAGCAGGAGGATGAAGATGAAACCAGGGTGGACATTTCAGCAAGACAGTGATCTAAAACACAGCCAAGCAAACTTTCAAATGCTTTCAGAGAAAGAAAATCAAGCTGTAGAATGGCCCAGCCAATCACCTGACTTGAATCCAATAGAAAATACAAAATAAAGATCAGATTTGATAGACGAGACCGACAAAACCGTCAAGATTTTTACACTATTGAAGTCTGTGACAAAATCACACTTGAGCAATGCATGTGACTTCATTCTCCATATGCCATCACCAAAAAAAAACCTTTTATATAAAGTATTAAATACATTTCAGTAGTTCAGTAATTACTACAGTAATTTTTTTGTTTAGTTTTATTTTTATGTTTGTATTGTTTGTGTTTTTACCAAAATCTGGTTCAATTCCATGTCAACAGCTCCTTTAGAAATATTATTCCCAGGAAAAAACATCACATGTTCAATACTTATTTTCCCCGCTGTATATAATGTAAATATACTCATGAAACATAATTTTTTTTGTAATCCGGGGTTATATTCGGTAATTTTTCTTTTCTTTTTTGTGAAAATGAACAAATGTAGTTCCCTCAGCAGATAGTCAATGATACATATGATAGTCAAAACTCACATACTCACACTCACCTTTTTTTCCTTAGCATAACAATAAAGATGATCTATTTAGCTGATATTGTGGTCTTTGGTTATTCATAAAATGTAGGTCAACAACTACTGGCATTTATTATTAAAACACATAAACAAGGAACTAAATGATTACACATGGCTCCTGACAATCCATTGAGGTATTATAAAGCTAAATAATCAGTGTAAAAAAACATACAATATTTGCAACAGTATTACCTTTATAATGTTCTGATTCTTCAATATTGTTGCTTTGTAAGACCTCAATGTATCATCAGAAGCTTTTTTTTTTTTTTACTCTTAAAGTGCTGATAGCCATTGGCTTACATTTTATGAATGATAAAGGACCACAGATTAAGCTAAAAGCATATTTAATGTTCTACAGAAGAAAAAATTAATCCATGCCTTATATGGCCTGAAGGCAAATAAAATAGCAACAGATTAAATTTTTTGGGGATGAACTATTCCTTTAAAGGGGACCTATTATGCAGAAATCTCTTTTATAAGGGGATTAAACACAGTTGTGTGGCAACAGTGTGTGCATATGACCAGCCTCTAATGGTAAAACTGAATTAATTCTATTATTTATAATCACACTTGATAAAGTGTGATTATAAATAATAGAATTATGTGCAGAAACACTTCGATTGACACTCCCCGTTTGTACATGACATCAGAGGGGGAAAGCCCCGCCCATTAGTGAATCTCTCCCTCATTAGCATAGAACAGCTCTGAGTGAGAAGCGGTCATCCACCATTATAGTTTTTACCTGCTGAAGATAATGTCAGGAGTTTAGAGGGTTATAAATGTGAAGTTTTAGGGTGCACAAATGAACATTGTAGTCTCTACTGACTTCTTCTGAGTTTTTCGCAGAGATAACATTAGTCCTGTTTTGAATCTGCCACTATGCTGATGCATAGGCTTTTGTAGCTCCGCCCTTTTTTGAAAAGAGCACAATCTCAATTGAATTTAAAGCGACAGTCACCAAAATGCCACAATTAAGGGCACCTAATAGGGGCAGTTTCAAAGAGTCATAAAAATTATTTCTGGGGTACTTTGAGCTGAAACTTCACATACACACTGTAGTGATATCACTATGACTTATTTTACATATTGTAAAAAGAGACATAACAGATCCCCTTTAATATCTAGCGCATTTGTTTTCAGTGTTTACCTAAAGTAAACCTTGACACCTGAAAGAACGTATTATATCTTTGCTTACATAGCTCATAATCTCTGGGTGTGTCTTTGCTTGTATGCAAACAGAAGAGCAGCGTCATGTTTTTTTCCTCTGCGTATTATTGGTGTATTTTAATACACAAAAGCAATGTGCCAGTATACCTCCATGAAATTTGGGACTCTTATATTTCAGCTATAATGGAAAGATGTGCAGTATCTGCTTTTAGAATAATAATCTCAGATGCATCAAAAGTAAAACTTACAAGGGCACTGCTTCACACAAGTGGCTCCGAAGTTGTACTTTCCATTAGGATTGGGAACGAGCTGGTGGTTATTGGGGTCGTACAGCATTAGACGTGGACATGAGTCCTTGCATGTCCCGTCGTCTTGGAAGTCTCTGCAGGCCTGTTGAAAAAGAGACCCGAAGACAGTCTCAGGAAACTTTTAAATGAAATAATAATGGCACTTAAAAATGTAAGACCTTCTTCTCTATATATTACATGACATATGCTACATGATATTTGAGAAGTGTATCACCCACCAGGCAGTCTGTGGGCTGGGGTCCAGTGCAGCCGGCGGCGCAGTGTTCATTGCAGCAGTCGATGGGTTTAGGGCCCTTACACCTCCGTGAGCACTGCTCGGCACAGCTCAGCCGCGTCACTGAGAGTGAAGATCAAACAGCTCATTAGGATGTAGTTCACTCACATATTTATATACTGTATACAATTATGCAGTAGCGTTTACAGGTCTGGCAGTTCTCGGGTCCTGGAGCCCAACATGATCCATTATGGCAGCCTGAATCACACTGTTTGCCTGGGATATGAAGGAAAGAGTTTATTTTAGTCAACTTTTAATATAAAATAGATATACAAAGACACATGCACATATTTATTTATTAAATGGTTCGAAGTGTCTCTTGTGCATGTAATCCATCCATCCATTCATCCATCGATCCAGCCATCTGACTATCTGTCTGTCTATCTATCCATCCATCCGTCCGAACATCCATCTGTCCATCTATCTAGCTGTATATCTGTCTGTCCGTCGGTCCATCCATCTATCCGTCCATCTATCTAGCCATCTATCTATCTAGCCGTCCGTCCGTCCGACTGTCTGTCTGTCTGTCTGTCTATCTATCTATCTATCTGTCTGTCTGTCTGTCTGTCTGTCTGTCTGTCTGTCTGTCTGTCTATCTAGCCGTCTAACTGTCTGTCTGTATATCTGTCTTTCTATCAATCTATCCATCCATCTGACCATCCATCCATCCAGCCGTCTGACTCTCCATCGATCCATTCGTCCATCCATCTGTCCATCAATCTGTCTGACTATCTGTCTTTCTACCAATCCATCTGTCTGTCCGTCTGTCCGTCCGTCCGTCCGCCCGTCTATCTATCCATCCGTCCATCCATCTGTCCATCTATCTAGCTGTTTATCTGTCTGTCCATCCATCCATCTGTCCATCTATCTAGCTGTCTATCTGTCCATCCATTCATCCATTTGTCCATCTATCTAGCCATCTATCTGCCTGTCTATCTATCCATTGGCCTTTCCATCTGACCATCCATCCATTCGTCCGTCCATCCGACTGTCTATCTGTCTGTATGTCTATCTATCCATCTGTCTTTCTATCTATCTATCCATCCATCCATCCATCCGTCCGTCCATCCGTCTATCTATCAATCATCTATCAATCATCTATCTATCTATCTATCTATCTATCTATCTATCTATCTATCTATCT